>LR738713.1:378755822-378827508 GCA_902687465.1 Secale cereale
CATAGTGCTTGGCGAAGACCTGCTGGAGTACCACGCTCCTCCACCACCACCACGCCATCGTGCTGCTGCTGGATGGAGTCTTCCCCAACCTCTCCCTCTCCCCTTGCTGGATCAAGGCGCGGGAGACGTTACCGGGCTACACGTGTGTTGAACGCGGAGGCACCGTTGTTTGGTGCTTAGATCGGATTCGGCCGCGATGTGAATCGCTTCATGTACGACTCCACCGACCGCGTCATTGCAACGCTTTCGCATCGCGATCTTCAAAGGTATGAAGATGCACCCCCCTCTCAGTGCTAGTAACTCCATAGATTGATCTTGGTGATACGTAGATTTTTTTTGAATTTCTGCAACGATCCCCAACAGTGACATAATGAGCTAGATCTATGCGTAGTTACTATGCATGAGTAGAACACAAGTTGTTGTGGGCGTCGATTTGTCAATTTACCTGTCGTTACTAGTCTTATCTTGATTCGGCGGCATCGTGGGATGAAGCGGCCCGGACCGACCTTACACGTACGCTTACGTGAGACAAGTTCCATCGATTGTCATGCACTAGTTGCATAAGGTGGCTAACGGGTGTCTGCCTCTCCCACTTTAGTCGGATCGGATTCGATGGAAAGAGTCTTTATGAAGGGTAAATAGAAATTGGCATATCATGTTGTGGTTTTGGCGTAGGTAAGAAACGTTCTTGCTAGAAACCTATTGCAGCCACGTAAAAACTTGCAACAACAATTAGAGGACGTCTAACTTGTTCTTGCAGCATGTGCCGTGTGATGTGATATGGCCAAAAGGATGTGATGAATGATATATATATATATGTGATGTATGAGATTGATCATGTTCTTGTAATAGGAATCACAACTTGCATGTCGATGAGTATGACAACCGGCAGGAGCCATAGGAGTTGTCTTATTTTATTGTATGACCTGCGTGTCATTGAAAATGCCATGTAATTACTTTACTTTATTGCTAACCGTTAGCCATAGTAGTAGAAGTAACGTTTGGCGAGACAACTTCATGAAGACACGATGATGGAGATCATGGTGTCATGCCGGTGATGATGATGATCATGGAGCCCCGAAGATGAAGATCAAAAGGAGCAAAATGATATTGGCCATATCATGTCACTATTTGATTGCATGTGATGTTTATCATGTTTTACATCTTATTTGCTTAGGACGACGATAGCTTAAATAAGATGATCTCTCACTAAAATTTCAAGAATTGTGTTCCCCCTAACTATGCACCGTTGCTAAGGTTCGTTGTTCCGAAGCACCACGTGATGATCGGGTGTGATAGGCTCTAACGTTCGCATAGAACGGGTGTAAGCCAGATTTACACACGCAATACACTTGGGTTGACTTGACGAGCCTAGCATGTACAGACATGGCCTCGGAACACGGAAGACCGAAAGGTCGAACATGAGTCGTATAGAAGATACAATCAACATGGAGATGTTCACCGTTGATGACTAGTCCGTCTCACGTGAAGATCGGACACAGCCTAGTCGATTCGGATCATGTATCACTTAGATGACTAGAGAGATGTCTATCTCAATGGGAGTTCATTAAATTTGTTTAGATGAACTTAATTATCATGAACATAGTCTAAAATCTTTACAATATGTCTTGTAGATCAAATGGCCCACGCTAATGTTGCCCTCAACTTCAACGCGTTCCTAGAGAAAACCAAGCTGAAAGACAATGGTAGCAACTATACGGATTGGGTTTGTAACTTGACGATCATCCTCATAGCTGCTAAGAAAGCATATGTCCTTGAAGCACCGCTAGGTGACACACCCGTTTTCCCAACAACTCAAGATGTTATGAATGCCTGGCAGTCGCGTAGTGGTGATTACTCCCTAATTCAATGCTGCATGCTTTACAGCTTAGAATCGGAGCTCCAAAAGCGTTTTGAGCAGCACGGAGCATACGAGATGTTCCAAGAGCTGAAAATGGTTTTTCCAAGCTCATGCTCGGGTCGAGAGATATGAAGTCTCTGACAAGTTCTATAGTTGTAAGATAGAGGAGAATAGTTCTGTCAGCGAGCATATACTCAAAATTTCTGGGTTGCACAACCGCTTGTCTCAGCTGGGAGTTAATCTCCCAGATGACGCGGTCGTTGACAGAATCCTTCAGTCGCTCCCACCTAGCTACAAGAGCTTTGTGATGAATTTCAATATGCAAGTGATGGAGAAGTCCATTCCTGAGGTATATTCAATGTTGAAATCAGCGGAGGTGGAGATCAAAAAGGAACATCAAGTGTTGATGGTGAATAAACCACTAAGTTCAAGAAAGGCAAGGGTAAGAAGAACTTCAAGAAGGACGACAAAGGAGTTGCCGCGCCCGCTAAGCCAATTGCCGGGAAGAAGCCAAAGAATGGACCCAAGCTTGAGATTGAGTACTTTTATTGCAAGGGAACGGGTCACTGGAAGCGGAATTGCCCCAAATACTTAGCGGATAAGAAGGCCGGAAACGTCAAAGAGGTATGTGATATACATGTTATTGATGTGTACCTTACCAGCGCTCGTAGTAGCTCCTGGATATTTGATACCGGTGCAGTTGCTCACATTTGTAACTCAAAGCAGGAGCTGCGAAATAAGCGGAGACTGGCGAAGGACGAGGTGACGATGCACGTCGGGAATGGTTCCAAGGTCGATGTGATCGTCGTCGGCACGCTACCTGTGCATCTACCTTCGGGATTAGTTTTAAACCTCAATAATTGTTATTTAGTACCAGCTTTGAGCATGAAAATTGTATCTGGATCTCGTTTAATGCGAGATGGCTACTCATTTAAATGTGAGAATAATGGTTGTTCTATTTATATCAGAGAAATGTTTTATGGTCATGCCCCGCTGGTCAATGGTTTATTTTTATTGAATCTCGAGCGTGATGTTACACATATTCATAGTGTGAATGCCAAAAGATGTAAGGTTGATAATGATAGTCCCACATACATGTGGCACTGCCACCTTGGTCATATTGGGGTCAAACGTATCAAGAAGCTCCATGCAGATGGACTTTTGGAGTCTCTTGATAATGAATCATTTGACACGTGCGAACCATGCCTCTTGGGCAAGATGACCAAGACTCCGTTCTCCGGAACAATGGAGCGAGCAACCATCTTGTTGGAAATCATACATACTGATGTGTGCGGTCCGATGAGTGTTGAGGCTCGCGGTGGTTATTGTTATGTTCTCACCCTCACTGATGACTTAAGTAGATATGGGTATGTCTACCTAATGAAACACAAGTCTGAGACCTTTGAAAAGTTCAAGGAATTTCAGAATGAGGTTGAGAATCAACGTGACAGAAAAATAAAGTTCTTACGATCAGATCGTGGAGGAGAATATTTAAGTCACAAATTTGGCACGCACCTAAGGAAATGTGGAATTTTTTCACAACTAACGCCGCCTGGAACACCTCAACATAATGGTGTGTCCAAACGTCGTAATCGTACTCTGTTGGACATGGTGCGATCTATGATGTCTCTTACCAACTTACGGCTATCATTTTGGGGTTATGCTTTAGAGACTACCGCATTCACTTTAAATAGGGCACCGTCTAAATCCGTTGAGACGACACCGTATGAACTATGGTTTGGGAAGAAAACTAAGTTATCGTTTCTAAAAGTTTGGGGATACGATGCTTATATCAAGAAACTTCAACCTGAAAAGCTCAAACCCAAATCGGAAAAATGCGTCTTCATAGGATACCCTAAGGAAACTATTGGGTATACCTTCTACGTCAGATCCGAAGGCAAGGTCTTTGTTGCCAATAATGGATCCTTTCTGGAGAAAGAGTTTCTCTTGAAAGAAGTAATTGGGAGGAAAGTGGATCTTGATGAGGTGATTGTCACCCCTCTCGGACCGGAAAGTAGCGCAGCACAGGAAGATGTTTCTGTGGTGCCTGCACCGACTAGAGAGGGAGTTAATGATGATGATCATGAAGCTTCAGATCAAGTTACTGCTGAACTTCATAGGTCCACGAGGACACGTTCCGCACCAGAGTGGTACAGCAACCCTGTCCTGGAAATCATGTTGTTAGACAACGATGAACCTTCGAACTATGAAGAAGTGATGGCGGGCCCAGATCCCAACAAATGGCTTGAAGCCATGAAATCCGAGATAGGATCCATGTATGATAACAAAGTATGGACTTTGGTTGACTTACCCGATGATCGTCGAGCCATAGAAAATAAATGGATCTGTCGGTGTACTAAAGTAGGGGTACCTTAGTATCCCGACTTGTGCACGGGCAGTAGCAGCGTCCCGTGGTCGGGCTCACCACGCGCCCGCCAAAGCCCACTTTAGATCCTTTGGAGCCATTCAAGAACAAAGTATTCAAGTTAAGAGACAAGACCCCGGCAAGAGGAGCTTGCCGGGAAGGCCGCACCAGGCTCAGGGTTATCATTCCAGCACAAGACCCTGGCAAGAGGATCTTGCTAGGAAGGCCAAAGAACAACACCTCAGGAGATATATTGTGGCGCATCATGCGCCCCGGCAGGACCCGGAGAGCGACAAGCTTCCGGGCCCGGCAAGATTGCGACCCCGGCAAGGTGCTTGCCGGGGGAAGCTTACGCTGTGTGCCTGCGCTCTAGCTCATCTGGGCACGCGTCGCCCTGGGGCCCTTCCAGGGGCACGTGGCAGATGGTTGTGCAGCCTGGGGTACAAGGTGGCAAGCCGCGATGACGAGGCCATCGCCGTGGCGAACGGAGACGCATGGACGGACGCTTTTGGGGTGACGGCGACGGGCATTCAATGCCCTTGTCCCCCACCGTCAGGGTTAGGTATAGACCACTGTGCATACACTATTCATGCACTGTTACAACTACCACCAATTTTACGCTTTTACCCTCCTCTACGTTGACACCTATCGGTGACCCCTTTTGAGCTATAAAAGGAGGCCCATGCACAACGTAGAGGGGGTTCGATTCCAGAAACTTGATCACTCCCACGCTCGGTGCAGCTAGCACTGTAGATCTTCAAGCTCCCGAGCTCAAGAACTCAATACAACCAAAGGCAGGAGTAGGGTTTTATGCATCCGTGCGGCCCGAACCTGGGTAAACTGCCCGCGTGTGCCCCTCGAACTGCTCTTTGTGCTTCCTCCGCTCCCTTGCCGTACCGTAGAAGGGGCTCCGGTCCCATAGGTGTTCGTGGGCGGTCAGTTTCCCCGACATCTTTGGCGCGCCAGGTAGGGGGCGTCGAGGTTGTGCGAACCTGATCCGGCGCTCACACGGGCGCAACCTTCAGCAACATCACCAGCTTCGTCAGCTTCATCGACTACATCAACATGCCACCGAAGAAGAAAGCTTCGGAGGTAGGAGGCCCGTCCGCGTCGATCCCACCACCACGAGAACCAACTGTTGGTGGGGTAGACACTGGCGAAAGGGTGGACGCCGGCGAGGACACTCACGGCGCCGCCAAGTCCAAGGACAAGACGGACGACCGGGCGAACTCCAAGGCCTCGGCGTCCGTGCACGCACCCCGTCCCTCTCAAGAGGCGCCGGGCCAGCAGCGACGTAGTACCCACGGTACCATCCGCCTGCTGGGACAAGGCCAAACTGGCGGGTCGCGGGACGCTCAAGGCCAGCGTGCTGGCACGAGCAAGGCGCGGTCGCCGGGGCGAGAACCTGCTCCTTCTAACGTTGTTAGAAGTCCGAGCATGTCTCGCTCCTCGCACCGCTCGCCACCGCTTCCCTCCTCTCCAGCAGAAGCTCTAGCTAGAGCCCAGCTGCTCCTCGACTTCCCTCCAGCGGCGGACAAGGCCGAAGACTGGAGGGCTACAATCCAAAGCCTCATCGCCTTCGCCAACAACGACACGCCGCAGCAGCCGGCAACATCGCGGCCGCGGCAAGTCGACCAAGCGAAGGCCGATGGCGACAAGACCGCCGGGGGTGCTACTACCATGCACTCCCCGCCGCGGAAGCAGAAATCGCCGACCCGCCGGATCAACGTCGACGATGACTCCACGGCGTCGTCGGATCCGCGGGCTCGCCGCGATCAACGCCAAGTTCTTGACGACAGGCGACAAGATGACGGTCGAACTCGCATCGAGCGTCAAAGAGAAGCCCGAAGACAATCCGATCAGCGCGCTGGGACCGCTGTCGACTTACACGCGCCCGGTGAACCAGGCGACTTGCCGTATGCGGCAGGTTGCCCTGCGTTCACCCGAGAGCTGCGGCAAGTCCAGTGGCCCAGCATGAAGAACTTCAAGCCCGACGTACCTGAGAAGTACGACGGCAAGACCCATCCCTCGGAGTTCCTCAGCATCTACACCATTGCGGTGCAGGCTGCCGGGGGACGCGATGAGAGGATTCTAGCAAACTACTTCCCGCTCGTGCTTAAGCCAAACGTCAGATCTTGGCTTATGCACTTGCCGGAGAACTCCATCTCTTCATGGGCAGATCTATTCCACCAGTTTGTCGGCGCCTTCACGGGCGGCCACAAACCCCACGGCCAGGAGAGCGATCTCCACATTCTTGCCCAAAAGGAGGGAGAGTCCCTGCGCAAGTACATCCAAAGGTTCAGCCGCGTTCAGCACAACATCCCGGATGTCCACCCTGCCGCGGTTATCAGCGTGTTCCACCAGAACGTGCCTAACCGTCGGATGAGGGAGGAGATGGCGATGACCAAGATACGGGACGTCAGCGAGCTTTACGCTCTGGCTGACAAGTGTGCGCGCGCTGAAGAAGGAAGGAGACTCCCCGGAGAGGATACTAGAGCAGGAGGAAGTGACAGCGAGGATGCCGCCCCGGCAAGGAAAAACCGGCGGCGGAACAATAAGAAGAAGAAGAACAAGGAAGTACTGGTTGTCGAGCAGTCCGGCAAGGAGGCTACCGCCAAGAAGACACAGGCTGGTGGCTCCGGCAAGGAGGCCACCCCTGTAGCGGCCGCCGACAAGCAGGACGGCTCCGACAAGCAGTACTGCAAGATCCACCGCACCAAGGGCCACGATCTCCAGAACTGCAAGAGGGTAGAGTACCTCGTAGAACAGCAGAAGGCTGAATACGAGCGTCGCGAGAAGGAGAAGGCCCAAGGGGGCGGAGGGGAGCCCAGCAAGAAGCGGCCATTCAATGGCCGGGGAGGACGCCGCGGCAAGGCCAAGCAGCGGCAAGGAGACAGACCTCCCCGGGGCCGCGACAAAGATGAAGACGAAGACGATGACGAGGACATGGATGAAGGAGACAACAGCGAGCAGGAGTTCCAGAAGGCCACGGAAGTTCTGTGTGTCGATGGAGGTGCCTCTCTGCACACTTCCCGCCGCCAACTTAAGCAATGGGTGCGGGAAGTGAATGCAGCTGAGCCACCCGTCGAGTCGCGCAAGCTGCTGAAGTGGTCCAACACGCCCATCATCTTCGACCTTGAGGACCACCCTGACCGCACAACGGCGGTCGGGTGCTTGCTGATGTTGGTTTCCCCAACTGTCCGCAACCTCAGGGTCACCAAGATGTTGGTTGACGGCGGGGCCGGTCTCAACTTGATCTCCTCCGCTGTGATCAAGAAGCTACAGATCCCCGACAGCGAGCTCGAGGAAACCGGGACTTTTCAAGGAATCAACCCGGGAAGGAGCAAGCTGAAAGGGAAGATTACGCTGCCGGTGACCTTTGGCGGAGAGCTTAACTTCAGGACTGAGAGGATCACCTTCGACGTCGCCGATATCCCATTGCCATACAATGGGATACTTGGTCGTCCTGCGCTCGCCAAGTTCATGGCAGCCTCTCACCATGCATACAACATGCTCAAGATGCCAGGGCCAATAAGCGTCATCTCTGTCCCCGGCGACAAGAAAGACGCGCTTATTTGCGCCGATAAGATCTACCGAGACGCAGCAGCCGCGGCAGACAACAACACACTTGCCGCTGAAGCTCCCGGGGGGGAAGACCAAGACCAAGTCCGGCAAGAGCTCTGGGGCCCACTCCGGCAAACGCACCTCTTCGGAGTGCTGCGCTGTCGTCGAGGACGCACCATCGAGCTCCACCGGCAAGTGCAAGAAAGGAATGGCAGCTCCACCCGCAACCAAGAAAGTATCCGCCAAGGAGGACGGCACTGGTGGTACCTTCACCATCAGTGCTATGCTCGACCCCAAATAGGAAAGCGCGCTCGTTGCCTTCCTGCGGGCGAATGTCTACGTGTTTGCATGGCAACCGTCTGACATCCCCGGCGTTCCCAGGAAGGTAATTGAGCACAAGCTTGCTGTTTGTCCTCATGCGCGGACCGTCAAGCAGAAGGTCAGGAAGCAAGCGGTGGAGCGCCAAGAGTTCATTGCCGAAGAGATCAAGAAGTTGGAAGCAGCAGGCCTTGTTAGAGGTGTACTTCATCCTACGTGGTTGGCAAATCCAGTTGTCGTACGCAAAGCTAATGGGAAGTGGAGACTTTGTATAGACTTCACTGATGTGAATAAAGCATGTCCCAAGGATCCATTTCCCTTGCCGCGCATTGACCAGATTGTGGACTCCACGGCTGGATGTGAGTTGCTTTCATTTCTCGATGCATACTCAGGTTACCACCAGATATTCATGGCTGAGGAAGACGAAGAGAAGACCGCATTCATTACTCCATGTGGCACTTACTGTTTCATACATATGCCCTTTGGACTGAAGAATGTGGGCTCAACATTTGCAAGGGTGGTCCACACCGCTTTTGAGCCACAGATACACAGGAATGTTGAAGCCTACATGGATGATATAGTGGTCAAGAGCAAGAGCAAGGATACCCTAATTCAAGACTTAGAAGAAACCTTTGAGAACTTGCGCAAGATACAACTCAAGTTGAACCCCGAGAAGTGTGTTTTCGGAGTCCCCTCCGGCAAGCTTCTCGGGTTCTTTGTGTCCCAGAGAGGGAATGAAGCCAATCCCGACAAGATAAAGGCCATCAAGCAGATCGAAGCTCCGAAGCGCGTCAAGGATGTGCGGAGACTTGCTGGTTGTGTGGCTGCCCTCAGCAGGTTCATTTCAAAGTCTGCAGAACGCGCCCTGCCTTTCTTCAAAATCTTGAAAAAGGCAGGTCCCATGAAATGGACTCCGGAAGCGGAGGCAGCGCTGCATGACTTGAAAGGATACCTGTCCTCCACTCCAATACTTGTCGCACCTAGGCCACAAGAGAAGTTGCTGCTATACTTAGCAGCAACCAATCAAGTGGTTAGTGCTGCATTGGTAGCGGAGAGGGAGGCGGATGAGGAACCCACAGGCCCGGCAAGCGCATCCAGCGACAAGCAGGGGGCTTCCCCGACAAGCTCTGGCCCCGACAAGGACAAGTCTGCGCAGGAACAAGGAGAAGTGCGAAAGAAGATGGTGCAGCGCCCAGTTTATTTTGTAAGTTCCCTCTTGCAGGGAGCTAGATCAAGATACTCTAGGGTGCAGAAACTGCTTTTCGGCCTCCTCATGGCCTCGAGAAAGCTATGCCACTACTTCCAAGCACACGAAATAACAGTGGTCACTCGATTTCCATTGAAAAGGATATTGCAAAATCCAGAAGCAACCAGAAGGATTGTCGAGTGGGCACTAGAGCTGTCAAGCTTTGGTCTTAAGTTTGAAAGCACTTCAACTATACAGAGCAGAGCTTTGGCAGAGTTCATAGCGGAATGGACCCCAACACCAGATGAAGAAGTCCCAGAGACAAGCATCCCCGTCCAAGAAGCAAGCAAAAAGTGGATAATGTACTTCGATGGTGCCTTCTCGCTGCAAGGCGCCGGTGCTGGCGTGTTACTCATAGCGCCCACCGGAGAACACCTCAAGTACGTTGTTCAGATGCACTTTCCCAAGGAGCAAGCGACAAACAATACTGCTGAGTATGAAGGTTTTCTTGCCGGCCTCAGAATTGCGGCCGAACTTGGGATCAAGAAGCTGATCGTGCGGGGAGATTCACAATTGGTGGTCCGACAAGTAAACAAGAGCTACCAGAGCCCTTTGATTGAAGCTTATGTCGATGAAGTGTGGAAGCTTGAAGAACACTTTGAAGGCCTGCAGATGGAGCACGTTCCAAGAGCTGAAAATGATATCGCAGATGGCCTCTCAAAGTGTGCTGCAATGAAGTTACCTGTGGAACCAGGGACCTTCCTGCTCAAGTTAACTCGACCATCTGTTACACCATCAGTTGGGCAGAACAAGAAAAGGAAGTTGGTCTCCGGCGACTACTTGCCGGCGGATCTTCCTGAAGCCGCCGCCAAGGTCCCCAAGATCGACGACCGAGTTGCTGAAGAACAGTCTGCTCCTGCGGACCCAAGGGTTCGTGCAGTTGAAGCAGATGTTCCCGGCGAGACTTGCCCCGGCAGGCTTGCCGGGGAACATGAAGCTCCGGCAGAACCTCAAGTCTTTGCCGTAGAAGCTGACGTTCCCGCAGCAGCACTGGTGCCTTTAGTCTTTGTTGTTGAGCCCCAGGCTCCAGCATGGGCGCAGCAAATCGTCCGTTTTCTTCAAACTGGAGAACTTCCCGAAGAACCAGAAGAGATAGAGAGGATAACCAGGCAGTCAAGTATGTACCAGTTCGTTGGCAATGAACTGTACAGAAGAAGACTCAATGGTGTCAGATTGAAATGCATTTCCCGGGAAGATGGACAGAAGCTGTTGGCAGAAATCCACGGAGGCATATGTGGACACCACATTGGCGCAAGAGCACTTGCCGGGAAGGCATTCCGACAAGGTTTCTTCTGGCCAGAAGCCCTCCAAGATGCAACTGCACAAGTAACCAAGTGTGAAGCGTGCCAGTTCCATGCCAAGCAAATACACCAGCCAGCTCAAGCTCTCCAGACGATCCCTTTGTCCTGGCCCTTCTCGGTCTGGGGGCTCGACATCCTCGGCCCCTTTCCCCGTGCCGTCGGGGGCTTTGAGTACTTGTACGTTGCTATCGACAAGTTCATAAAGTGGCCGGAAGTGGAACCAGTGAAAAAGGTGACCGCACAGTGAGCAGTGAAGTTCTTCAGGTCGATTGTTTTCCGTTTCGGAATCCCTAACAGGATCATCACCGACAACGGCACACAGTTCACAAGCCGCACCTTCATGCAATACGCCCAAGACCTTGGCGCCAAGATCTGCTTCGCTTCTGTTGCTCACCCGAGGAGCAATGGTCAAGCGGAGAGGGCAAATGCTGAAGTGCTGCGCGGACTCAAGACAAGAACCTTCGACAGGCTGCACAAGTGCGGAAGAAACTGGATCGAGGAGTTGCCGGCGGCTCTTTGGTCAATCAGGACGACACCAAATCGAGCCACCGGACAGACACCCTTTGCTCTTGTCTATGGAGCAGAGGCAGTTCTCCCCACGGAACTCGTATACGGGTCTCCTCGAGTGCTCGCTTACGATGAGCTCGAGCAAGAGCAACTGCGGCAAGATGATGCACTGCTCCTCGAGGAGGACCGTCTCCAGGCTGCTGTACGAGCTGCTCGATACCAGCAAGCCTTGCGTCGCTATCATAGCCGCAAGGTCAAGGCCAGGAGTCTCGAGGAAGGCGACCTTGTTCTTCGGCGCGTTCAGTCCGCCAAGAACTCCAACAAGTTGACACCGAAGTGGGAAGGCCCTTATCGGGTGAGGCAAGTCACAAGGCCCGGCGCTGTCCGCCTTGAGACCGAAGAAGGCTTACCGATGAGCAACTCCTGGAACATAGAGTATCTTCGCAAGTTTCACCCATAAGGCGCGGTTGCCGTGATCCGCTCCGGCAACCATCTTTTGTACAAGTCTTGCCGCTGTTGCATGTAAACCTTTGTACAAAGCCGGGCGCAGACCCCGTGCATCAGTCAAACTTTTGTGCTTCGCACGGCTTGTCGTTTCATGCATTCTTGTTTTCATTGCATACATTATCTGACACTTTGTGCAGCACACGATCCCGGTAAGCAATAACAAGCCGCAAGGCTCCATATCTATGTTTCCTCCCTTCTTCCTTTTTCTCTCAAGCAGAAGAAGTGTTCCTCGCACACAAGTTTGCCGAGGGGGAAGGAGACAGTGGTATGGACCAAGTGCTGTTCAAGAAAGGAAAGCCTTGCCGGGAAGCAAACAATCCATGAAAGCTAAGTTGCCAAAGTTTGAGCATTCAAATTTTTAAAATTCTTAGTTATCTTCCTTGAACAACCACACTTCGTATGGAAAACCTGTCCGCAGAGGAACCTACCCGTGGCTAGCCGCGCCCTTACTTTGTTTCGAGCACGCTCAACGGCTTAAGTGAGCTGCGACAAGTGTCGCGCCCTTACTTTGTTTTCGAGCTCGCTCAACGATCTAAGTGTGCTGCGACTAGCCGCGGCAAGGTTTCTTGCCGGCAAGGGCATTGTCAGCAGGGTGCTAAGAGTCCCGCACTCAGCGCTCGCGGCAACAGTTCCTTTGCCGGCAAGTTCCCTAAAAGCGTAACGTGGAAAATATACAAAGTGAAGGAACCAAGCAAGGGAGATAACACTGCATTGACTATCCAAAATAAAGTTATATTACAAGATAACTTGCCGCTGTTCTAACCGACTACTACCCATGACTTAATCGACAGCGGCAAGGGAAGCAGAAAGAAGGGAGCCTAGTCTACACGGTCTCCATCAACCCTCTTGATCTTGCCCGCCTTGGCCACGATGTGGGCAACTCGTGCCTTCAGCGCTTCCATGTCAGCTTCGGACGGCAAGGTCCGGAGGACGTTCTCAAGATTGATCCCGGGGTTGCGGTAGACGATCTTCGTCAACACCCGCTCCATAGTACCCATGCAAAGCCGACACGCCTCGTTTGCCAGCTGCGTGGGGACCCTCTCCTGTAGCTGCGCGAGGGCCGGCGCCACCCCTCTGAAGAACTAGCTCAGCTTGGCGCTGTGGGGGAGGCTCTCGTCAGGGGAGTACGCGAGGTGCTCCGCCCTCAGCGCCACCATCTCCTTGTCGATGTTGGCGGCGGAGGCGACGAGTTCCTCGGTCCACTGCTCCACCGTCCGCTGGAAGTTGTTTTGCGACAAGGCGGCGCTGTCCAGCAGCGCCCTTTCGGCTCGGAGATCATCCTTCAGCTTCGTTTCGCTGTCCCGGGCGGCGTCAAGCGAGTCGGTGAGGGTGGAAACCTTCAGCTCCAAGTCTGCAATGGAGTCCTTGGCGTCGTTGAGCTCTTTGCCCTTCTCAGAGAGACGGACTTGCAGCTCCGAATTGGTGTGGGCGTCCTTCTCCCGCGCCACGTTGAGCGCAGCAACCCTGTCCTTGCTCGCCTTCAAGCCCATCTCCAACTGCGCCACCCTGGCCTCCAGATCCCTCTTGGCGGTCTCTGCGGCAGCAGCGGCGTCCCTCGCCTCCTGTAGAGCCCCGCCAATGGCCTGCTCGCGAGCGGCGAGGTCGTCCTCGTGGCTATCGAGGTCGACCTTCCGCTGGTTGAGCTCTCCTTCCCGCCGAGACAGGTCCTTGGCGGCCAGTCGTTGCTGCTCCTCCACCTCGGCCTTCTCGAGGAGGAACGCCTGGTGTGCTCCGGCAAGCTCTTCGCGCTCCTCCGCCAAGTTTCGGAGGGCCGCCTGGTTGGCGGCACGGAGCTCCGTGGTGCGCTTCTCCAAATCAGCACCGGCCTTGGCAGCCAGAGCCTCTCGGGACTCCAGCTTGGCTTGCCTGGCCCGGTACAGGCCCAGGAGTCGACGTAGGAGTTGCTCCTCTTCGGCCTCGTTGCTGCTGCCGGGCGCGTCGACAACCCTCAGCCCGGCGGAGGCGAGAACTTCTCCGTCGAAGGTCTCCCCCTCCACGGCTGCCCTTGATGAGGACGCCCATGGGACTTGGATAAAGACCCCGTTGGCGGCTTCCAGATAGACACCCGACCCAGCCGCAGGGGCGGAGGGGTCGGCGGCCGGCGTAGTGTCCGGCGCTCCTGCGGCCTCAGGGCCAGCAGTGCGGTCGCCGGTCCCTTCCCCAGCTGCCGTGTCAGCGGTCGGGGCGGTCTCCTCGGCGGCTGGCTCATCAGCACCAGCCATTCCTTCAGTGGTGGTGGTGTCGCCAGCATTGCCGCGCACGTCTTCCTCGGTGATGGTCTCCGTCTCCATCAGCTCCGGGGCGGGCAGATCTAACAACAGAAAAAGAAAAGAAAGAATCGTCAAGCAAATATCCAAAAAGAAGAGTTCAAAAGAAAGAAAGTACAAGGGTTTATCTGCGCGGGCCTCTTCAGTAACGGGGTCCCTCGCCGGGGACTTCTCCCTTGGCGGCGTAGTAGTGGCCCCTGTTGGCGGAGGGCCGCTTGCGCCTTCCCTTGGCGGGGTGCCCACCCTTGTCGGGGTGCTCGCCCTTGGCGGCGTGCTCGCCCTTGGCGGAGTACCCATCCTTGGCGGAGCGCTGTCCCTCGCCGGGGAGCTCCTCCTTCGCGGGGAGGGTGGAACAAGCGGCTCGTCGGGGGCGGCCTCTTGGTGCTCCTGCGGCTGCGGCTCCACTTCTGCACAAGACAACAAAACATTATTAAGGATAACAACCTCAAGCGCACCCGTCAAGCAGAAAAGTGAACACAAGACTTACGCTGGGGGCTGCGCTGGGGGTTGCTCTCCGGAGCAGCAGGCTGGTCCGGCAAGCTTGTCGCTGGCGCATCCCCCGTCGCTGCGACGGGCTCGTCGTCCTCGAGGTCAACAACAGGGATCTTGGCCCTCTTCGCCATCCTCTGGGTCAAGGTCCTGGAAGCCAAACAAGACCAGAGTTAGGCAAAGAGAAATCAAGACAAGAACAACAAGAATCAGAAGTAATAAAAGTATCAAGTGCTTACTCTTCCTCCTCCTCGTCGGAGCTAAGGGCGGAGAAGTCAAATTCCGCCTCGCGTGCCCCAGCGCGAGGAGCTGGAGGAGTAGGCTCCCTCGGGCGCTTGGCGGGCTCCGGAGCCATGGGCTACGAAGACCCCGCTCCAGTCGTCGCCGAGGACCGAGGGGCAGAAGGAACACCAGAGCCTCTTCAGGAGGATCCCCTCCGCTCGCCGCTGGGACACGGGGCGCCTCCTTGACGACCTTGCTCGTCGTGGTGGCTCGCGTCGCACGACGCTTCGGCTGCTGTCGGGGCGCCGGTCGCCTCGCCGTCTCAGTGGTCTTGCGAAGGCGTTTCTTCTGCGGTGGCGGAGGACTTGGTGGTGGCGGAGAGTTCTCTGAGGATGAGGAGGCGTCGTCGAGGTTCAGAGACCCGCCGAGTCTTTGTCAGAATCGCCAGATTCGGCGTCCTCTTCGGCGGGCTCACTGGACTCGGTGCCCTGCCCGGCGGCCTCGCTCGTCCCAACAGGCTCCCCGGCGGGCTCCCCGACAAGATCCGCGGCAAGCTTCCCCGCGGGCCTCAGCAGTTTGAGGATCTCCTCCTCCTCGGCCTGGCTCACCGCATCCGCCGCTTCCGCTTCCTCCACGGTGTACCCAAACTCACCCGCGGCCGCCGCCGCGGCGGCCTCCTCCATCCGGCTGGCTATATACGCCACATCCCGGTCGGTGGTCGCACGGGTGAGCCCCTTTTTCTCCTCGGGGTTGCGTGGCCGTTCAACCAGACTGTCGAAGAAGGTCTGCACGGTCTCCTCTGAAGGCGTCAGCCAGGTGGGAACAACCCCGTGTGAATCGCACTCAGGCATTGCCGCGCGGATGGCGCTAAGAGCAGTATTGTTGCACAATGGAACTACTCCCCGGGACGGGGTGAACCACTCCTTGTGCTTGGGGTCGTGCTTAAACAGCAAGCGGACCATTCCCTTGAGCTCCAGAACGGTGAAGTTATAATTCAGCCCGGGGCGCAGCCTCATGCGGTCTGCTGCGTTGCCGAACTCCCAAGCAGGCCTCTTCCTTTCCTGCAGGGGAGCAATGCGGCGGCGAAGGAAATCAGCCCCAACCTCGCCTACAGTAAGGTTGGCTGCCCGGAGGCGAAGGATCCTAGTAAGGGCGATCTGCAGCTTGTCGTCCTCCAGGGCCAAGTCACTCCAATCCTTGCCGCGCACTACTGCAGTCCGGCGCAGCTAGGTGAACTGCTCGGGTTCCTCTTCCATGACCCAGCACCAATCAGCCCTCCACTCTTCCCACTTGTCGCGGAGCTCTCCAATCAAATACGCCTCCTTCTTGTTGAGCCTGAAGATCGAGGAGATGCTGCCGGAGAGTGGGGACCCAGACTCTACTCTAGGTGTGAAGAAGTGGCGGAAGAGAGCTACATTTGGATGGACCCCGACATAGTTTTCGCACAGATGTGCGAAAACGGCCAAAGTAAGGACGGCATTCGGGGTGAAATCTAAGAGGTGGAATCCGTATGTGTTCATCACATCACAGAAAAACTCGGAATATGGAGGACAAAGACCACAGTGGAAGAACAGAGCGAAGAAGTAGTAACCTCCCGGGTACATGTCGATGGCTTGGGCGGGGAGGACTCTGGTGCGCGGGTGAGCCTTCGTCTCCCTCGCCCAGAATAGGTAATACTTGTCCCGCAGCTCCCTCGCGCCAAGCCTCGGCGGGAAGACCACCATCCTCTTCCGCATGGCTACCAGCTTCGCCGCCTTGTCGGACTTGTCGCTCTTCGCCTTGCTGCTCTTCGGGGCCATGGCGGGGACGGCGGGAAGGGTCGGCGGTGCCGGAGAGGCAGGCGGCGGCGGAAGAGTGGTGGAGCTCGGCTCTCTGTCGACCTTTGGGGAGGCGGAGAGCACCGGGGGTTTCTGGAGATTGAAGACACAATGAAAGCAATGGGGGGAAACTGCCCCTGCTTCCTCTGCTTTTAAGGGGGAAGTGGGGGACGTTTCGCGTTTTCCCATTAAAGAAACAGGCCACGATCTCTCCCACGACGCCGCAATCGACGCGTGCCGTTAGGGAGGGATGCGGCGAATCTGGAGTGGGAAACGGCGCGCCATGGGCCGCGTGTGCCCGTGCACTGTTCTGGGCCTGGCCCAACAGCGCTCGGCACCGTGTGTGGCCCAGGCCCGGGGGCTCCTGTCGGTGTACTAAAGTAGGGGTACCTTAGTATCCCGACTTGTGCACGGGCAGTAGCAGCGTCCCGTGGTCGGGCTCACCACGCGCCCGCCAAAGCCGACTTTAGATCCTTTGGAGCCATTCAAGAACAAAGTATTCAAGTTAAGAGACAGGACCCCGGCAAGAGGAGCTTGCCGGGAAGGCCGCACCAGGCTCAGGGTTATCATTCCAGCACAAGACCCTGGCAAGAGGAGCTTGCCAGGAAGGCCAAAGAACAACACCTCAGAAGATATATCGTGGCGCATCATTGGCCCCGGCAGGACCCGGAGAGCGACAAGATTCCGGGCCCGGCAAGATTGCGACCCCGGCAAGGTGCTTGCCGGGGGAAGCTTAAGCTGTGTGCCTGCGCTCCAGCTCATCTGGCCACGCGTCGCCCTGGGGCCCTTCCAGGGGCACGTGGCGGATGGCTGTGCAGCCTGGGGTACACGGTGGCAAGCCGCGGTGACGAGGCCATCGCCGTGGCGAACGGAGACGCATGGATGGACGCTTTTGGGGTGACGGCGACGGGCATTCAATGCCCTTGTCCCCCACCGTCAGGGTTAGGTATAGACCACTATGCATACACTGTTCATGCACTGTTACAACTACCACCAATTTTACGCTTTTACCCTCCTCTACGTTCACACCTGTCGGTGACCCCTTTTGATCTATAAAAGGAGGCCCATGCACAACGTAGAGGGGGTTCGATTCCAGAAACTTGATCACTCCCACGCTCGGTGCAGCTAGCACTGTAGATCTTCAAGCTCCCGAGCTCAAGAACTCAATACAACCAAAGGCACGAGTAGGGTTTTACGCATCTGTGCGGCCCGAACCTGGGTAAACTGCCCGCGTGTGCCCCTCGAACTGCTCTTTGTGCTTCCTCCGCTCCCTTGCCGTACCGTAGAAGGGGCTCCGGTCCCATAGGTGTTCGTGGGCGGTCAGTTTCCCCGACAGGATCTTTAAGAAGAAGACTGACACGGATGGAAATGTGACCATCTATAAGGCTCGGCTTGGCGCTAAGTGTTATCGACAAGTTCAAGGGATTGACTACGATGAGACTTTCTCTCCCGTAGCGATGCTGAAATCCGTCCGAATCATGTTAGCGATTGCCGCATTCTATGATTATGAGATATGGCAAATGGATGTCAAAACGACATTCCTTAACGGCTTCCTTAAGGAAGAATTGTATATGATACAGCCGGAAGGTTTTGTCGATCCTAAGAATGCAGACAAGGTATGCAAGCTCTAGCGCTCCATCTATGGGCTGGTGTAAGCATCTCGGAGTTGGAACATTCGCTTTGATGAGGTGATCAAAGCGTTTGTGTTCATACAGACTTATGGAGAATCATGTGTTTACAAGAAAGTGAGTGGGAGCTCTGTAGCATTTCTCATATTATATGTGGATGACATATTGTTGATGGGAAATGATGTAGAACTCTTGGAAAGCATAAGGGCCTACTTGAATAAGTGTTTTTCAATGAAGGACCTTGGAGAAGCTGCTTACATATTTGGCATCAAGATCTATAGAGATATATCAAGACGCCTCATTGGTCTTTCACAAAGCACATACCTTGACAAGATATTGAAGAAGTTCAATATGGATAAGTCTAAGAAAGGGTTCTTGCCTGTATTGCAAGGTATGAGATTGAGCACAGCTCAATGCCCGACCTCGGCAGAAAATAGAGAAAAGATGGGTGTCATCCCCTATGCCTCGGCCATAGGTTCTATTATGTATGCCATGCTGTGTACTAGACCTGATATGAACCTTGCCATAAGTTTAGTAGGGAGGTACCAAAGTGATCCCGAAATGGAACACTGGACAACGGTCAAGAACATCCTGAAGTACCTGAAAAGGACTAAGGATATGTTTCTCGTTTATGGAGGTGAAGAAGAACTCGTCGTAAAGGGTTATGTCGATGCTAGATTCGACACGGATCCGGATGACTCCAAGTCACAAACCGGATACGTGTATATTTTGAATGGTGGGGCACTCAGCTGGTGCAGTTGCAAGCAAAGCGTCGTGGCGGCATCTACATGTGAAGCGGAGTTCATAGTTGCTTCTGAAGCAGCACAAGAAGGAGTCTGCATGAAGGAGTTCATCATTGACCTAGAAGTTATTCCAAGCACGTCGGGCCCGATGACTCTCTTCTGTGACAACACTGGAGCTATTGCCATTGCCAAGGAGCCTAGGTTTCACAAGAAGACCAAGCACATCAAGCGCCGCTTCAACTCCATTCGAATTTATATTCAAGATGGAGACATAGATATTTGTAAAGTGCATACAGATCTGAATGTCGCAGATCCGTCGACTAAACCTCTTCCACGAGCAAAACATGATCAACACCAGAACTCTATGGGTGTTCGATTCATCACAATGTAACTAGATCATTGACTCTAGTGCAAGTGGGAGACTATTGGAAATATGCCTTAGAGGCAATAATAAAATGGTTATTATTATATTTCCTTGTTCATGACAATTGTCTAGTGTTCATGCTATAATTGTATTATCCGGAAATCGTAATGCATGTGTGAATACGTAGAACACAACATGTCCCTAGTGAGCCTCTAGTTGACTAGCTCGTTGATCAATAGATGGTTATAGTTTCCAAACCATGGACATTGGATGCCATTGATAATGGGATCACATCATTAGGAGAATGATGCGATGGACAAGACCCAATCCTAAGCATAGCACAAGATCGTGTAGTTCGGATGCTAAAGCTTTTCCAATGTCAAGTATCCTTTCCTTAGACCATGAGATTGTGCAACTCCCGAATACCGTAGGAATACTTTGGGTGTGCCAAACGTCACAACATAACTGGGTGGCTATAAAGGTCCACTACGGGTTTCCTCAAAAGTATCTGTTGGGTTGGCACAAATCGAGACTGGGATTTTTCACTCCGTATGACGGAGAGGTATCTCTGGGCCCACTCGGTAAGACATCATCGTAAAGTGCTCTATGTGACTAAGGAGTTGGTCACGAGATGATGTGTTATGGAACGAGTAAAGAGACTTTCCGGTAACGAGATTGGACAAGGTATCGGTATACTGACGATCAAATATCGGGCAAGTACTATACCGGTAGACAAAGGGAATCGTATACAGGATTGTTAAATCCTCGACATCGTGGTTCATCCGATAAGATCATTGTGGAACATGTGGGAGCCAATATGGATATCCAGATCCCGCTGTTGGTTATTCGCGGGAGAGATGTCTCGGTCATGTTTGCATGGTTCCCGAACCCGTAGGGTCTACACACTTAAGGTTCGATGACGCTAGGGTTATAGGGAATATATGTACGTGGTTACTGAATGTCGTTCGGAGTCCCGGATGAGATTCCAGACGTCACGAGGAGTTTTGGAATGGTCCGGAGGTAAATAATTATATATAGGAAGTGAGTTTTTGGCCACCGGAAGTGTTCCGGGCATCATCGGTTATGTAGCAGGACCACCGGAAGGGTTCTTGGGGTCCACCGGGAGGGGCCACCAGCCCCGGAGGCCTGCGTGGGCCAAGAGTGGGAAGGGACCAGCCCCTAGGTGGGCTGGTGCGCCTCCCACAAGGGGCCCAAGGCGCAGGGTAGAGGAGAGGGGGAAAACCCTAGGCTCAGATGGGCCTAATGCCCACCTAGGGCCCGCCCCCCATCTCTCCCCCTCTGGCCGCCCCCTACATCAATCTAGGGTTGGCCACACCCCCAAGGGGGGAACCCTAGATGGGGGCGCAGCCCCTCCCCTCCCCCTATATATAGTGGGGGGTTTGGGCTGCCATACAAGAGACTCCCCCTCTCTCTCGGCGCAGCCCTACCCGTCCCCCTCCTCGTCTCTCGTAGTTCTTGGCGAAGCCCTACTGGAGTACCACGCTCCTCCACCACCTCCACGCCGTCGTGCTGCTGCTGGACGGAGTCTTCCCCAACCTCTCCCTCTCCCTTTGCTGGATCAAGGCGCGTGAGACGTCACCGGGCTGCACGTGTGTTGAACGCGGAGGCACCATTGTTCGGTGCTTAGATCGGATTCGGCCGCGATCTGAATCGTTTCGTGTACGACTCCACCGACCGCATTCTCGCAACGCTTCCGCATCGCGATCTTCAAAGGTATGTAGATGCACTCCCCTCTCGTTGCTAGTAACTCCATAGATTGATCTTGGTGATACGTAGATTTTTTTTTGAATTTCTGCAATGATCCCCAACATTATGATCATTACTACTAGTTGGAATAGCTTCTACCCATTTAGTAACATAATCAACATTAACTAGAATATGTGTATTTCCATTAGAGGAAGAAAAATGTGCAATCCTATATACCTAAGAGATTGATCCCCACTATAGATATTTATCTCAACATGCACATGTCCAACCCAGCGACCTGCCACATCAGCAACTCCTAACATGCATGCAACATCGAATCTTCTATTACTGGAATACAGAACACACCGAAGCATGATGTTGTGTTTACCATCCCTCATCAGTTTCCAGCCGTAAAACATAGGAGCAGTCTTAAACCACGATGTTGCGATTACGAATCCTCACCCATTTCAGCCTTAAACGACGAACTCATTGCTTTCCCCTGTTTATTAAGCAGGACGCGACGGATGAGTGCCGATCTCCGAGTCAGAGCACTCCACCGTCACGACTGCCGGCATGGCTAGAGTCCGCGACTCTCCATTATTCTACCAGGCTACATTTTCGTTTCTTAGGGGAGGGGGTTAGTGTTTACCCTGCATCGTCAAGACAATGACTGCGCTGCCCTGGTAGCCCTGCATCTTTGTCTCTGTTCCGGCTAAGGTAGCTTCGTTGCTGATGGGAAGTGGGTTCCGCGCTCAGTGCCATCCAAACCAGACCGATTCCTGGGAAGATTGGAGTCCGGAGCTTGCTTTATTTTCCTCTTCTCTAATCTTCTCCACGGCTAGTCCCAATCTTGTCTTTAGCAACACCTCAAATCATCTCTCTATTCATCCGCTCAGGCAAATCCTGTTCCTCTACCTCCCTGCATAAGTAAATGAAGCGGTTGGTTTTTCCCTATAAGCAGGCAGTTCCCATGTCTCTGCAGCTTTCCCCATGGCAGCTGCTATCGCCACTAGACAAAACACATCTATAGCCACCAGTTTCAATCCCCTCCCCCATGTCTCATTTAATCAAGTATTTTATTTTTCGCAGTAGTACAATTGCAGATCATCTCCTCACATAGCATGATGACCCTGACCCTTGGATGGATATGGCTTTCTTTCTTTCGTGTAACTCCACATGTATATACTGCATTTAGTAGAACTCTCAGTAAACACATCGCCATGTTCATAGCTCAGGTCCACTCATCTCAAAGTATGTGTATGTATTATTTCCGTCAGAGAAAAATTAATCATTAGTTTCCCAAGTACTAGCCTTTTGTCTGTAAATTTGTATTTTATCAATCTGATATGAATCATGCCTTTCTCACCATACTCATTCATGGAATCGGTTTACAAGCCACATGATTTATACGTCCATTGTGCATGATGTTTTCTTATTGATATTTACAATGTTTTTATCCATAATAATACTTTTTGGAGTAATTCTAATGCCTTTTCTCTCATAATTTGCAAGGTACAGACCAAGAGGGAGAATTCCGGTAGCTGGAAATCTGGACCTGAAAAAACTACGCCAGGCCACCTATTCTACACAACTCCAAACAAGCTGATACTCCACAGCGATTTTTATGGAATATTTAAGAAATATTGGAGCCAATAAACACTAGAGGGGGGCCACCAGGTAGGCACAACCAACCTGGGCGCGCCAGGCCCCCCTGGCGCGCCCTGGTGGGTTGTGGCCTCCTCAGCCCACCTCAGATGCCCATCTTCTGGTATATAAGTGATTCTAACCTAGAAAAAAATAGGGAAAAGACTTTCAGGATGGAACACCGCCATCTCGAGGCAAAACTTGGACAGGAGCACTTTTGCCCTCCGGCGGAGCGATTCCGTCGGGGGAACTTCCCTCTCGGAGGGGGAAATCATCGTCATCATCATCACCAACTACTCTCCCATCTTGGAGAGGGCAATCTCCATCAACATCTTCACCAGCACCATCTCATCTCAAACCCTAGTTCATCTCTTGTGATCAATCTTGTTACCGGAACTATAGATTGTTGCTTGTGGGTGACTAGTAGCGTTGATTACATCTTGTAGTTGATTACTATATGGTTTACTTGGTAGAAGATTATATGTTCAGATCCACTATGCTATATATTACATCTTTGATCTTGAGCATGTTCATCACTTGTGAGTAGTTACCTTTGTTCTTGAGGTCATGGGAGAAATCATGTTGCAAGTAATCATGTGAATTTGGTATGTGTTCGATATTTGATAGTATGTATGTTGTGATTCCCTTAGTGGTGTCATGTGAATGTCGACTACATGACACTTCACCATATTTGGGCCTAAGGGAATGCATTGTGGAGTAGTAATTAGATGGTGGGTTGCGAGAGTGACAAAAACTTAAACACCAATTTATGCACTATTCCGTAAGGGACCGATTGGATCCAAAAGTTTAATGCTATGGTTAGAATTTATTCTTAATACTTTTCCCATAGTTGCGGATGCTTGCGGGAGGGTTACTCATAAGTAGGAGATTTTTTCAAGTAAGAACATCACCTAAGCACCGATCCACTGATGACCCACAAGTGTAGGGGATCTATCATAGTCCTTTCGATAAGTAAGAGTGTCGAACCCAATGAGGAGCAGAAGGAAATGATAGGCAGTTTTTAGTAAGGTATTTTCTGCAAGCACTGAAATTATAGGTAGCATGTAGTTTTGTGATAAGGTAATTTGTAGCAAGTGACAAAAGGTAAATGTAAATAAGGTGAAACAAGATGGCCCAATCCTTTTTGTAGCAAAGGACAAGCCTGTACAAACTCTTATATGGAGGAAAGCGCTCCCGAGGACACATGGGAATTATAGTCAAGCTAGTTTTCATCACGATCATCTGATTCACGTTCGGTACATTGATAATTTGGTATGTGGGTGGACCGGTGCTTGGGTGTTGTCCTTACTTGGACAAGCATCCCAGTTATGATTAACCTCTAATGCAAGCAACCGCAACTACAAAAGAAGCATTAAGGTAAACCTAACCATAGCATGAAACATATGGATCCAAATCAGCCCCTTACAAGGCAACACATAAACTAGGGTTTAAGCTTCTGTCACTCTAGCAACCCATCATTTACTTATTACTTCCCAATGCCTTCCTCTAGGCCCAAATAATGGTGAAGTGTCATGTAATGCCCAGTATGCGGCTATGTCCCCCACGTGTCGAGGCACGACTTAAGGACATAAACGCATACTAGAATGATCTCAAGTATGGTATCTTTGCACAACTCATGTAAAATTTAGGGATTAAAGTGTAAAATGATACTCCCTCCGTTCTGATTTACTCGTCGTGGTTTTAGTTCAGTTCTGAACTAAAACCACGACGAGTAAATCAGAACGGAGGGAGTAGTTGGCTTACACTCGCCACATCACACAAATGAATACAATAGCATACATCATCCAAAGAACATCAGGGTCCGATTACAGACGAAATCCAAACGAAAAGATACCATAAATAACACAAGCCCGGATCCTCCTAGTAAGAACCACTACAGATCGTCGGGATACGACACATAGTAATGTCCACGCTCTTCATCGAACTCCCAGTACAGCTCTGAACCACCTCCTGCATAGTTCTCAACGGTACCTGCATCTGGTGTGTGTTGAATCTGTGAGCCATAGAGGACTCAGCAATCCCATTCCCGGGTAGCAAAACTACCAAAGCCTTATGTGTGGAAAAGGCTATAAACATGGGTTGCAGCAAGCACTAAGCACTACCTATGAGTTTAGTGCGAGAAGAGAACAAGTGCCAACGATCGCCAAGTTGATCAAGAAGTGATCCTAACTACTCACGATCAAACATAACCCCACCGTGTTCACTTCCCGAAGCCCTTCGGAAAGAGACCATCATGGTTACTCACGCAGGTAGTGTATTCATGAATAAAGGTGTCAAGTTATCTACAACTAGATATTAACAAATTCCCATCTGCCACATAACCGCGGGCACGGCTTTCGAAAGATCAAACCCGGCAGGGGTGTTCCAACTTATCCCATCACACTATCTACGGAGTCGCAACTCCAAAGTGGGAAGACCCGAGTATCGTCGGAATCCCGTGCTCAAGATATTTCGACAAAGGTAAAACTAATCCAGCAAGACCTCCCGGCGTGCCGACACCCTGATACTAGCCACGTGTATCTCGTCTCATGCCACGTTCGGATGGGACAAGCTACGGGTGTATACCAGACCTTGAGTTTCCTCTAGGTGGCCCCGCAGTCTGCTTAGTTTGGACCAACACTCATGAGGAGCACTGGCCCGGGTTGTTAATTTAGAACTCGGGTTTGCAATGCCCTATGCAAGTTTTAGTTATTAGGCAAATGTAAAACCAATGTTGGGCCTTGCTGGAAAAGCTTTAGCACTGAGCGAGTTATCAAGGGGGGCCCATAAACCCCAACCGTGTTAGGGACGCAATATCAAGGAACATAACACCAGTTTATCGGTTCCTAGGGTGGCATGAGTGGAACAAAACACCAAGCAAGAGGCTTAGCCTTCCACCCATTACCAATATATAGGTGATTTAGTTTAACAGATTATATATTGTGATATCCCAACAATAACTTCATCATGGGGCAAGAATCTTCAAAGCTTCACCTGCAACTAACAACGCTATAAGAGGGGCTGAGCGATGCTTACTTAGCCAAACAACGGTTTGCTAGGAGGGTGGTTAAAGAGTTTCATGGCAAAGGAGGGCTGACAAACAGGAATATGCATCGAGGCAATATGTAAAGAGCGAGACATCTAGCATAGGCAAAGATAGTAGTGATATCTGGGAATGGTCATCTTGCCTATTGATTCCACGGAGGGATCGTAACCTTGCTCCTCAAATTCAGCCTCGGTAGGAACCTCGTACTCCGAATAATCACCGGGCTCTAACCAACACAAGAAGCAACACCGGAACAACAATCAATCATCATGCAATGCTCAACCACATGATGCATGAACATAATGCATATGGACATGAGTAGATATGATGCATGGCCTAGGGACACAAGGGTGCACTAACATCATAGCAAACAAGATCACCCACATGAAAGATAACAAGCAAAAGAACCAAACTAACAAGGTTATGTAGATTATTCAAACAAACACCCACAAAGTTTAAAGGAGTTGGTTAACATGGCAAGGGTGCAACTAGGACTACAGCAACATGCTAGCATATTTAAAAGGGCTAGAAATAACAAACAACAATTTCCAGAAACTCCCATAATTATTTAATTGCATTTGGGACAGATCTGAGAAACTACTGTTATAAAGTTGTGAAACATGCAAAACAACAGCAGCATATTATTCTACACATTTTTTCCACCCCAAATGCATATAAAGTTTGTTAAATTTGGAGTTGTAGTTATATAGTTATGATTTTTACAAGTTTAAGCATATTTAAAACAAGAATAATTCAAACATCATTTTAAATGTTTTTAAACATGGCAACAAATAGCACATTCATAATCTACATGAAAAACTAATCAAGTTTCATATATAACTCAAATCCATCAGATGCATATATCAACAGATATTAAATAAACAAAGAATATGCAGAAAAATAAAAATAAAAATAAAAACAGAAAAGAAAAATAGGCGCATAAGCTCAAACTAACCCAGACCTATTCTAGCCGCAACCACTGACCTATGGGGTCCGGGCGCTGATGTGGTAGCGACTGTGTGCGCGTGTGGGCGTGCAGCGAGCGGTGAGGCTGGCAGGTGGGGCCTGCCTGTCAGTCTCACGCGAGGAAAAAATGGGGGGAATAAATCCCACTGCCCCCGGTTGGAATCGAACCCGCGTCTCTTTGTTAACTGACGAAGGAGCTAGCCACTGGGCTAGACAGGTGTTCTTGACAGAACACAGGCGCATAGTCTGAAGAGATAACTGAAGAAGCTAGCGGCAGGGAGAAACAGAGGCTCGTCGGAGCTCCTCTGGCGACCTAAAGGGACGGCGGAGGGGTGCGGGCAGTTCCTGGGGGAACGCCGCATCCACTCCATGCGCTTGCGGCACCTAGCATGCACTACGACAACGGCGACGAGCTCTCGTCAAAACGACGGCGGCAGAACCTCTTCGCGACAAGGCAAGGCCTAGGCGGAGTGGCGACGAGCTGCGGGCATGCGGGATCGTGCGGCGGAGCTGCTGCGGAGCCAGAGTGGCGAAGCGCAAGACCTACGACGACTAGATGGCACGCGCGACAGCAGCAGGGTTCAGAACAACGGGGGCACCGAGAGCACAACGAAGACATGGCACCGGCGACTAGCACAGAGGAGTACCGGCAATGAAGAAGAAGCAGGGAGGAGTGGGGAGTACCTCCTTAGCCTAGGACACGAAGATGTCGACGGATACGCACTGGAGAGGAGGAAGATGGGCTCTGAATCTTGGCGCGATCGCTGTTCATCGACGACGGAGAGGAAGCAGACGGCGTGGGCGTCGGGCTTGTTGTCTTGGGCCCTGGATCTGCTCCAAAACGGCTCGGGGAGGCGTGCGCTGCTCGTCGACAACGGAGAGGAGGAAGACGACGACTACTACACCGGAGAGGAGTTCGGGATCGGCCCGGCCATGGCGAGCGGTGTGGGTGCGCGTGGGCGCTTACCGGGGCGGCGCGTGAGGGAAAGAGGGAGGAGGAGGAGGAAACCTAGGGCTGTGGCTGCTCGGGTTTAAAAGGGGGGCGCCGATCACGAGGCCTCGACATCCGTGATCATAGCGCGATGGCGAGCTCGCGCTCTGTCTCTGCAATAGAGTGACGGAGGAAGACGGCGAAGAGGGGGTGAGAGGCTGACGTGTGGGACCGCACGGGCGAAAGGGGACGGCGCGACTGTGAGCACGCTGGCGCTGGTTGGGGCGCTGCGGGAGAGAAATAAGTGGGCCGAGGGGTTGCTGCAGAGGGGTTGGCTCGGCCTGGTGGAGAAGGGAGGTGGCCCAAGCCACTGCTACTGCTGCTATTTCTTTCCTTTTCTAATTTTCTTCAGACAGAAATTAAAATGAAAAGTGCAGGCTCAAAGAAAAAGAGTTAGGAGATAAATAAAATATCCCCATGCTCCTGGATTTATGCCCTATTTAATAAAATTGGTTTGGACATTTTTTAAGGTAGAAAAATAAAAGGAGTTTGAATATGGTTCAAACTCTTGTCATTGTTGAACCCAACCAAAACACTTCTAAATGAGGCATGGCTTTGCATGATGACACATGACAAAGGAACAAAGAAAAAAAAGGAGGAGTTGAACACTAATGGAATGGCTAGACCACTTGCAAAATTTAAGTAAAGAAAGGAAGAAAAGGAAGGTAAGAGGAGAGGTGAAGAAGAAGGAGGGGTGCTAGGGTTTTGGCAAGGGCATGGCTTACACCAACACTCACACAACAACAACAAGGTGGCCTCACAATACTAACAAAACAAGTAAGAAGCTAAGATGACTAAGATGCCATGATGATGAAGCAATGCATGGATGCAAAAATAGAATGAAAAGACAATGCAAAAATAAAATAAGCTCAAATGACAAGAACCCCCAAGGATAAGGACAAGGATCAAAATAAGAATTGCTTTATTGCCATTATTGGAAAGTATCACATATGGGGTGTTATAGTGACGTCCCTCGAACTCTTGATCCAGTTGAGGCCGAGGGAGAGTTTCGTCAGCACGACGGCGTGGTGATGGTGTTGATTAAGTTACCGACGTAGGGCTTCGCCTAAGCAATGCGGCAATATGACCAGGGTGTGTAACAGTGGAGGAGGGCACCGCACACGGCTAAAACAATTGTCAACTTGTGTGTTCTAGGGTGTCCCATGTACTCATATATAAAGGAGCAAGGGGAGGCCGACCTGCCCCTATGGCGCGCCCCAAGAGGGGGAGTCCTACTAGGAATTGGAATCCTATTCCTAGTAGGAGTCCACCAAGAGGGAGAGAGGGGGAAGGAAGGAGAGGGAGAGGGAGAAGGAAAGGGGGGCGCGGCCCCCCTTCGTAGTCCAATTGGGACCCAAGGGGGAGGGGGATGCGGCCTTCCCTAGCCGCCCCTCTCTCTCCACTAAGGCCCATGTGGCCCATTAGTTCCCCCGGGGGCTTCCGGTAACCCTCCTGCACTCCAGTTTTATCCAAAACTTCCCCGGAACACTTCCGGTGTCCGAATATAGTCGTCCTATATATCAATCTTTATGTTTCGACCATTTCGAGACTTCTCGTCATGTCCGTGATCTCATATGGGACTCCGAACAACCTTCGGTACATCAAAACACATAAACTCATAATACCGATCATCGTCGAACGTTAAGCGTTCGGACCCTACGGGTTCGAGAACTATGTAGACATGACCGAGACTCATCTCCAGAAATAACCAATAGCGGAACCTGGATGCTCATATTTGTTCCTACACATTCTACGAAGATCTTTGTCGGTCAAACCGCATAACAACATACGTTGTTCCCTTTGTCATCGGTATGTTACTTGCCCGAGATTCGATCGTCGGTAGCATCATACCTAGTTCAATCTCGTTACTCGCAAGTCTCACTCGTTCTGTAATACATCATCTCCTGACTAACTCATTAGTCGTTTGCTTGCAAGGCTTATTACGATGTGTATTACCGAGAGGGCCCAGAGATACCTCTCCGACACTCGGAGTGACAAATCCTATTCTCGATCTATGCCAACACCACAAACACCTTCGGAGACACCTGTAGAGCATATTTATAATCACCCAGTTAGGTTGTGATGTTTGATAGCACACAAGGTGTTCCTCCGGTGTTCGGGAGTTGCATAATCTTATAGTTAGAGGAACATGTATAAGTCATGAAGAAAGCAATAGAGTAAAACTAAACGATCATAGTGCTAAGCTAAAGGATGGGTCTTGTCCATCACATCATTCCCATAATGATGTGATTCCGTTGATCAAATGACAACACATGTCTATGGTTAAGAGACATAACCATCTTTGATTAACGAGCTAGTCTAGTAGAGGCATACTAGGGACACTCTGTTTTGTCTGTGTATTCACACATGTATTAAGTTTCTGGTCAATACAATTCTAGCATGAATAAAAGACAATTATCATGTTATACAAGGAAATATAAATAACAACTTTATTATTGCCTGTAGGGCATATTTGCTTTAGTTCTATCTCCAGCATGGTGTCCTCCATATGGCTCGGAGTGTCACTTCCTCGTGATCTATTCCCAGGGGTGGGCCCAGGATTTGAAGAAAGTGTATTCAAAATATCAAACAATTTTATGAAGGCTATATCCTTATTTTTGACGATTATAGCCGATTGTAGCACTATATTTCGTTTCTATATATATATATATATATATATATATATATATATATATATATATATATATATATATATATATATATATATATATATATATATATATATATATATATATATATATATGTGCAATGTAATTATATACCGAAATAAAAAGCTAATTAGCGAGATGAACTCGCCCTCGTACACCTGTACTGTTTATGAGGGAAAAATGGAATATTTTTGTACGCACGACGTCCTCTCGGATTATCGGACGCAGCATGCTGGGTGCCTGAACTGTGCAGCCGCACCGCCGGCCGTGTGCCCCTGCGTGCTGCAACCGCCATGCCCTCCTGCGGCGTGATCAATCCTATCTTGTTTGGCGGCCGCGTGCGAGACTGGAGTTTGGGGAGGCGAGCAATGCGTCGGTTCGTGGTGGATCGCTTCTGAGTGCCTTCGTGCGCGAGCGATCAGGTCATCATGACTGGGTTGTAGCCTAACTGCCTCACTTATCTAGTCACGTATTGGGCTTGGGCCTTAGGCGGGGGGAGGGAGAAAACCAAAGAGGTGGGTTGTTCTAGTACCGGGCTAAATTCGTCACCTCGTGCGAACTTCTATTAGTTTACCTTTTTTCAACACATGTACGTATTATACACCATATATACCTAGTCTTTTTGTCGAAAAAATGGGTATTCAACTGAATACCCTTGAATTGAACTAGGCCCGCCCCTGTCTATTCCTGCTCATGCTCGAGCATACAACGTCTAATAATACCATTTGCTTCTACTTTATATAGATGTGGGCCATCCCAAAAGTAATGTCTTAAATCAGATAAGAACTTTTTCTTTGGTTGGTAACTGTAATTAGGTGGTATATATTTAGCGACAATGAAATTAGCACAATCTGCATACCAAGGATTATCACGAGAAGTAGAAGCATTTACCACAACTAATTTCTCATGAGGAAAACTAGCATCAATAGGTAGTGGGTCATCACGAACATTCCATCCTAAACAAATTATCTACTACCAGATTTTCAGCTCCTTTTCTATCAATAGTATGCAAATCACTCTTGCAATAAAAGAGACCACCTAATCAATCAAGGTTTAGCATATTTATTTTCCATAAGGGATTTAATAGCAGCAAGATCGATGCAAATAGTAACTTTAGGATCAACGATATAAGCTCTACACTTATCACGTGCAAACACAGCTGCTAGATTTTTTCTTCTTGGTAGTAGCATAATTTCTTTGAGCACTATCCAAATTTTTACTAGCATAGTGAATAAAGTTTAATTTCTTATCAACTCTCTGGCCTAGAACAACACCAATAGCATAAATAGTAGCGTCACACATAATTTCAAAGGGAAGTTCCAATTAGGTGGCTAAACAACATGTGCAGTTATTAATTCTTTCTTAAGTATTTCAAAGGCTTCCACACAATCATCATTAAAACAAATGGATCATCTTTTTGCAGGAGATTAGTGAGGGGCCTAGATACTTTTTTAGAGAATTCTTTAATAAACCTTCTATAAAAACCAACATGACTAAGGAAACTTCTTATACCTTTAATATCTGTAGGACATTGCATTTTCTCAGTTGCATGAACTTTAGATTTATCTACTTGAATACCGCTTATAGAAATTTTATGACCAAGGACTATACCTTCGTTTACCATGAAGTGGCACTTCTCCCATTTCAAGACAAGATTAGTCTCTTCACATCTATGCAAAAAACTTTATCAAGTTTCCTCATGGAGTCATCAAAAGAAGTTCCATATACGGAAAAATCATCCATGAATACCTCAACAATTTTCTCATAGAAATTAGAGAATATGGCAGTCATTCATCTTTGAAAGATAGCAGGTGCATTACACAAACCAAAAGGCACATGTCTATAAGCATAAGTTCCAAAAGGACAAGTGAAAGTGGTTTTCTCTTTATCTTCTTGTGATACAGGTATTTGCGGGAAACCAGAATATCCATCTAAGAAACAGAAATGTGTATGCTCCGACAATCTTTCTAACATTTGATCAATGAAAGGTAAGAGGTAATGATCTTTCCAAGTGGACCTGTTTAATTTTCAAATATCAATTACCATCCTATAACTAGTGACAATTATTTTTGTGATAGGTTCATTTTTATCTTTACGAACAATGGTGACACCACCTTTCTTAGGAACGTAATGAACGACACTTACCCATCTACTATCAGCTATAGGATAAAGTATACCTGCCTCTAGGAGCTTTAACATTTCAGTTATTACCGCATACTTCATTTTAGGATACAAGCGACGTTGATGATCGACATCTGGTTTAGCACCAGGTTCCATATTAATCTTGTGCTGACATAGAGTAGGGCTGATGCCCTTCAAATCATCAAGAGTATATCCAGTTGCTGGACAATGCTTCCTCAAATTTTTCAATAGCCTCTTTTCCTTGTGTACTGAAAGGTTAGCATTCATAATGACATGATATATCCTCTTTTCATTTGGATAAGCATATTTTAATGTATCAGGGAGTTTCTGCAATTGAAAGACCGGATCGGTCTTTGTTGGAAGAGGATCTCCCAAAGTTTCAACACACAAATAATGATTAAGGATGGGTGCTTTCCAAAACAATATTTTAGTTCTTTCATTCATATGCATATCATTTTCATGGTTTAGTAAATATTGTTCTAATGGATCAGTAGGAGGCACAATTATAGAAGCAAGACCGATAAGATCATCTCTACTAGGCAATTCTTAATCACGAGGTTGTCTATTAAACATAGATAAATTAAATTCATGAGGTACATCACCAAATTTAACTTTAACCTTTTCTTTGACACAAGCACTTTTAGCATTAAAATTATTCAAGAAAGGTCTACCAAATATAATGGGACATAAACTATCTTGTGGTGATCCAAGTACTAAGAAATCGGTGGAATATTTGATCTTACCGCACAAGACTTCAACATCTCTAACAATCGGCGTGGCGTGCTCAATAAATGAGAGTCATGGGAAGAGGACTATGGAGAAGCTGATAGCTGGGACCCACGAGGTCCATGGTCGCACGCGAGGATAATTCCTCCTTATTAAGCGGAAAAATGTTCCTCCCCCCGACAATTGGGACCCACAAGCTATATCTTTGAACGCAAGGAAGAGCCTCCTTATTACACGAAAAATATGATTCCTCCCACTTACATTTGGGACCCACCAGCTATATCTTGGCACGCAAGGATGTGTGTTCTTATCCCACTGACAGCTGGGACCTACCAAGTCAAAGCGTACGTATGGTTATCTGTCTGGCCGCAAACATGCACGTACATACTGGTTGATCAGTCTCTCTGCAAGGATTAACCATGGCCGAGTAAGTAGCGATACGTGTCATAGTAGAGCCCCCGACGTAGCAGCTCACACAATCTCGTCTAAATCGTGTATGCATACCTACAACCACACGACAAAAAATACGACCACGTATGTATATATGGGCGGGGTCTCGAACGCGTACAACAACAACGGGACATACAGCGGCCACATGTACATACATACGGGCGGGGTCAGAATGGAGAAACAACGTCATGTTCATCGGGGGGCAACCGACTGGGTCGAAATATGTCCTATTCAACAGGAGCCAGCCGGCTTGGACGGAACAACCAAAACAGGTCTCGCGTACCACATAACGAAGGAAACGGCCTTCTGTTCGACCGCCTACGGTCGAAACGGGGTCCTATCCATTGGCTCGGGGTCTGGTGTACCGCAAAACAGACGAAACAGAGTCATCTTCGACCTCCTACGATCGAAACAGGGTCCTGTTGATCGGGAGTGGTGTGGCATACCGCAAAATGGAGAAAAATGACTAATCTTCGAGTGCCTACGGTCGAAATGGGATCCTGTTCATCGGGTGGGGTGTGGCGAACCGGAAAACGGGACTCCATGAGCTACTATTCATCACCGTCTACTGCCTCGCTCCAGCCTCCACGGGCTACTGTTCATCCACCGTCGACCTCCTCCAGCCTCCACCGGCTGCTGTTCATCCAACCTCCACGTCGTCCTGTTCATACACCCCAACCGGCTAGGCTATGGCAGCCTCCTTGGGGTCCTGTTCATCTAACCCCCACCGGAACTGTTTATCCACAACCAACCAACTGACTCGATCGATCGTTGCGTCTCAACTCGTGCCTACGTGTATCACGCGCGAGGCAGCAATGGGCACTGTTCATCGAGAGGCAACCCAACTAGCTACGTCTCGCACGTACACGGGGGCCTTCGGCTTCAGTAAGCAGCGAGAAGGATCGATCGGTTTCAGTTAAGCAGCGAAGGAATTGCTCGGGTTCAGTTAGGCAGCGAAGGATCGATCGGCTTAAGTGGCCAGAGGTGGTGTGAGGGCGAGATCAATCACTCGAATTCAGTAAGCGAACGCCTCGCTTGGGTTCAGTTATAGCTAGCGAACACAGCTCGCACCACATGTGCACGAGAGAAACCCGCAAACCACACTGCATTGCTCGGCCCTGACCACCCACCATAACCGGGAACTCCCCGAAATTTTCCTCGCCCACTCTTCTACCACGATTTTTGCCGTCATGGACGGCCCAAAGAATGTCATGCAGATGCGTCTCCAGCCCACCCAGGACGAAAAGCCCATTTTCTGTCATGATTTTTGTCATAGAAGTAGGAGCCCACCACATCTATGATGATATGTGTTTTTGTCACAGTTATCATCATAGAAGTGTCATAACCATGACATGATTTTTTTTGTTCGGCTCATAATGTCACTGGTGTGTCTGTTTTTTTGTAGTGAGAGCCATCGTTGCTTCTGGTTCCATCGGAGGGGGACGCGGCGCTGCCGTCATCACCGACGGAGTCATTGTTATCGTTCTCCATGCAGCACTTCAGGCGGCAGCCGGCGACCCCAAAGATCTTCATGGATAGAGTGGCGGACCCGTCGTACTTGAAGAGGAGGAGGTGCCCCTCCTTTAGGCCGCGGGTGAGGGCGAACGACTTCCATGCTCTCCTCAGGAACATGAAGCCGGAGGGGGTAAAGTTCGTCGCCACCCAGGAGGGCCCATTCCAGTAGTCGTCCGACTGTAGCCACAGGACCAAAGGTGCACGCTCTGCTATCATCTATGCGAAGGTGTCGGGGAGCTGCAGCCAAGTGCAAGGGTCACAGTTGTAACACCCCGGACATAACAATTCCATTTATGGCAATATGATCTTCGTTGACTTAATCAATTCCATTCTGGGCTCTTCTTCTTTTCGGGTTTCTTCGTTTTTGCATGTGCATGTGTGCATATCATCCATGTCATGTCATCATGTGCATTGCATTGCATTCGTGTCATCACCTACACCCAGTCATGCTCGTCTCTTCCCGTTGTCCGTTTTGAGTTCCGACACTCACACGCGTGCCCGTGGCACCTACGAGTCTTTCTTTCGTATGTGGCCGTGGAATGTTATCGGAATGAGGTGAGACTTGTCGTACGTTGTTGTTTTAGTACGTGGAGACCGCCAGTCAAGTTTCGTCGCGTTTGGTGGTCGTTTGATACTCCAACGGTTAACCTCGTTGGCTAAAAGCTCCTCTTTCTTTTGGCCCAACACCCCTCCACAACAGCCCACTAACCCAGCACAACCACCCCTATCCTCTCGGTCTTCGGATCGTGATCGTGTGGGCGAAAACCGCACCCCATTTGGACACTCCTAACTCCCTCTACCTATAAAAAGGCCCCATCCCCTCCATTTTCGGGCGAAACCCTAGTCCAACCACCTCTTCGCGCCGCCGGACACGTCCGGACGCCACCGGACACGCCCGGCGAATCGCAGCCCACCACGTGGCCTCTCCGCTGCCGGTTCTCCACCCGTGCCGCCGGGCCCGTGCGGCCCAAGGCCGACCGACCCGTCCAGGGCTTCCTCCGCGCCCCCGCGCCATCACCCCCGCCGCCCGACGCGACGACCGCCGCCGTTGCGAACCTCCACCGCCGGACGGACTCCGCCCGCGCCCGCCGGTTGTCGCCATCCCGCCGGCGAGCCCGCCCGCATCGGCTCGGCCGCCAGCCCCGCGCCCGTCGATGGCCGCCGGGGCCACTCCGCCCGCCGGCCGCAGCGGTCCGCGCCGCCGGAACCCTACGCTCTGGCCACCTCGTCGCTGCCGGCCGGCCCCGACCTCGTCTTCTCCGTCTCCGGCGAGCCGCCGCGCCGCCGTCCGATCTGGTCCAGGTGGGACCAGATCCTCCAGTTCATCCAACCAAACGCCTCCCGCTCCGCCCGGATCTCTCCATCTCGGAACCCCTCCATCCCGCATTGACTTTTCGCGGAGGTAAAATATCACCAAGTCCCGGATCTGAGTAAATTTGTTGCCCTCTTCATCATGTGGTAACTTTGTGCTCGGTGCTCCGTTTTGCGCATATGATATACCGAAATGGTCGTCTCGTCGTGCTCTACATGTTAGCATCAGTTTCATGCATGATAGAGATCATCTAGTTGACTTAAACTTCGTGGCAACAGTGCTTCTTGATGAAACTGTTTCAGCACTTGTTGTCTATGTAAATTTGTTGGCATGTTCGTGAGCTAATAACTTTGGGCATTATGGTCCGAATGGAGTGAATGAGATGTCCAGCTGTTCATTGTGAAGTGCTCTACACAATGGTTGCTGTAGCATTCATGTTAGGTGTCATATTGACATGTTTATCTCTGTTGCAAAAGTGCATTTGGCTGATAAGTTTCTGAACTTGTTATGAGATGATGTTTTGTCTTGCTTGTGTAAATTAATCCATGAGTCATATGAGCTAGGTGTCAACACGAGTTTTGCTCTTTGGAATGTGCTCTACATGATAGATTCATTTTCATGCCATGATATGTCTTGAGATGAGTGCATCAAGCTTGTTAACATGCCATCATGATGTTAAATATCTGCTAAGTGTGAATCTATAAATTTTTATGCCATGTTTCCATGATGCCACCGTCATTGTTGTGCATGTTTAGAGTTACCCAGTGGGTGTTCCTTGATGTATATGTTATGCTCTAGCTATCCATGCTCTTGTTTGCCATGATGCCATGTTGTAGCTTGTTCTTTTGAGGCCCTCAAGTTTCTATAACATGTTTCTGTCAGCATGCCCAGATTTTGCTAAGTCTGGATAAATTTTGCACTTTTGCCATGATGTTTCGGACATGTTCTAGTATGTTGTAGAAGTAGCCATGTGGTTATTATTTAAGAGCATGTTATGTATGTTATTGTCATGCCTTTTGCTTGCATGATGGCTTGCTGTAGCTTGTTGTTTTCATGCTCTCAAGTGACTACAAAATGTATCTGTCAGCATGTTATCAACAAGTTCAGTTTTGTCATGTGAATAGCTAGTGTTCTATGCATCCTATGACCATGTTCTTGCCATGAGTAGCTTATCAAATATGTCTTCTTGCTGTTGGATATCTTCACAAGCCATACTATGCTTTGAGTTGAGTTGCAAAAGCTTGCAAACATGCCTACTTATTGTAATTTCTGCCATGCCTTGTAATTTTCACTAAGTCTGAGAAGTCTGTAAATTTATTGCAACTTGCCATGCTTGTTTAATTGTGTTCCAGTAAGTTTTTGGGTGTGCTCTAAGTTCATGCTTGTTAAGTATCATGTCTATTTCACATCCATGCCTTTTGTCTTCATGTTTGGGTGCTGTAGCATAATTATTTCTTGCTCCAAAGATGCCATGTTGCTGTAAACTGCAGTTTTGCATTGCATCTTGTTTTGCTTGTCATTTCATAACCGTGCATCCGTTTCCGGTGATCTTTATATCGATTTCAACCGAAATCTTCCAATCTTTCCAGTGGCTTGCTTGGTTTGCCAAGATGAAGCCTTTTCCATCATCTTCTCCTTAGGCTCGAGAGCATCCTCATGCATACACACATCATACTTGGATCCCGTGACATGTCTTGCATCATGTTGATTGTGCATTGCACCGGGTTTGATATTGTGCGGTTGTTGTGATCTTATTTCGGGTAGAGCTGGGAGCCGATATCGAGTTCGAGGATCTTGTCGAGACTGAGTTTGAGGAGCCGTCTTACCATGCCACCGACGACTTACCAGGCAAGATGACCATTCCCCGATATCACTTTTATCTTTGCCTATGCTAGATGTTTCGTTCTTTTAGATATACCTCGATGCCCATTCCTGTTTGTCAGCCCCCCTATTGTTGCCATGAAACACCCTACCACCTTCCTAGCAAACCGTTGTTTTGCTAAGTACGCATCGCTCAACCCCTCTTATAGCGTTGTTAGTTGCAGGTGAAGTTTTGAAGACTGCTCCATGATGAACTTGTTATTGGGATAACACAATATATTACCTGTTAAACTAATGCAAATATATATTGGTAATGGGTAGAAGGCTAAGCCTTTCTGCTTGGTGTTTTGTTCCACTTATGCCACCTTAGAAACCGATAAACCGATGTTATGTTCCTTGATTTTGCATTCCTAACACGGTTGGGGTTTATGCCCCCCCCCCCTTGATAATTCGCTCTGTTTAAAGCTTTTCCAGCAAGACCCAACATTGGTTTTACATTTGCCTAATAACTGAAAACTTGCATAGGGCGTTGCAAACCCGAGTTCTTAATTAACAACCCAGGCCAGTGCTCCTCATGAGTGTTGGTCCAAACTGGGCGGACTGCATGGCCGCCTTGGGGAAACCCGAGGTATCTGGTATTACCTGTAGGATGTCCCATCCGGTCGTGGCCTGAGACTAGATACACGCAGCTACTATCAGGGTGTCGGCACGCCGGGAGGTCTTACTGGATTAGTTTTACCTTTGTCGAAATATCTTGAGCACAAGATTTCGAGAATATTCGGGTCTTCCCACTTAGGAGTTGCGACTCCGCGGATCGTGAGCTTGTGATGGGCTAAGTTGGGACACCCCTGAAGGGTTTGATCTTTCGAAAGCCATGCCCGCGGTTATGTGGCGGATGGGAATCTGTTAATATCTGGTTGTAGATAACTTGACACCTTATTCATAAGAATACACTACATGTGTGAGTAACCGTGATGGTCTCTTTCCGAAGGGCTTCGGGAAGTGAACACGGTGGGGTTATGTTTGAACGTGAGTAGCTAGGATCACTTCTTAATCAACTTGGCGATCGTTGGCACTTGTTCTCTTCTCGCTCTAAACTCGTAAGCTAGTGCTTAGTGCTTGCTGCAAACACTTTAATAGCCTTCCCTCACCTAAGGCTTTGGTAGTTTTTATACCCAGGAACGGGATTGCTGAGTCCTTTGTGGCTCACAGATTCAACACACACCAAATGCAGGTACCGCTGAGAACAATGCAGGATAGGGTTTAGAAATTCAGTGGGAGTTCGATGAAGAGCGTGGACGTTACTATGTTTCGTATCCCGACGATCAGTAGTGGTTCCTACTAGGGGCGATCAGGCCTGGTGTTTTGGTATCTTTCTCATTTGGATTTTGTCCGTAGTCGGACCTTGTGTTATTTGGATGATGTATGCTATTGTATTCATTATGTGACGTGGCGAGTGTAAGCCAACTATCTTTTACAATTTCATCCCTGAATTTTACATGAGATGTGCAAAGATACCATACTTGAGATCACTCTAGTATGCGCTTATGTCTTTAAGTCGTGCCTCGACACGTGGGAGACATAGTCGCATACTGGGCATTACAATTTGGTATTCAGAGCCTTCTCCGACATAGGAGCCCCCTGATTGATTGAACCGCTGACGGTTGAGTCTAGGCACACACATAAAATGTTTTGAGTCCTATATATATATATATATCGGAGAGTAGGATTTCTTTTTACTCCTCATCCCCTTCATTGCTCTGGTGAGGACTCCTGACGTTGTTCTATCTCCTCTACTCTCAAAATTTCACTAATTTTTTTTTGGATCACGCGGGTATTATTTGGATTGTTCCGATATCTTTGTGACGAGAACATTGTTCTCGATGCCTCCTGTCATTTAGGGGTTGCGGCAGTGTCCCGGGGAGTTGAGCTCCGAGGTGTTGTCGTCACAAATGTATCGTAGCGGTTCTAGAATACCAGAGGCAGCCGACATCAAAAACTCTTCTATGCATGTCTGGTGGTGAGATAACCCCGACGTCACCCAGTACCGGGGAGATAGTTCGGGAGTATTGCCACATCTAGTATAGCGGATGCGTTTTGAAGGTCTGAGGTAAACGGTTTCCGAGGATGACTGGTTATGTTTTGACGGATGGATACAGCTGGATGTAGGTTTAGAGTTGAGTGTGCGGTGCTTCCCTTGTATCCCCAACACCAGATTGCATAACTGAAAGCTTCGGGAATTAATAGGTGGGTTTCAAGTAGCTCGTAGGTAATCTTCCAATGAGTGCATGGTATGAGGTTTGGGGTTCAACAACTAGTGAAGAGGTTTCATGGGCGTTGTTCCAATTGGGAGTTGCATCTTAAAGGGTCCTTGGCTATGCTGATCCGGGGATTGCAAGACCCTTTGTAACACGTTCCATGGGGTATTCAACACGAACATGTGGGACAAAACTTCTATCATGTATTTGTTCCATTTGTACCTTGTTGTTTTTATTCTATCGTTTTGTTCTCCCAAGTGGCTTCTCGACAAGATTGTTGTACCATTAAACTGTGGAATTCATTCGTTCATTTTGTTCGAATGTTCATTGTGAAGACTTTATGTTGCAAATATCTAGCCGTTGATTCAGCTTATCTATTTTGCATCAATGGCTAACGGTTGTCATCATATTCAGGATGGCTCCTAAGAAGGTTCCCAACTCAAACCAAGAGGGTGAAGAAGAGCGTCCTCCTGAATGTCCTCCTTCCCCGCCTCCTCCGTCTGAGGCATGAAGAGCAATTATGCAAGCAACCAACCAGAACACTCAGATGCTCATGCAAATGATGCAGAATTTCCAAGCCAATCAAGCAAATCAAGGCAATCAAGGGAACCAAGGCCAAGGAAATCTGTTCAATCAACCTCACTTTGCGACACTGAACTAATTCCTGGCAAACCAACCAAAGTCTTTCAGTTATTGTGTGGACCCGCTAGATGCTGAAGATTGGATCACAAACATCAAGAAGCCCTTTAAATGCAGTAACGTAAGACCTAAGGGTTATGTCAAGTTTGCCACTTTCCAACTCAAAGATCAAGCTGCTGATTGGTGGCAACAGTACAAAGACTCCAGAGGTGGTCATGAGATCTAGTGGACTGATTCCTGCAAAGATTTCCGTTCTCATCACATTCCAACCAGTGTCATTGAAGGCATGCGTGAGAAATTTCGCAACCTGAAGCAAGGCACCATGTCCGTCTATCAATACAATGTCAAGTTCCAGAATCTTGCCCGTTATGCGAAGCAAGACATCCCCGATGCCAAGAGCAAGATATACCAGTTCCGAGGTGGTTTGAAAGATGAAATCCAACTTGCTCTCACCTTGTTCGAGACGGATGAACTTGACCTATTCTACAATATGGCTCTCAAACAAGAGGCAGCTCATCTCAAGTGTGAAGCTTCCAAAAAGAGGTTAAGAGATGATGTTCACTCCTGCTCTTCCTCTCAAGTGGTTGCCAAGCAGCAGAAGTTCTGGCTACCGCCTCCTCAAGTGCTCCGTCCTCCAAGCAACAAAAAGCACTCAGGTGGTCGTGGATTCTCCCACCCACCCAACCCAAGCAACCAGTCCAAGCCTCAGTTCCAAGCTCCAAGACCAAGTGGTCCTTATCATCGGCCTCTTTCATAAGTTACTTGCAACAAGTGTGGCCAGAAGGGTCACAATGCAAACAAGTGTACTCAAAGGCGCCTTCCGCCTCCTCCACCTGTCAGCAATGCTATTGTCAAGCACAATCCCAATCATGCAAGAGTGAACTTGATGAATGCAGCTCAAGCAGACAATTCTTCTGATGTGATAATTGGTAATCTTCCAGTTAACCTTAAACCTGCTAAAGTCTTGTTTGATTCTGGTGCATCACATTCCTTCATGTCATATCCATTTGCATCCAAGCACAATGTGGACACAGTGGCTTTGCCAAGGGAGTTACAATTTTTTTCTCCGGGTAAACACATGACTTCTAGCTTGTATGCTCCGGACATATCTATTCATATGGGTGATTACAGTTTTCTGGTTTCCCCGGTTATTCTCGGTAACTCGGACATTGATCTTATTCTTGGGATGGATTGGCTCTCGAAGCATGATGCACTTATTGATTGTGCAAACAAGGAGGTCAATCTAACTCATCCTTCCGAAGACGTGATTATCTTCGCTTCTCGAGATAACACAATCAGGCTATTCTCTCTCAATGACAAGGGCGAGATTAATGCCATTTCTCAGATTCTGGTGGTTTGTGAATATGAGGATGTTTTCCCTGAAGAGCTTCCAGGCATGCCTCCCAACTGTCCAGTTGAATTCGCCATTGAACTTGAACCCGGTACCGAGCCAGCATGTCGGCGTCCGTACAAGCTTTCTCCGAAAGAGTTGAAGGAGCTGAAGAAACAACTCGATGAGCAAGAACGTATGGGTCTAATCAGACCAAGTACTTCTCCCTGGGGCTCTGGTGTTCTATTTGTCAAGAAAAAGGATGGCACGGAACGTTTGTGCATTGATTACCGACCATTGAACAAGAAGACAATAAATAATAAGTACCCGCTCCCTAATATCAATGAATTGTTCGAGCAGTTCAAAGGAGCAAAGGTTTTCTCGAAGCTCGATCTCCGAATGGGTTACCATCAGATTCGTATCCGTGAAGAGGATATTCCCAAGACCACATTCAGAACGAGTTATGGCTCCTATGAATACAGGGTCATGTCTTTCGGGCTTGCAAATGCTCCACCCACTTTCTCTCGGATGATGCACTTCATATTCAACCCCTACACCAATGAATCCGTTCTCGTCTACCGCGATGATATCTTGGTATTCTCCAAGAATAAAGAAGACCATGCCAAGCACCTCCGTTTGGTCCTTGATAGGCTCCGTGAGCACCGGTTCTATGTGAAGTTCTCCAAATGTGAATTCTGGCTGGATAAAGTCCTCTATCTTGGCCATATTATCTCTGCTGAGGGCATTTCTGTTAACCCCGAGAAGGTTGAAGCTATTGTCAACTAGGAACCTCCGCAGAATGTCAAACAACTCCGAAGCTTCCTTGGTCTCGCAAGCTATTGCAAAAGGTTCGTTGAGAACTTCTCCAGGATTGCCAAGCTTCTTTCCAACTTGTTGCAGAAGAATTTCAAGTACTCGTGGACTCCTGATTGTGATGTGGCATTCAAGACACTCAAAGAGAAGCTCATTCCCGCTCCAGTTCTTACTCCTCCGGATGAGTCCAAGCCTTATGAAGTCTTTTGTGATGCTTCATTGCAAGGTCTTGGTGGTGTTCTCATGCAAGACAAGAAGATCATTGCATACACTTCACGTCAGCTGAAACCAAAGGAGAAGAATTACCCCACACATGATCTTGAGCTAGCAGCACTTGTTCATGCCTTGATCACGTGGAGACACCTTCTGTTGGGCAGAAAAGTGGACATCTTCACCGATCACAAGAGCTTGAAGTACATCTTCACTCAGCCAAACCTTAACCTTCGCCAGACTCGTTGGGTTGAAATGATTCAAGAGTACGATCCAAGCATTGAGTATACTCCTGGCAAGGCCAATGTCATTGCAGATGCCTTGAGCAGAAAGGCGTATTGCAACAGCCTCCTTCGCAAACCGTTCCAGCCTGAACTTTTTTGAATCATTCAGGAAGCTCAACCTCCAAGTTGTTTCGCAAGGATTTCTTGCCAACCTTAAAGTTGCTCCTACCTTGGAAGATCAAATCCGTGAGGCCCAACTCAGTGATACTATGGTTCAGAAGGTGAAACATGGTATTGCAAAGGGTACTCCCAAGTACAAGTGCTATCGCATTGATGATAGAGACACTTTGTTCTTTGATGATAGAATTGTGGTTCCCAAAGGTGATCTCAGAAAGCTCATAATGAATGAAGCACATGACTCACTCCTCTCGATACATCCAGGAAGTTCCAAGATGTATCATGACCTCAAGCAATCATATTGGTGGACTCGCATGAAAAGGGAGATTGCCCAATTCGCGAATGAATGTGATGTCTGCAAAAGAGTGAAGGCAGAGCATCAACGTCCAGCCGGACTCCTTCAACCTCTACCTATTCTCAAGTGGAAATTCGATCACATTGAGATGGATTTCGTCACCGGTTTTCCCAAGTCCAAGAAGGGAAATGATGCTATCTTTGTGGTGATTGACAAGATAACTAAAGTGGCTCATTTTCTTCCAGTCAAAGAATCCATCAACCCAGCTCAGCTGGTAGAGCTGTACACCTCTGGAATAGTTTCTTTGCATGGCATTACTCAAGTGAACTCCTCAGGCCATGGAAGCTTATTCACTTCCAAGTTCTGGGATTCTTTTCAGTCAGCCATGGGCACAAAGATTCGCTTCAGCACTGCGTTTCACCCTCAGACTAGTGGTCAAGTCGAAAGAGTGAACCAAATCCTTGAAGATATGCTCAGAGCTTGTGTCATCTCCTTTGGTATGAAATGGGAAGATTGCCTTCCATTTGCCGAATTCTCCTACAATAACAGCTTCCAAGCAAGTGCAGGCAAAGCTCCGTTTGAAATCCTCTATGGCAGAAAGTGTCATACCCCGCTCAACTGGTCCGAGACTGGTGAACGTCAACTCCTTGGAAATGATTGGATCTCAGAAGCCTAAGAAATGTGCAAAGTCATACGTGAGAATCTCAAAGCCGCGCAATTGCGTCAAAAGAGCTACTATGATGGCAATCATCGTGACTTGGCTTTCAACATTGGAGACCATGTCTATCTCCGTGTTTCTCCCATGAAGGGCACTCAGAGATTCGGTATCAAGGGCAAGCTTGCTCCAAGATACGTGGGTCCTTTCAAGATTCTTGGCAAGAGAGGCGATCTAGCCTACCAACTCGAGCTTCCCTCCAACTTTGCAAATGTGCATGATGTGTTTCACGTGTCTCAACTCCGCAAGTGCTTCAAGATGCATGAACGCACCATTCCTTTCGAAGAGATTGATCTTCAGCAAGACTTGTCTTATCGTGAGCACCCCGTTGCTATCCTTGAAGAAACTGGGCGCAAGACCCGCAACATGGGAACAAGAAGATCATCTCCGTTCCAAGTATCCCGCTTTCTTTCAGTCCTAGATCTCGGGACGAGATCTTTTGTAGTGGATGAGAGTTTGTAATACCCCTGATGTAACAATTCCATTTATGGCAATATGATCTTCGTTGACTTAATCAGTTCCATTCTGGGCTCTTCCTTCTTTTCGAGTTTCTTCGTTTTTGCGTGTGCGTGTGTGCATATCATCCATGTCATGTCATCATGTGCATTGCATTGCATTCGTGTCGTCATTTGCACCCGTTCATGCTCGTCTCTTCCCGTTGTCCGTTTCGAGTTCCGACACTCACACACGTGCCCGTGGCACCTCCGAGTTTTCTTTCGTATGTGGCCGTGGAACGTTATCGGAATGAGGTGAGACTTGTCGTACGTTATTGTTTTAGTACGTGGAGACCGCCTGTCAAGTATCGTCGTGTTTGGAAGTCGTTTGATACTCCAACGGTTAACCTCGTGGGCTAAAAGCTCCTCTTTCTTTTGGCCCAACACCCCTTCACAACAGCCCACTAACCCAGCACAACCACCCCCATCCTCTCGGTCGTCGGATCGTGATCGTGTGGGCGAAAACCGCACCCCATTTGGACACTCCTAGCTCCATCTACCTATAAAAAGGCCCCATCCCCTCCATTTTCGGGCGAAACCCTAGTCCAACCTCCTCCTCGCGGCGCCGGACACGTCCGGACGCCACCGGTCACGTCCGCTGGACGCGCCCGCCGAATTGCAGCCCGGCACATGGCCTCTCCGCCGCCGGTTCTCCACCCGCGCCACCGGGCCCGCCGTGGCCCGGGCTTCCTCCGCGCCCCCGCGCCCTCGCGCCATCGCCCCCGCCGCTGCCGCGGACCTCCACCGCCGGTCGAAGTCCGCCCGCGCCCGCCGGTCGCCACCACCCCGCCGGCGAGCCTGCCCGCGTCGGCTCGGCCGCCAGCCCCACGCCCGCCGGTCACCACCGGGGCCACTCCGCCCACCGGCCACAGTGGCCCGCGCCGCCGGAACCCCGCGCTCCGGCCACCTCGTCGCCGCCGGCCGGCCCCGACCTCCTCTTCTCCGTCTCCGGCAAGACGTCGTGCCGCCGTCCCGATCTAGTCCAGGCGGGACCAGATCCACCAGTTCGTCCAACCAAACGCCTCCCGCTCCGCCCGGATCTCTCCGTCCCGCGTTGACTTTTCGCGGAGGTAAAATATCACTAAGTCCCGGATCTGAGTAAATTTGTTGCCCTCTTCATCATGTGGTAACTTTGTGCCTGGTGCTCCGTTTTGCGCATATGATATACCGAAATGTTCGTCTCATCGTGCTCTACATGTTATCATCAGTTTCATGCATGATAGGGATCATCTAGTTGACTTAAACTTCATGGAGAGAGTGATTCATGATGAAACTGCTTCAGCACTTGTTGTCTGTGTAAATTGGTTGGCATGTTCGTGAGCTAATAACTTTGTGCATGTTGGTCCGAAGGGAGTGAATGAGATATCCAGATATTCATTGTGAAGTGCTCTACATGATGGTTGCTGTAGCATTCATGTTAGGTGTCATACTGCCATGTTTATATCTGTTGCAAAAGTGCATTTGGCTGATAAGTTTCTGAACTTGTTATGAGATGATGTTTTGTCTTGCTTGTGTAAATTAGTCCATGTGTCATATGAGCTAGGTGTCAACATGAGTTTTGCTCTTTGGAATGTGCTCTACATGATAGATTCATTTTCATGCCATGGAATGTCTTGAGATGAGTGCATCAAGCTTGTTAACATGCCATCGTGATGTTAAATTCTGCTAAGTGTGAATCTGTTAATTTTTATACCATGTTTCCATGATGCCACCGTCATTGTTGTGCATGTTTAGAGTTTCCCATTGGGAGTTCCTTGATGTATATGTTATGCTCTAGCTATCCATGCTCTTGTTTGCCATGATGCCATGCTGTAGCTTGTTCTTTTGAGGCCCTCAAGTTGCTATAAAATGTTTCTGTCAGCATGCCCAGATTTTGCTAAGTTTGGATAAACTTTTGCACTTTTGCCATGATGTTTGGGACATGTTCTAGTATGTTGTAGAAGTAGCCATGTGGTTATTATTGAAGAGCATGTTATGTATGTTATTGTCATGCCTTTTGCTTGCATGATGGCTTGTTGTAGCTTGTTGTTTTCATGCTCTCAAGTGGCTATAAAATGTATCTGTCAACATGTTATCAACAAGTTCAGTTTTGTCATGTGAATAGCTAGTGTTCTATGCATCCTATGACCATGTTCTTGCCATGAGTAGCTTATCAAATATGTCTTCTTGCTGTTGGATATCTTCACAAGCCATGCTATGGTTTGAGTTGAGTTGCACAAGCTTGCAAACATGCCTACTTATTGTAATTCCTGCAATGCCTTGTAATTTTCACTAAGTCTGAGAAGTCTATAAATTTATTGCAACTTGCCATGCTTGTTTAATTGTGTTCCAGTAAGTTTTTGGGTGTGCTCTAAGTTCATGCTTGTTAAGTATCATGTTTATTGCACATCCATGCCTTTTGTCTTCATGTTTGGGTGCTGTAGCCTAATTATTTCTTGCTCCAAAGATGCCATGTTGTTGTAAACTGCAGCTTTGCATTGCATCTTGTTTTTCTTGTCATTTGCAAACCGTGCATCCGTTTCCGGTGATCTTTATATCGATTTCAACCGAAATATTTCAATCTTTCCAGTGGCTTGCTTGTTTTCCCAAGATGAAGCCTTTTCCATCATCTTCTCCTTAGGCTGAAGAGCATCCTCATGCATACGCACATCATACTTGCATCCCGTGACATGTCTTGCATCATGTTGATTGTGCATTGCACCATGTTCGATATTGTGCCGTTGTTGTGCTCTTGTGTTGGGTAGAGCCGGGAGCCGATACCGAGTTCGATGATCTTGTTGAGACTGAGTTTGAGGAGCCGTCTTACCATTCCACCGACGACTTACCAGGCAAGATGACCATTCCCCAATATCACTTCTATCTTTGCCTATGCTAGATGTCTCGTTCTTTTAGATATGCCTCGATGCCCATTCCTGTTTGTCAGCCCCCCTATTGTTGCCATGAAACACTCTAACCACATTCCTTGCAAACCGTTGTTGGCTAAGTACGCATCGCTCAACCCCTCTTATAGCGTTGTTAGTTGCAGGTGAAGTTTTGAAGACTGCTCCATGATGAACTATTTATTGGGATAACAAAATATATTACGTGTTAAACTAATGCACATATATATATTGGTAATGGGTGGAAGGCTAAGCCTTTCTGCTTGGTGTTTTGCTCCACTCATGCCACCTTAGGAACCGATAAACTGGTGTTATGTTCCTCGATTTTGCGTTCCTAAAACGGTTTGGGTTTATGGGCCCCCTTGATAATTTGCTCTGTTTAAAGCTTTTCCAACAAGACCCAACATTGTTTTACATTTGCCTAATAACTAAAACTTGCATAGGGCGTTGCAAACCCAAGTTCTTAATTAACAACCCGGGCCAGTGCTCCTCATGACTGTTGGTCCAAACTAGCGGACTGCAGGGCCGCCTTGGGGAAACCCGAGGTATCTAGTATTACCTGTAGGATGTCCCATCCGGTCGTGGCTTGAGATGAGATACGCGTGGCTACTATCAGGGTGTCGGCACGCCGGGAGGTCTTGCTGGATTAGTTTTACCTTTGTCGAAATATCTTGAGCACGGGATTACGAGAATACTCGGGTCTTCCCACTTTGGAGTTGCAACTCCGCATATCGTGAGCTTGTGATGGGCTATGTTGGGACACCCCTGCAGGGTTTGATCTTTCGAAAGCTGTGCCCGTGGTTATGTGGCAGATGGGAATTTGTTAATATCTGGTTGTAGATAACTTGACACCTTATTCATAAGAATACACTACCTGTGTGAGTAACTGTGATGGTCTCTTTCCGAAGGGCTTCGGGAAGTGAACACAGTGGGGTTATGTTTGATCGTGAGTAGCTAGGATCACTTCTTGATCAACTTGGCGATCGTTGGCACTTGTTCTCTTCTCGCTCTAAACTCGTAAGCTAGTGCTTAGTGCTTGCTGCAAACACTTTAATAGCCTTCCCTCACCTAAGGCTTTGGTAGTTTTGATACCCGGGAACGGGATTGCTGAGTCCTTTGTGGCTCACAGATTCAACACACACCAGATGCAGGTACCTCTGAGAAAAATGTAGGAGAGGGTTCAGAACTTCAGTGGGAGTTCGATGAAGAGCGTGGACGTTACTATGTTTTGTATCCCGACGATCAGTAGTGGTTCCTACTAGGGGCGATCAGGCCTGGTGTTTTGGTATCTTTCTCATTTGGATTTCGTCCGTAGTCGGACCTTGTGCTATTTGGATGATGTATGCTATTGTATTCATTGTGTGACATGGCGAGTGTAAGCCAACTATCTTTTACAACTTCATCCCTGAAGTTTGCATGAGATGTGCAAAGATACCATACTTGAGATCATTCTAGTATGCGCTTATGTCTTTAAGTCGTGCCTCGACACGTGGGAGACATATTCGCCTACCGGGCATTACAACAGTGCATGATCATGATGAACTCACGAGACACATCGGTGAAGAGGCTCCACGACTGGGGTGGCCGGGTGGTTTCGCCGCTCCGCCCGCCCTGACCGCGGCCACCTCGCCCCCCGCGTCCGCGCCCCTGGCAGAGTATCATCTGCGGCTGCCGGAGCTGGTGTAGGGTGCCAATGGAGGCCGTACGCACCCCCAGGAGGCGCCCCTGGTGCGGTGACGGTTGTGTGAGGGTGGCCCCTCCCCCTCGCTAGTCTCGTTGGCTCCACCTCTTCAAGTGCCCATTCCCCTTCCCGGCGGCAGAGAACCTCCTCAACGGTGCCATGGCTGCAATGACGATAGTGGAAATGGAGAAGCAAGGAGAAGATGGGCTGAAGGGTCTGCCCGGGGGCTACTGTCAGGCCCGTGGGGCTGGGGGTACCCAGGACCATCTACCTGCAGCCCATTGCATGGCGCACTGCCTGGGCCCCTTGCGTGGCCCATCACCAAGGCTTCATGTGCAAGGCCCTCCCAAGGGCCCCGCCTCACGAGCTGCACATCATTAGGTGTCATCAGGAGCCTCGCGAGGCAGCCTCTCAAGGCCACTTGCGGAGGCGTGCGGAGCAAGGATCAGGCATCGGAGCTGCGCGGCCCTGCGTCCTCATGTGGGTGACGTGCTCAACAACGAGCGGAGGTGGAAGGGAGCCAGCAGGCGCAGATGGGAAGGATTTCCTCTTTCGTGCTAAGGGAGCAAGGGCAGCGCAATCGTTCCCGAAGCAATCCCCAAAGGTTGCCACTTTGGTGCAAGAAGACCAAGATGGCGGGCTCGTTAGGGCGGAGGTCATCACCGAGTCCACCGGCTAGTGCGGAGTCTACTGGAGCTCCACGGGCTCAACATCCCTCGCAAGGCAATCCATCCACAAAGCAAGAGTAGGGTTTCACACGGCAAGGTGGCCCGAACCTGGGTAAATTGTCATGTATGTGTTGGGGAACGTAGCAGAATTCAAAAAAATTCTACGCTTTCACCAAGATCAATCTAAGGAGACATCTAGCAACGAGCATACTTGAGTGCATCTACATACCCTTTTGTAGATCGCGTGCGGAAGCGTTCGGAGAAGCGTGGATAAAGTAGTCGTACTCTTCGCGTTCTTCGTCACCGATGATCCTAGCGGCGAACGGACGGCACCTCCGCGTTCAACACACGTCCGGTACAGCAACGTCACCTCCTTCTTGATCCAGCAAGGGGGGAGGAGAGGTCGTCAGAGATCCAGCAGCACGACGGCGTGATGGTGGATGCAGTAGGAAATCCTGCAGGGCTTCGCCGGCGCCTTGCGGAGGAGTTGGATGTGTGACGGGAGGGGGGAGAGGCGCCAGAGACTTGGGTGCGGCTGCCCTCTCCCCCCCCCCACTATATATAGGGGCCAGGGGGGCGCCGGCCCTGGCAGATCCCATCTGCAAGGGGGGCGGCGGCCTAGGGGGAAACTTGCCCCCCAAGGCATAGGGGGCGCCCCCCTCCCCTAGGGTTTCAACCCTAGGCGCATGGAGGGGGGGCCCAAGTGGTGCGCCAGCCCACCAGGGGCTGGCCACTTGCCCTTTGCGGCCTAGGGGCCCCACCGGGATGGGTGGCCCCACCCGGTGGACCCCCGGGACCCCTCCGGTGGTCCCGGGACACTCCCTGTGACCCCCGGAGTTCACCCGATGGCCGAAACTGGACTTCCTATATATCATTCTTTACCTCCGGACCATTCCGAAACTCCTCGTGACGTCCGGGATCTCATCCAGGACTCCGAACAACATTCGGGTTTCCACGTGCATGTATCTCTACAACCCTAGCGTTACCGAACCTTAAGTGTGTAGACCCTACGGGTTCGGGAGACACGCAGACATGACCGAGACGCCTCTCCGGTCAATAACTAACAGCGGGATCTGGATACCCATGTTGGTTCCCACGTGTTCCTCGACGATCTTCATCGGATGAACCACTGTGTCAAGGATTCACTCAATCCCGTACGTTATTCCCTTTGTCCATCGGTACGGTACTTGCCCGAGATTCGATCGTCGGTATTCCCGATACCTTGTTCAATCTCGTCATGGCAAGTCTCTTTACTCGTTCCGTAATCCATCATCCCGTGACTAACTCCTTAGTCACTTTGAGCTCATTATGATGATGTCTTACCGAGTGGGCCCAGAGGTACCTCTCCGTCACACGGAGTGACAATATCCCAGTCTCGGTTCGTATCAACTCAACAGACACTTTCGGAGATACCCGATGCGTACCTTTATAGTCACCCAGTTACGTTGTGACGTTTGGCACACCCAAAGTATTCCTACGGTATCCGGGAGTTGCACAACCTCATGGTCTAAGGAATAAATACTTGACACTGAAAAGCTTATGCATTACGAACTATACGATCTCGTGCTAGGCTCAGAATTGGGTCTTGTCCATCACATCATTCTCCTAATGATGTGATCTTGTTATCACTGACATCCTATGTCCAAGGTCAGGAAACCGTGACCATCTGTTGATCAACGAGCTAGTAACTAGAGGCTTACCAGGGACTCATTGTGGTCTATATATTCACACATGTATCGCTGTTTCCGTACAATACAATTCAAGCATGAATAACATACAATTATCATGAACAAGGAAATGTAATAATAATACTTTTATTATTGCCTCTAGGGCATATTTCCAACAGTCTCCCACTTGCACTAGAGTCAATAATCTAGTTACATTGTGATGAATCGAACACCCATAGAGTTCTGGTGTTGATCATGTTTTGCCCGTGGAAGAGGTTTAGTCAACGGGTTTGCTACATTCACATCCGTATGCACTTTACAAATATCTATGTCTCCATCTTGAACATAATTCCGGATGGAGTTGAAACGGCGCTTGATGTGCTTGGTCTTCTTGTGAAACCTGGGCTCCTTGGTAATGGCAATAGCACCAGTGTTGTCACAGAAGAGAGTCATCGGGCTTGACGTGCTTGGAATGACTCCTAGGTCGGTGATGAACTCCTTCATCCAGACTCCTTCTTGTGCTGCTTCGCAAGCAGCTATGTACTCCGCTTCACATGTAGAATGCGCCACGACGCTCTGCTTGCAACTACACCAGCTGACTGCTCCTCTATTCAAAATATACACGTATCCGGTTTGTGACTTAGAGTCATCCAGACCTGTGTCGAAGCTAGCATCGACGTAACCTTTTACGACGAGCTCTTCGTCACCTCCATAAACGAGAAACATATCCTTAGTCCTTTTCAGGTACTTTAGGATGTTCTTGACCGCTGTCCAGTGTTCCATACCGGGATCACTTTGGTACCTCCCCACCAAACTTATGGCAAGGTTCACATCACGTCTGGTACACAGCATGGCATACATGATAGAACCTATGGCTGAGGCATAGGGAATGACACTCATCTTTTCTCTATCTTCTGCCGTGGTCGGGGACTGAGCCTTGCTCAATCTCATACCTTGCAAAACAGGCAAGAACCCCTTCTTGGACTGATCCATATTGAACTTTTTCAATATCTTGTCAAGGTATGTGCTTTGTGAAAGACCAATGAGGCGTCTTGATCTATCTCTATAGATTTTGATGCCTAATATGTAAGCAGCTTCTCCAAGGTCCTTCATTGATAAACTCTTATTCAAATAGGCCTTTATGCTCTCTAAGAATTCTATATCATTTCCCATTAGCAATATGTCATCCACATATAATATGAGAAATGCTACTCACTTTCTTGTAAATACAGGCTTCTCCATAAGTCTGTATAAAGCCAAACGCTTTGATCACATCATTAAAGCGAATATTCCAACTCCGAGATGCTTGCACCAGCCCGTAGATTGAGCGCTGGAGCTTGCATACCTTGTTAGCATTCTCTGGATCGACAAAACCTTCCGGCTGCATCATATACAATTCTTCCTTGAGGAAGCCATTAAGGAAAGCCGTTTTGACGTCCATTTGCCATATCTCATAATCATAGAATGCGACAATAGCTAACATGATTCTGACTGACTTCAGCATCGCTACGGGAGAGAAAGTCTCGTCGTAGTCAATCCCTTGAACTTGTCGATAACCCTTAGCGACAAGCCGAGCCTTATAGATGGTCACATTACCATCCGCGTCTGTCTTCTTCTTAAATATCCATTTATTTTCTATGGCGTGCCTATCATCAGGCAAGTCCACCAAAGTCCATACTTTGTTTTCATACATGGATTCTATCTCGGATTTCATGGCTCCAAGCCATTTATTGGAATCCGGGCCCGCCATCGCTTCTTCATAGTTCGAAGGTTCACCGTTGTCTAACAACATGATTTCCATGACAGGGTTGTCGTACCACTCTGGTGCGGAACGTGCCCTTGTGGACCTTCGAAGTTCAGTAGTAACTTGATCTGTTTCTTCATGATCATCATCATTAACTTCCTCCCTTGTCGGTGCAGGCACCTCAGGAACAATTTCCTGTGCTGCGCTACTTTCTGGTTCGGGAGGGGTGACTGTCACCTCATCAAGTTCTACTTTCCTCCCACTCACTTCTTTAGAGAGAAACTCTTTCTCCAGAAAGGATCCATTCTTGGCAACAAAGACTTTGCCTTCGGATCTGTGGTAGAAGGTGTACCCAATCGTTTCCTTTGGGTATCCTATGAAGACGCATTTTTCTGATTTGGGTTCGAGCTTTTCAGGTTGAAGTTTCTTGACATAAGCATCGCAACCCCAAACTTTCAGAAACGACAGCTTCGGTTTCTTGCCAAACCAAAGTTCATACGGTGTCGTCTCAACGGATTTCGATGGAGCCCTATTTAAAGTGAATGCGGCAGTCTCTAAAGCATAACCCCAAAAAGATAGCGGTAAATCGGTGAGGGACATCATACATCGCACCATGTCCAACAGAGTACGATTTCGACGTTCGGACACACCGTTACGTTGAGGTGTTCCGGGCGGTGTCAATTGTGAAACAATTCCACAGTTCCTAAGGTGCGTGCCAAACTCATGACTTAAATATTCACCCCCACGATCTGATCGCAAGAACTTTATTTTTCTGTCACGTTGATTCTCAACCTCATTCTGAAATTCCTTGAACTTTTCAAAGGTCTCAGACTTGTGTTTCATCAAGTAGATATACCCATATCTACTCAAGTCATCTATGAGGGTGAGAACATAACGATAGCCTCCGCGAGCCTCAACACTCATTGGACCGCACACATCGGTATGTATGATTTCCAACAAGTTGGTTGCTCGCTCCATTGTTCCGGAGAACGGAGTCTTGGTCATCTTGCCCAAGAGGCATGGTTCGCACGTGTCAAATGATTCATAATCAAGAGACTCTAGAAGTCCATTTGAATGGAGCTTCTTCATACGCTTGACACCAATATGACCAAGGCGGCAATGCCACAAGTATGTGGGACTATCATTATCAATTTTACATCTTTTGGCATCTACACTATGAATATGTGTATCATCACATTCGAGATTCATCAAAAATAAACCATTGACCAGCGGGGCATGACCATAAAACATATCTCTCAAATAAATAGAACAACCATTATTCTCCGATTTAAATGAGTAGCCATCTCGCATAAGACGAGATCCAGATACAATGTTCATGCTCAAAGCTGGTACTAAATAACAATTATTAAGGTTTAAAACTAATCCCGAGGGTAGATGTAGAGGCAGCGTGCCGACGGCGATCACATCGACCTTGGAACCATTCCCGACGCGCATCGTCACCTCATCCTTCGCCAGTCTCCGCTTATTCCGCATCTCCTGTTTTGAGTTACAAATGTGAGCAACTGCACCGGTATCAAATACCCAGGAGCTACTACGAGCGCTGGTAAGGTACACATCAATAACATGTATATCATATATACCTTTGACGTTGCCGGCCTTCTTGTCTGCTAAGTATTTGGGGCAGTTCCGCTTCCAGTGACCCGTTCCCTTGCAATGAAAACACTCAGTTTCAGGCTTGGGTCCATTCTTTGGCTTCTTCACGGCAACTGGCTTACCGGGCGCGACAACTCCTTTGTCGTCCTTCTTGAAGTTCTTCTTATCCTTGCCTTTCTTGAACTTAGTGGTTTTATTGACCATCAACACTTGATGTTCTTTCTTGATATCCACCTCCGCTGATTTCAGCATTGAATACACCTCGGGAATGGACCTCTCCATCCCCTGCATATTGAAGTTTAACACGAAGCTCTTGAAGCTAGGTGGGAGCGACTGGAGGATTCTGTCAACGACCGCTTCGTCTGGGAGATTCATTCCCAACTACGACAAGCGGTTGTGCAACCCAGAAATCTTGAGGATGTGCTCACTAACAAAACTGTTTTCCTCCATCTTACAGCTGTAGAATGCGTCGGAGACGTCATATCTCTCGACTCGGGCATTAGCTTGGAAAACCATTTTCAGCTCTTGGAACATCTCATATGCCCCGTGGTGCTCAAAACGCTTTTGGAGCCCCGATTCTAAACTGTAAAGCATGTCGCACTGAACCAGGGAGTAATCATCACAACGCGACTGCCATGCGTTCATAACGTCTTGGGTCGCTGGGAGAACGGGTGCATCACCTAGCGGTGCTTGATACGTCCAAAACGTATCTATAATTTCTGCTTGCTCCATGCCTCTTTTGGGTGATATTGCTATGATATTTATACACTTCCATACACTTTTGATCATATTTGGACTCACCACCGGGAGCTTCTCCACCACCATGGACACCTCCCAGATGAGTTGTGAGTAGTCTCCCTTGGACCATGGGTCCATGACCAGTAGCTATGTGATGTTCTCCTCCCGTTCTTGTGCTTCACTAATTAGTCCTCGTGAGCTGCCCTACATGATCGAGGCACATATGTAATCCTTATGCTGTTGCTATGATGAGTTTGCTGGGATCCGATGGATTATGAGATTATGTTCAGATTGTGTTTGAGTAATATATTTGATTCACCTCTTTTATATTTATGTTCGTAAGTAATTCTTGCATGTTCTCCATTGTTATTTATTGCTTTGGCCAAGTAGTAGGTAGTGACTCCAAGAGGGAACGTTATGCTTGATTGTGGGTTCATGCCCCTCGATGACTAGCTTGAGTGACAGAAACATGAGTCTAGGGGATGTGCTGTTGCCACAAGGGGGAAAACAACGGTGCTTGTGCCCGCGGGTGCAAGGATTGTTTACTTTACGCAAAGTTCTTTTAATGCAGTTGTCTGTTGCTTTGAGTTTACACTATGGGTGGGACTCGCAACTTAATACCAGCGAGATGTTCTGGATAGATATCTCAAGGTGGATGATTAGTAGTAGATGCAGATGGATTTCGGTCTACTTACCTCGGCGTACCGCCCATGCTTTGAACCTCTACCTTTCTTGCAACTTAGTCAGCATTGGTTTGCGCACATGGTCCTGTCAATTGCCCATATGTAATTCGTTTACCTCACATAGCAGTTTTATCGTCTTTTGGGAGAGAGATATCACTAGTGAACATCATGAGACTCCGGTCCATATTACCATCATTGATCACATCCGCTATTTACTTTTCCGCTTTTACTTACTATCGCAATTATACCTATCACTACTATCACTTGTGTTTGATCCTTTGTAAACTACAAGGCCGGAGGGATTGACAACCTCTCTGTACTCGTTGGGAGCAAAGTTATTTGTATCTGTGTGCAGGTCCACGTTGATTGCTAATATCTGGCGCCGTTAGCAGTTGACACCTTCTTGTTGAAACTGGGAGTCTCAGGGAAATCGATCCTTGGTATTGCCAAGGGAAAACTTCCGCTACACTGCATCTCAAACCTTCCACTTGGGGTAACCAACGAGGGGCGAGAAGCCATCAAGCAAAGTTTTCTGGCGCCGTTGCCGAGGACTCCACTCTTCAGGATAGGGGAGTTGCATGCTATCTTTTACCTTTGCTTTTTAGTCTTGTTAGTTTACCTTTCAGTTTTGCTTTAGTATCTTTTATCGAAAATCACAAAAATAGTTATCTTGCTTGCTTGCTACTATGGGTTCCACCAAAAACACTAGATGGGAGGAGTACACCCCTTCTTCCATTACACCAATCACCACTGTCGGGATCTACAAAAGTAATAAACCTTGTGATTATGTTAGTCTTGATGGAGAGTTATGCCCATGGCATGGTCTTCCAGGAAAAGAGTATGAGCCTCAGTTTAAAGTTGCTCCTATGCTTCCCCAAACTTGGGAAGACGTTCAAACTCTTATATTAGAGAGCAATTCAAACAAAGAAGATGACACTACAATTCTGCCCAATAATGATAAAATTAATTTTGATAATTGTAGTATCTCAGAAGTTGTCACCTTTCTACAAAGAATGGCTAAAGATCCCCACACTAGCACGCTTAATCTTGCCTTCACAGAGCATATCACTAATGCTCTCATCAAAGCTAGGGAGGAGAAACTTATAGTAGAAGCCTCCATACCTAGAAAGCTAGAAGATGGTTGGGATCCTATGATTAAAATTAAGATAAACAACTTCTCTTGCTATGCTTTATGTGATATTGTAGCTAGTACCTCCATTATGCCCAGAAGACTATATGATATGCTTAAATTGAAACCTTTTGATTCTTGTTCTTTTGGTGTTCGTCTCGTTGATTCTTCCATAAAGAAACCTTTGGGGAGGATCGACGATGTTCTTATCATTGTCAATGACAACTATGTTCCCGTTGATTTTACTATTATGGATATTGAATGTGAACCTTCTTGTCCAATTATTTTGGGACGTCCTTTTCTACGCACCATTGGTGCTATCATTGACATGAAAGAGGGGAATATAAAATTCCAGTATCCTCTCAAGAAAGGGATGGAACACTTCCCTCGAAAGAAGATTAAGTTACCTTTTGAGTCCGTTATACGGGCTAGCTATTCTTTTACTCTTGATAAAACTTGATCTCTATGCATTATGCCTAGCTTAAAGGCATAAAAGAAAGCGCTTTTGGGAGGCAGCCCACTGATGACCCACAACCGTAAGGGATCTATTGCAGCGTTTTCGATAAGTAAGAGTGTCGAACCCAACGAGGAGCAGAAGGTATTGATAAGCGATTCTGAGCAAGAAATTACTGCGAGCACTGAAAGATAACTTTTAGGGGTTTTCTCGGTATAAGCAACAGGAAAGTAAAAGCAAGCAATGTAAAAGGTACTAAGAGTAACAAGTGGCCCAATCCTTTATTAGCAAAGGAGAGGCCTAGCAACTGAACTTATAAAAACTAAAGCGTTCCCGAGGACACACGGGAGAGGTAGTCATGTGCTTTCGCCATATTCCGTATCGATACTATGTTATGTGTTGATAAGTGTTGAGTGGGTGGATCTATGCTAGTGCACTCTCTAGACTAAGATGAATGCACTCTTATGATTAAACACCTTGCAAGCATCTGCAAATACAAGATAGAATTTAAGGCAAAAGCCTAACCATAGCAATACGATCGAGGATCCATTATTCCCTTATGCAAAAGCATGCGGACTGGGGTTCAGGTTTCTGTCACTCCGGCAACCCACCATAAGCATTCTTTATACACAATGTATTCTCCTAGGTCCTTAATAAGGCGAAGTGTTGAGTGTTCGACTCACACAACACCACTAGTAGAATGACAACAAAACTTAAATATCAAACAACACATATTACTTCAACAGCATATGACTACTAACAACAAGACTTTCCCCATGTCCTCAAGAACTAAGGTAAATACTCACAAGACATAAAAGAGATCATGATCAGTGGGGATAAATATGTGATAAACAATCTGGACATAATAATATTTCTCCAACAAAACTCAATAGCATTCACCACAAAGTAGTAATCAACACCGATGGAGTAGAGAGGATAGGTAGTACGCGTTACAACACAAGTTGCAATTGTAAGATGAGATTTGGATGAAGGTGGAGATGGTGCTGGTGTTGGGGATGATGTTGATGATGATCTCGATGATGCCCGTGACGATGGTGATGACGATGGCGACGATCTCCCCTTACGGGAGGTGATCTCCCCGGCGGAATCTGCCCGCCGGAGATGCCCTTTTCTTCTCTGTAGGTTTCCGCCTCGAAGCGGCGGCAGAACTCCGTAAAAAGTCCCGTCCCTCGGGTTTTTGGATAACGGAGAGCATATATGCAAAAGGGGGCGACCAGAGGTGGGCCAGGGGCTCCAGGCGCCCCCCGGCGCGGCCAGGGGGGCGCCCCCAGGCCGCCTGGGCACCATGTGGCCCCCTCTGACTCCCCTTTTGCGTGTCTTCGTGATCCGTCTGAAAAATATCTCCCGTCAATTTTCAGGTAATTTGGAGGTATTCTTCTTCAGCAACTCAGCGTCCACTTTTTACTGCTGAATCCTGCGTCTGCTGCTTCGGCATCGGAAAGTTTGCAAACTGTGTAAAATAGACCAAAACAACATAAGAACATCACCGTAATGTGAAATATATCAATGAATAACGATAAATTATGATACAAAATAGTGATGCATTTTGGACGTATCAACACCCCCAAGCTTAGACCTCGCTTGTCCCCAAGCGAATATGAACTCGGTAGACCTGTCCACAAGTTTAGAGAGTGAAGTGTCGATAAATAGAATACGGACAAGAAGCATCATAGTTTATTTACCAACTCAAATATCCTCAACAGCAATCTTCAATTCATAAAGCCCTTATAAAAGAGTGATGACACTTATATTCGAAAGTAGGGCTAAGGAAACTCATTATATCATGGCAAACATGTCCTTTGGTCAAGGAACAACAAATAGATTTAACTTTTGCTCTTATATTTTGATGAGATCAATTGAAACTTTTTGAAATAACATGTTAATAGGCAAGAAGTGAAAGTGTTAACACAAAGGAAGATATTTGCCTTAGCTGGGCATGACAAACAACTTACTTATCGAATGATAATGTCAACAAGGATATGAAATGACAAATCTTAATGCAGCTTTATATGAATGAATCCTTATCAACATCAAACGTCTGCTCTCTTTGAGAAATAGAAGGAAGTAGGAATAACTGACTCAACTTAAAATTAAAAGATAGGCCCTGCTCTAGGGTAGTAGGGAAAACTCATGTGCTATCCTTAAATCAAACAGAATGAAAACAAATTTTGAGAGGTGCATGATTTGTCAACGAATGCTAATAAATAACTCAATTGCTTCTTGAACTGGACAAGTTTCGAGGAACGGCTCCCGCATGAGGACGATAACATCCTCTTATTCTCCTTTGTTTATCACTGCCAAAGTTTTCTGATTTATCATGAACAAAGCGTGAAGGAGGGTTTGTTTGTTATATTATTTTTGAGCCGGGCGCACCCTTTGCCAGTTCCTTCTCGTATTATGGGTTTGCACATTAGACATGCAATCCCGGGGTGAAGCTTGTCCGATTCAAGAAGACTATGAATTAGCTATTACTTCCTCATGAGCTAAAACCGAGGCACAAAATAAAAGATTTTGAACATTTAAGGATAACACATAAATTATATACTTTTAGGCGGTGGTAGTGTAATACCACGAGTAGGTAGGTATGGTGGACTCATATGGAAGGTATTGGTTTTAAGGGTATGGATGCACAAGCAGAATACCGCTTAGTACAGAGTTAGGCTAGCAAAGGTTTTGAGAGAGCAGACAACTGATGATGACTAAGATGCAAAGCAATATAAAGTATGAACATTGAAATAAGCATAACACATCAAGTTGTCTTCCTTGTCAACATAACACTTCAAGCGTACTAACATAAAGGTTTTGGCTATGTTGATACTTTAAGAAAATCATGCTTGTTGTTATGACCAAAGCAATGTTTGCCAAGATTAAATAAAGTTTTCACAGCCATACCTGACATAAGGTCAATACTCCCCATAAGAATCATCATATAAGGTTGATTGCGTGAAGAGAATACCAAGTGCAGCAAAAGGAACCAATAAGCTTCTCATTAATATTCCATCATGGACGACTCCACACTCACGGATACAATTCTTCATCGAAGGAGTGATAGACCTCAATGCACACACCTATCTCATATAATAACCTCCCTAGACATGATACGACTCTACTTGACTCTAAAAGACCAAAGGTAAGGATAAAGATACCGGGCACTCCCCCAAGCTTGGAACAAGCCAAGGGAATGCCATTACCCCAGGAGATTTCACTCATCATCCTTGTTGGCGTTGATCAAGTAGTCCTTGGCGAAACGCTTCCATGGAAGGGGTTCTCCAGTCTCATATGAGAAGCTCGTCTCCTGGATCCTGCATTCAGCACCCAAACCCATGCGCAGAAACCTTAGTTCATACTCACAGTTCTGGTTATGTAGATCATTAATTTGCCCTTGGAGCTCTATAATTCTTTCTTCAGACGCGGTGATTCTTTCCCACATCTCCTTCATCTCCTTCAGGAAGTAGTTCTTCAGCTCGTTGGTGATGTCAAAGTTAGCTTCGACACCACGCTCGATCATCTTCTTGTACTTGAAGACTTCTTGCTCCACTTCTTCCAGCCTGGCCTGGATGCTCCCCTCCTTGATAGGTCCCTTCAGATCTTCTTGATGAAGGACACCATCCTCCATCCGAACAACCTGAGGGTGCTTCTTCACCTCAGCGAGGTAAGGGTTGATGACGTTGACGACGAACTTGTCCTTGGGGGAACTTGGAGAAGCCATGGCACCTAAATTCAGCTGAAAGATTCCCTGGCAGAAACAGATCAAAGAGAAAACACGCGAAATCGCAAGATACGTTGCCGGAACAATCCGGGCAAATATATAGGAAAAATTTATGCACAGAAAGGAAGGTAACGGACCAAAGCGGGGTCGGAGACGGACTCCCGGGTGTCCAGGCGGCCTCCCGACGCGGCCCAGGGGGGGCGCGCCAGGGGGGCGCCTGGACTCCCTGGAGGTCGTCTCCGGCTCCACCTAGGTTCGGAATTTTACTAATTTTTCAAAAACTCGTAATACGGAACTTTTATGATGGTTTGCGGTGTTTCCTTACCGTACTACATACCTTTTCTTTATTCTGCTTCTGCTGGCGTCTGAAACAGGGCTGCAACATGTTCTTCGTGAGTTGTTGTGTATATTATATTCACATCAACATTGACAGGGTCTCCTGCTATGTAATGTTTAAGTCTTTGCCCATTCACAACTTGAGGTTTGGTGCCTTCAAAATTATTAATCTTAATTGCACCAGACCGATAAACTTCTTCAATATGAAATGGTCCTTCCCACCTGGAAAGTAGTTTACCTGGAGAAAACCTGAAACGGGATCTAAACAACAAAACTTTATCACCAACATTAAATTCACGTTTCAGAATCTTCCTATCATGCCACCTTTTTACCTTTTCCTTGAACATTTTAGCGCTCTCGTAAGCTTCACTTCTCCATTCATCTAGAGAAGTCAAGTTCATGAGACGCTTCTCACCAGCTAGTTTTGGGTCAGCGTTAAGCTCTCTAACAGCCCAGAAAGCTTTGTGCTCTAACTCTAATGGCAAATGGCAAGCCTTGCCATACACCATCTTATAGGGGGACATGCCCATGGGGTTTTTGTAAGCAGTTCTATATGCCCACAAAGCATCTCCTAACTTATTTGACCAGTCCTTTCTATTTCTGTTTACTGTTTTCTGCAAGATCAACTTAATCTCTCTATTGGTGAGCTCAACTTGCCCACTAGTTTGAGGATGATATGGTGAAGCAATTCTATGATTAACATCGTATTTAGCCAAAGCTTTTCTAAAATCTCCGTGCGTGAAGTGTGATCCCCCATCAGTCATGAGATACCTTGGTACACCAAACCTAGGAAAAATTACATCTTTAAGCATTTTCAAAGATGTTTTGTGATCAGCACTTTCAGTGGGGATTGCTTCAACCCACTTGGTCACGTAATCAACAGCTACTAAAATGTGAGTGTACTTGTGTGAAGAAGGAAAAGGACCCATAAAATCAAAACCCCAGCAATCAAAAGGTTCAATCACTAGTGAGTAATTCATAGGCATCTCATTCCTTCTACTAATGTTACCAACTCTCTGACATTTATCACAGGCTAAAACATAATTTCTAGCATCTTTAAAGAGAGTAGGCCAATAAAAACCTGATTGAAGAACCTTATGTGCAGTCCTCTCACCGGCATGATGTCCTCCATAGGGACTATCATGACACTGTCTGAGAATGTCCTTCTGCTCATGTTCCGGAATGCATCTTCTCATGATCCCGTCGGGACCTTCTTTGAAAAGATGTGGGTCATCCCAAAAGTAGTGCCTCAAATCATGAAAGAACTTCTTCCTTTGCTGAAATGTTAGACCTGGAGGCAAATACTTTGCAACAATAAAATTAGCATAATCTGCATACCAAGGATCAGAAAGAGATTGTACTTTTACAACGGCAAGTTGCTCGTCTGGAAAACTATCGTTAACTGGGATGGGGTCGTGCGGTATATCTTCCATCCTTGAAAGATTGTCCGCCACCGGATTGTCTTCCCCTTTCCTATCAACAATCTGCAAATCAAATTCTTGAAGAAGGAGTACCCATCTGATAAGCCTTGGCTTGGCATCCTTCTTTGTCATAAGATACTTAATGGCAGCATGATCAGTATGAATAATAACTTTGGAATCAACAATATACTGCCTAAACTTATCACAAGCAAATACTACAGCTAAGAATTCCTTCTCAGTAGTAGCATAATTTCTTTGAGCACTATCAAGTGTTTTTCTAGCATAATGTATAACATTTAATTTCTTATCAACTCTTTGTCCTAAAACAGCTCCAACAGCAAAATCACTTGCATCACACATAATCTCAAAAGGCAAATTACAGTCAGGTGGTTGTACTATAGTAGCAGTTATCAAAGCTTTCTTAAGGACTTCAAAAGCTTCCTTACAATTTTCATCAAATACAAAAGGAACATCCTTCTGGAGAAGATTAGTGAGGGGTCTCGAGGTTTTAGAAAAGTCTTTAATAAATCTTCTATAAAAACCTGCATGACCGAGAAAACTGCGAATACCTTTGATGTCCCTTGGATAGGGCATCCTCTCAATAGCTTCGATCTTGGCCTTGTCCACTTCAATTCCCCTTTCGGAAATCTTGTGACCAAGAACAATTCCTTCATTAACCATAAAGTGGCACTTTTCCTAGTTGAGTACCAAATTTGTCTCCTCGCATCTCTGCAAAACTTTATTAAGGTTGTGAAGACAATGGTCAAAAGAAGTTCCATAGACGGAGAAATCATCCATGAAGACTTCCATAATATCCCCGCAGAAACCATGAAAGATAGCAGACATACACCTTTGAAAGGTAGCAGGGGCATTACATAAACCAAAAGGCATACGCCTGTAAGCATAAGTACCAAAGGGACAAGTAAAAGTGGTCTTCTCTTGATCGGCAGTGTTAACATGAATTTGAGAGAAGCCAGAGTAACCATCGAGATAACAAAAGTGGGTATTTTTGGATAACCTTTCAAGCATTTGGTCGATGAACGGCAACGGATAGTGATCCTTCCTGGTTGCCTTGTTCAACTTCCTGTAATCAATACACATTCTATATCCAATAATAATTCTCTGAGGTATTAATTCATTTTTATCATTAGGAACCACAGTTGTACCTCCTTTCTTAGGTACACAATGTACCGGACTTAACCACTTACTATCAGCTATAGGGTAGATAATACCTGCGGCTAGAAGCTTGAGAATCTTAGTTCTCACGACATCCATCATCTTCGAGTTCAACCGTCGTTGATGATCAACAACTGGTTTAGCATCAGGCTCAAGGTTGATAGTATGTTGACAGATAGATGGACTAATCCCCTTAAGGTCATCAAGGGTGTAGCCAATTGCGCCTCGGTGTTTACGAAGTACTTCCAATAATCGCTCTTCTTCATATCCTGAAAGGTTAGAATTGATAATAACAGGATATACTTTCTTTTCATCTAAATAAGCATACTTGAGCGTATCGGGAAGAGGTTTAAGATCGAACACCGGGTCTTCTTTCGGTTTTGATAAAATTCCCAAAGGTTCAACCGGTAGGTTGTGCTTTAGGATAGCAGGCTGCCTCAAGAATATTTCATCTAGTTCATTTCTTTCCTGCGTATGCAAATCATTCTCGTGGTCCTCCATGTATTGCTGCAAAGGATCATTAGGGGGAATAGCAATAGAGGCAATACTTTCAATAATTTTATCATCACTAGGTAAATCAGTACCACGAGGCTGCTTAGAGAACTTAGAAAAATTAAATTCATATGGCTCACCATCGAATTCAAAAGAAACTTTACCTTTCTTGCAATCTATTATAGCTCCACAAGTTCTAAGAAAAGGTCTACCAAAAATAATTGGACAAAAATTGTCCCTCTCTGAACCAAGTACTATAAAGTCGGTAGGGTATTTTACCTTTCCACATAGGACTTCAACATCCCTCACAATTCCGATAGGAGAGATAGTTGTTCTATTTGCAAGATGAATAGTAAGATCAACTTCTTCAAGTTCACAAGGGGAAATCTCACCGTTGATCTCTTCATAAAGTGAATAGGGGATAGCACTTGCACTCGATCCCAAATCGCATAGCCCATAATAATTGTGATCTCCTATTTTAACAGATACCACTGGAGTACCTGAAATTGGGCCTTTATTCTTGGCTGTGACAAGGTTAGTGGAAACAGCACAAAAATTTATATTGGAATCCAAAACATCATTAGTAGCAAGGTCTTTAATCAATGCAACTTGAGGATCAACTCTGATCTGGTCCTCAGGCTCATCAACTCTTCTCTCACTTTTATTTATTATGCCTGTCATAAGAGAGTGCTCCCTCATCCTCGTGGGAAAAGGAGGCTTTTCATATATAACTGCAGGCAAAATAGGGTCAGTGACATAAATATCAATAGGTGGCTCTTTAAAAGGTTCATGGTGCTGGTCTCTCTTCTTTTTAAAAGAATCAACGTGAGAGGCAAAATTCTTACACAAATCAATCACTAGATGGGAATCAAGACCAATCTTAGAGCAAAAAGTATTGAAGTAATCAGTTTTCACATAGCTCTCAATATAATCATGTTCATAATTTATAGCGGGTTCAATACCTTTATCAATTTCCCAATCTTCGGTATTCCTCTGGATTCTTTCAAGGAGATCCCACCTTTCTTCAACACTCTTCTTCTGAAACACCCCACTAGAGGAGGCATCCAGCATCTCCTTATCCTGACGAGAAAGCCTGGCATAAAAATTTGTAAGTATAATTTCCTTGGGAAGCTTATGAATAGGGCATTTGAGCATTAGGGACTTCAATCTCCCCCAAGCTTGAGCAATGCTTTCTCCGTCACGAGACCTAAAGTTATAGATATAATTCCTGTCCGATGAATTTCATGAAGAGGATACAACTTAGTATAAAAGAGAGACATAAGCTCCTGCCAGTCCAGCAAGTGTGAGTTATTGAGAAGCCCATACCAATCTGAAGCTTTATCTATAAGTGATACGACAAACAATTTCCTCATGACAAACTCCCTCGATACACCTGCAAGCTTAAATAAAGAACATAGTTGTGACAGATATAGCAAGTGTTCGCCGGGATGTCTGTCTCCTGCGTAACGATTAGCCAAAACATAATCGATAATACCAGCTGGTATTTTATAAGGCACAATTTCAGTAGGGGGAGGATCAACCAACACAGGTGTGGGGCGTCTTCCCGCAAGCAACGATCCAATAATAGGGTTGTCCATAAGGACAAAGAGCAGCAATAGCAAAAATAAGAACAGAATTATAAAAACTTCCTTACCAGTTTCACTTTACCAATAGCGCTACGCTCCCCGGCAACGGCGCCAGAAAACGGTACTTGATGACCCACAACCGTAAGGGATCTATTGCAGCGTTTTCGATAGGTAAGAGTGTCGAACCCAACGAGGAGTAGAAGGTACTGATAAGCGATTCTGAGCAAGAAATTACTGCAAGCACTGAAAGATAACTTTTAGGGGTTTTCTCGGTATAAGCAACAGGAAAGTAAAAGCAACTAATGTAAAAGATACTGAGAGTAACAAGTGGCCCAATCCTTTATTATCAAAGGAGAGGCCTAGCAACTGAACTTATAAAGACTAAAGCGTTCCTGAGGACACACGGGAGAGGTAGTCATGTGCTTTCGCCATATTCCGTATCGATACTATGTTATGTGTTGACAAGTGTTGAGTGGGTGGATCTATGCTAGTGCACTCTCTAGACTAAGATGAATGCACTCTTATGATTAAACACCTTGCAAGCATCCGCAAATACAAGATAGAATTTAAGGCAAAAGCCTAACCATAGCAATACGATCGAGGATCCATTATTCCCTTATGCAAAAGCGTGCGAACTAGGGTTCAGGTTTATGTCACTCCGGCAACCCACCATAAGCATTCTTTATACACAATGTATTCTCCTAGGTCCTTAATAAGGCGAAGTGTTGAGTGTTCGACTCACACAACACCACTAGTAGAATGACAACACAACTTAAATATCAAACAACACATATTACTTCAACAGCATATGACTACTAACAACAAGACTTTCCCCATGTCCTCAAGAACTAAGGTAAATACTCACAAGACATAAAAGAGATCATGATCAGTGGGGATAAATATGTGATAAACAATCTGGACATAATAATATTTCTCCAACAAAACTCAATAGCATTCACCACAAAGTAGTAATCAACACCGATGGAGTAGAGAGGATAGGTAGTACGCGTTACAACACAAGTTGCAATTGTAAGATGAGATTTGGATGAAGATGGAGATGGTGCTGGTGTTGGGGATGATGTTGATGATGATCTCGATGATGCCCGTGACGATGGTGATGACGATGGCGACGATCTCCCCTTCCGGGAGGTGATCTCCCCGGCGGAATCTGCCCGCCGGAGATGTCCTTTTCTTCTCTGTAGGTTTCCGCCTCGAAGCGGTGGCGGAACTCCGTAAAAAGTCCCGTCCCTTGAGTTTTTGGATAACGGAGAGCATATATGCAAAAGGGGGCGACCAAAGGTGGGGCAGGGGCTCCAGGCGCCCCCCCCCCCCCGGCGCGGCCAGGGGGGCGCCCCCAGGCCGCCTGGGCACCCTGTGGCCCCCCTCTGACTCCCCTTTTGCGTGTCTTCGTGATCCGTCTGAAAAATATCTCCCGTCAATTTTCAGGTAATTTGGAGGTATTCTTCTTCAGCAACTCAGCGTCCACTTTTTACTGCTGAATCCTGCGTCTGCTGCTTCGGCATCGGAAAGTTTGCAAACTGTGTAAAATAGACCAAAACAACATAAGAACATCACCGTAATGTGAAATATATCAATGAATAAAGATAAATTATGATACAAAATAGTGATGCATTTTGGACGTATCACCCACATGAATAAATTTATTTTGCTTTTGTTGTGTCTTGATGTTGTTACTACTGTAGCATCATCATTGTATCTTTGCTTTTCAATTTTGTGCCAAGTATAGCCTCTGATTGCAAGAAAGTTCAAAAGTTGTGACGTGCTGTCCAGGAAACAGATTCTGTCCTTGGATAGAAAAATTCGTATAAAATCACCATATCATCTTTTTGGTCTGAATTTTTTTGACAGCGTGCTCTATATAATTGTCTTTCGTGCGTCTGTTTTGAGTTTTTTGATTAGAGTTGCAGAAGTTCCCCGGAAAAATCATTTACTACCTGCTGTTCTGTTTTTCACAGATTCTGTCCTGTTTTGCCTTTCCTTTATTTTGCAAACCTAGAGCTTGCTTTTTCTTTGCAAAAACCTTTTGGCAATCTTTAGAAACAGTAGAACTTCAAGAATATCTTTATTTCCAGCAAGGAACAATTATTTTATTATGGGTACTAACCTCACTAATCAGATTATGATGAGTTATGTATGACGGGAGTTTTCAAGTGTGCGAGGGAAGATGATAAAAAGATTCAGGAGTGTCAAACGCTCAAGCTTGGGGATGCCCCCGTGCACCCCCAAGAAATATTCAAGGAGACTCAAGCGTCTAAGCTTGGGGATGCCCCCGTGCATCCCCTTCTCCATCAACATTATCAGTTCGTCTTTCGTTCCACTATATTTTAATCACTTCATGTGTTATGTGCTATGCTTGGAGCGTCTTGTTTTAGTTTCCTTTTTAGTTTTCTTTTAGCTTTTCATAACGAGTTGGAACTCAGCTTTCTTTATGTGGGAGAGAAACACGCTCCACTTCTACCTAGAACATAACATAGAATTTTCATGTCTATCCTTGCTGTGTGTGTTCTTTGTCTTTTAATAGCTACTATCATGCTTAGCTCTTAGTATTCATGCTTATCTTTTTAAAGAGCTTTCGTTTAGTTGGTTGCTTGAACTCTCTTTAGTTATCATGCTTATCTTATTAAGAGAGTTTGCTTCCGTTGCATTGGTTGATATGTCTATGATAAAGATGCTACGTGCATAATGACGCTTAGTAGTTCATGTTTTCTTATGGTTAGTCTCAAATAGCTGGGGGTTCCCAATGTGTTATTGGAGTACCAACATGATTTGTTTGCCTATGATGTGGTATGGTTTAGTAGTATCTTCCTTAGAGAATTTATTTTAATTGACTTGGCGTATGCTCACGCATATTTAAGACTGTAAAGAAAGTCTGTCAAGCCTTGATGATATTTTGTTTCTGAGTAGCGATATAACTTCCATGCCTGATTCAATGTTGCTTTGTCGCTCTGCATGATTATGACCGTCATTGCTCTCTTAGTTGGTCGCTCCCAGTCTTTTGCTAACCTCCACCTATACTAAGCGGACTGACTGCTTGTGCATCCACATTCTTTTATACCAGTTATGCCATATGAGTCCACCATACCTTCCTACATGGTATTTACCTGCCATTCCTAACGGAGACTTGCATGTACCATCTCGAAATTATTCAAAGAAAAAAAGCATTCCTATTTTGTGCCTCTGTTTTAAGTTCATGAGGAAGTAGTAGTTAATTCATGATCTTTTTAAGTTGGACAAGCTTCACCCCGGGATTGCATGTATAATGTGTAAACCCATAATACGAGAAGGAACTGGCATTGAGTGCGCCCGGCTCAAAATTAATATAACAAACAAACCCTCCTTCACGCTTTGTTCATGGGAAATCAGAAAACTTTGGCAGTGATAAACAAAGGAGATTAAGAGGATGTGATCGTCCTCATTCGGGAGCCGTTCCTCGAAACTTGTCCATCTCAAGAAGTGATTGAGTTGTCTGCTAGCATTCGTTGACGAAACATGCATGATCTAGAAAAAATTTATTACCTCTGTTTTAAAACCAAGAGCTCTGGTACATGTTTTGTCTTTGTTTCCGACTACGGGTTTTCAACCTTGCCAACAAAAGCCACGGTTCGAGAGTCTCCACCTTCTTTTAAAGCACCAACTACTGAGAGCATGATTGTCATTCTGAGTGTAATGTGCTTTGTCCCAAAGTAGCATTGTCTTTTGCATGATTGTGATATCGTTTATTCTGAAATCATTGTATCTAGTCATCACTTAAACCTTGGAGGTGCCCCTGCATTTATGTTTTGCTTCACTAAAGGGGGCAAGCGAGATATCACTTTATCATATTTGCACACCATGTTCATTACAAATCTATTTGATGTTTCAGTATCATATTGTAAAACTTTCAGTTCTTTGTGATTTTCTCATGAGGAAACTTAATTACTATAGATTCATTGTCTCAGTAAGCTTTTGTCATATGACTATGAAAAAGTGCTATATGGTTAATAGCATGTCACCACATAAATTATTCTTGTTATCATTTACCTACTCGAGGACGAGCAGGAATTAAGCTTGGGGATGTGGATACGTCCAAAACGTATCTATAATTTCTGCTTGCTCCATGCCTCTTTTGGGTGATATTGCTATGATTTTTATACACTTCCATACACTTTTGATCATATTTGGACTAACCTATTAACTCAGTGCACCCCAGTGCCAGTTTCTGTTTTCGGCTGTTTTTGTATTTCAGGTTTTCCCATTACGAGAACTGCCAGAAAAATCCCGGAAAAATTATATAAAAAATCAGCGTTCCAGAAGGTTCCCGGTAGCCAAAGTACAGCCGGGGGGG
>LR738713.1:378827717-378855941 GCA_902687465.1 Secale cereale
CCCCGGGCCGCGCCGGGGGGCGCCTGGGCCCCCCGAGCCTCGTCTGGTGCCCCCCTTTGGCATATATTTAGACCGTCTCCCAAAACCCTCGAGACGGAAACCCTTTTTCGCGATATCATCTTTGTTCCACCGCCGCCGCCGCTTCCAAGATCGGGAGCACCAGGAGAACTCTTCCCGGCACCCTGCCGGAGGGGAGGATCACCACCGGGAGCTTCTCCACCACCATGGACGCCTCCCGGATGAGTTGTGAGTAGTCTCCCTTGGACCATGGGTCCATGACCAGTAGCTATGTGATGTTCTCCTCCCGTTCTTGTGCTTCACTAATTAGTCCTCGTGAGCTGCCCTACATGATCGAGGCACATATGTAATCCTTATGCTGTTGCTATGATGAGTTTGCTGGGATCCGATGGATTATGAGATTATGTTCAGATTGTGTTTGAGTAATATATTTGATTCACCTCTTTTATATTTATGTTCGTAAGTAATTGTTGCATGTTCTCCGTTGTTATTTATTGCTTTGGCCAAGTAGTAGCTAGTGACTCCAAGAGGGAACGTTATGCTTGATTGTGGGTTCATGCCCCTCGATGACTAGCTTGAGTGACAGAAACATGAGTCTAGGGGATGTGCTGTTGCCACAAGGGGGAAAACAACGGTGCTTGTGCCCGCGGGTGCAAGGATTGTTTACTTTACGCAAAGTTCTTTTAATGCAGTTGTTTGTTGCTTTGAGTTTACACTATGGGTGGGACTCGCAACTTAATACCAGCGAGATGTTCTGGATAGATATCTCAAGGTGGATGATTAGTAGTAGATGTAGATGGATTTCGGTCTACTTACCTCGGCGTACCGCCCATGCTTTGAACCTCTACCTTTCTTGCAACTTAGTCAGCATTGGTTTGCGAACATGGTCCTGTCAATTGCCCAGCTGTAATTCGTTTACCTCACATAGCAGTTTTATCGTCTTTTGGGAGAGAGACATCACTAGTGAACATCATGAGACTCCGGTCCATATTACCATCATTGATCACATCCGCTATTTACTTTTCCGCTTTTACTTACTATCGCAATTATACCTATCACTACTATCACTTGTGTTTGATCCTTTGTAAACTACAAGGCCGGAGGGATTGACAACCTCTCTGTACTCGTTGGGAGCAAAGTTATTTGTATCTGTGTGCAGGTCCACGTTGATTGCTAATATCTGGCGCCGTTAGCAGTTGACACCTTCTTGTTGAAACTGGGAGTCTTAGGGAAATCGATCCTTGGTATTGCCAAGGGAAAACTTCCGCTACACTGCATCTCAAACCTTCCACTTGGGGTAACCAACGAGGGGCGAGAAGCCATCAGTGCTTCAAGGACATATGATCTCTTGGCAGCTATGAGGATAATCCTCAGGTTATGGACCCAATCCGTATAGTTGCTACCATCGTCTTTCAGCTTGGTTTTCTCTAGGAACGCGTTGAAGTTGAGGGAAACTTGAGCGTGGGCCATTTGATCTACAAGACATATTGTATAGATTTTTAGACTAAGTTCATGATAATTAAGTTCATATAATCAAATTTTAATGAACTCCCACTCAGAATGACATCTCTCTAGTCATCTAAGTGACACATGATCCGAATCGACTAGCCCGTGTCTGATCATCACGTGAGACGGACTAGTCATCAACGGTGAACATCTTCATGTTGATCGTATCTTCTATACGACTCATGTTCGACCTTTCGGTCTTCCGTGTTCCGAGGCCATGTATGTACATGCTAGGCTCGTCAAGTGAACCCTAAGTGTATTGCGTGTGTAAATCTGGCTTACACCCGTTGTATGCGAACGTTAGAACCTATCACACCCGATCATCACGTGGTGCTTCGGAACAACGATCCTTAGCAACGGTGCACAGTTAGGGGGAACACAATTCTTGAAATTTTTAGTGAGAGATCATCTTATTTACTACCGTCATTCTAAGTAAACAAGATGCATAAACATGATAAACATCACATGCAATCAAATAAAGTGACATGATATGGCCAATATCATATTGCTCCTTCGATCTCCATCTTCGGGGCACCATGATCATCTTTGTCACCGGCTTGACACCATGATCTCCATCATCATGATCTCCATCATCGTGTCTTCATGAAGTCGTCACGCCAACTATTACTTCTACTACTATGGCTAACGTTTAGCAATAAAGTAAAGTAATTACATGGCGTTGTTCAGTGACACGCAGGTCATACAATAATTAAGACAACTCCTATGGCTCCTGCCGGTTGTCAAAATCATCGACATGCAAGTCGTGATTCCCTATTACAAGAACATGATCAATCTCATACATCACATATATCATTCATCACATATTCTTGGCCATACCATATCACATAGCACATGCTGCAAGAACAAGTTAGACGACCTCTAATTGTTGTTGCAAGTTTTACGTGGCTTCTAAAGGTTTTCTAGCAAGAACGTTTCTTACCTACGCAAAAGCCACAACGTGATTTGTCAATTTCTATTTACCCTTCATAAGGACCCTGTTCATCGAATCCGATCCGACTAAAGTGGGAGAGACAGACACCCACCAGCCACCTTATGCATCTAGTGCATGTCTGTCGGTGGAACCAGTCTCACGTAAGCGTACGTGTAAGGTCGGTCCGGGCCGCTTCATCCCACAATACCGCCGAATCAAGATTAGACTAGTAACGGCAAGAAAGTTGAGCAAAACCAACGCCCACAACTGCTTTGTGTTCTACTTGTGCAAGATGCTACGCAAAAGACCTAGCTCAGATGCCACTGTTGGGGAACGTAGCAGAATTCAGAAAAATTCTACGCTTTCACCAAGATCAATCTAAGGAGTCATCTAGCAACGAGCATACTTGAGTGCATCTACATACCCTTTTGTAGATCGCGTGCGGAAGCGTTCGAAGAAGCGTGGATGAAGTAGTCGTACTCTTCGCGTTCTTCGTCACCGATGATCCTAGCGCCGAACGGACGGCACCTCCGCATTCAACACACGTCCGGTACAGAAACGTCACCTCCTTCTTGATCCAGCAAGGGGGAAGGAGAGGTCGTCAGAGATCCAGCAGCACGACGGCGTGATGGTGGATGCAGTAGGAAATCCTGCAGGGCTTCGCCGGCGCCCTGCGGAGGAGTTGGATGTGTGACGGGAGGGGGGAGAGGCGCCAGAGACTTGGGGTGCGGCTGCCCTCTCCCCCCCCCCACTATATATAGGGGCCAGGGGGGCGCCGGCCCTGGCAGATCCCATCTGCAAGGGGGGGGCGACGTCCTAGGGGTAACTTGCCCCCAAGGCATAGGGGGCGCCCCCCTCCCCTAGGGTTTCAACCCTAGGCGCATGGAGGGGGGGCCCAAGTGGTGCGCCAGCCCACCAGGGGCTGGCCACTTCCCCTTTGCGGCCTAGGGGCCCCACCGGGATGGGTGGCCCCACCCGGTGGACCCCCGGGACCCCTCCGGTGGTCCCGGGACACTCCCGGTGACTCCCGGAGTTCACCCGATGGCCGAAACTGGACTTCCTATATATCATTCTTTACCTACGGACCATTCCGGAACTCCTCGTGACGTCCGGGATCTCATCCGGGACTCCGAACAACATTCGGGTTTCCACGTGCATGTATCTCTACAACCCTAGCGTTACCGAACCTTAAGTGTGTAGACCTTACGGGTTCGGGAGACACGCAGACATGACCGAGACGCCTCGCCGGTCAATAACCAACAGCGGGATCTGGATACCCATGTTGGTTCCCATGTTTTCCTCGATGATCTTCATCGGATGAACCACTGTGTCAAGGATTCACTCAATCCCGTACGTTATTCCCTTTGTCCATCGGTACGGTACTTGCCCGAGATTCGATCGTCGGTATTCCCGATACCTTGTTCAATCTCGTCATGGCAAGTCTCTTTACTCGTTCCGTAATCCATCATCCCGTGACTAACTCCTTAGTCACTTTGAGCTCATTATGATGATGTCTTACCGAGTGGGCCCAGAGGTACCTCTCCGTCACACGGGAGTGACAATATCCCAGTCTCGGTTCGTATCAACTCAACAGACACTTTCGGAGATACCCGATGCGTACCTTTATAGTCACCCAATTATGTTGTGACGTTTGGCACACCCAAAGTATTCCTACGGTATCCGGGAGTTGCACAACCTCATGGTCTAAGGAATAAATACTTGACACTGAAAAGCTTATGCATTACGAACTATACGATCTCGTGCTAGGCTCAGAATTGGGTCTTGTCCATCACATCATTCTCCTAATGATGTGATCCCATTATCACTGACATCCTATGTCCATGGTCAGGAAACCGTGACCATCTGTTGATCAACGAGCTAGTAACTAGAGGCTTACCAGGGACTCATTGTGGTCTATATATTCACACATGTATCGCTGTTTCCGTACAATACAATTCAAGCATGAATAACAGACAATTATCATGAACAAGGAAATATAATAATAATACTTTTATTATTGCCTCTAGGGTATATTTCCAACAGTATGTAGTTCGTCTTTTCCATCGCTCGATCACACCGCAACATCATCGTGAGGTAGTGCGGAGCTGAGTAGGGATTATCGAGGTTCTTCGCGCACACCCTAATGTTTGAACCTTTGTTGGGTCCCGGAGCCCCGATTCCGACAAGCGGTATGGCAAAGATTGGATCCACTCGGAAGCCCGTTCACAACAATGTGTTCCTTGAACACCTTCATTCCCCGACAGTGCAAGAAGATCCCTTCACTAAAGATCCCCTGCAATTAGTCAGTCTATCCAACCCGACTGAAATCAAGGTTCCTGCAGTCATTAACCTAGTCATGGAGATTCTAGCAATCACATCCGACTGGACTGTGCCATATACCGCATACTTGCTCAGGCAAGCACTTCCAGAGGATGAAGTCAAGGCACATCAGATCGTTCGCACATCCAAAGCTTTCACTGTGATGGGTGGCCAACAATACAAAGAAAGCATAACCGGTGTGGCTCAACGATGCATTTCTCCAGAAGAAGGTCGACTGGTCATGGAATAAATTCACTTTGGAACCTCTGGGACACCACGCGTCCTGTCGGAAAATTGTGGCCAAAGCTTACCGAGTTGGTTTTTAGTGTCCACACGCCAACGAAGCCGCCCAAGAGATCGTCCTGCATTGCACTTGTTGCCAGTTTTATGCAAACTTGTCACACAAGCCCACGTCTGCTTTGAAGACAATCCCACTTGTCTGGCCATTTGCGGTTTGGGGACTCGACATGCTAGGTGATGCGTCCATTTTGCATCATGTTTTCTTACTATTATTTATAGTGTTTTTATTCAATATAACACTTTGGGGAGTAATTCTCATGCTTTCTCTCATAATTTGCAAGGTTTATACAAAGAGAGAGAATACCAGCAGCTAGAATTCTGGACCTAAAAAAGCTACGTCGGGGATACCTATTCTGCACATCTCCAAATAAGCTGAAATTTTATGGAGATTTATTTTGGAATATATAAAATATACTGGAGAAAATAAATACTAGAGGAGGCCACCCAGGTGACCACTAGGCACCAAGGCGCGCCTCCCCCCAGGTGCGCCCTGGTGGGTAGTGGGCCCCCAGACCCACTTCCGGCGACCATCTTATGATATATATTGTCATTTGACCTAGAAAACATAAGGAGAGGACTTTCGGGATGGAGCGCCACCGTCTCGAGGTAGAACCTGGGCAGGAGCATTTTTTGCTCTCCGGGGATACTTCCCTCCGGGTGGGGGAAATTGAAGCGATCGTCATCACCAACGACTCTCTCATCGTGGGAGGGCTAATCTTCATCATCATCTTCACCAGCACCATCTCATCTCAAACCCTAGTTCATCACTTGTATTCTATCTTTATATCAAAACCTCATATTGGTACATGTGGGTTGCTAGTAGTGTTGATTACATCTTGTAGTTGATGCTAGTTGGTTTATTGGGTGGAAGCTCATATGTTCAGATCCATTATGCTATTCAATACCCCTATGATCTTGAATATGAATACGCTTTGTGATTAGTCACTTTTTTCTTGAGGTCATGGGAGAAATCTTGTCATAGTAATCATGGGAATTCGATATTCGTTCGATATTTTGATGATATGTATGTTGTGATTCCCTTAGTGGTGTCGTGTGAACGTCGACTACATGACACTTCACCATCTTTGGGCCGAAGGGAATGTATTGTGGAGTAGTTGTTAGATTATGGGTTGCTAGAATGACAGAAGCTTAAACCCTAGTTTATGCACTACTCCGTAAGGGGCTGATTTGGATCCACACGTTTAATGCTATGGTTAGATTTTATCTTAATTCTTCTTTCGTAGTTGCGGATGCTTGCGAGAGGGATTAATCATAAGTGAGAGGTTTGTTCAAGTAAGAACAACACCCAAGCATCGGTCCACCCACATATCAAATTATCAAAGTAGCAAACGTGATGAAAGTGACTAGATGAAATTCCCGTGTGTCCTAAAAAACATTTGCTTATTATAAGATACCGTTCCGGATCTTTTGCCACAAAAGGATAGGGCTATCTTGCTGCACCAATTGTTACTATTGCTACTTGTCACTTGTTACAAATTATCTTGCTATCAAACAACTTGCTACCAACAATTTTAGTGCTTGCAGAAATTACCTTGCTAGAAACTTCTTATCATTTCCTTCTGCTCCTCGTTGGGTTCGACACTCTTACTTATTGAAAGCACTACTATTGATCCCCTATACTTGTGGGTCATTAGTAGGACCCCTCAGAACAAGAGCGAGTGGATTCACTCGTTTACTTGTTGCAGTCGACAAGTTCACCAAGTGGATTGAGGCAAAACCCATCAATAAGCTGGATTCTCGGACTGCCATCAAGGTTATGAAAGAGTTGATCTTCAGGTACGGTGTCCCCCACAACATCATTACGGATCGAAATTTGACTCGAAAGAGTTCAGAGTGTTTTGCACCACCCAAGGCACTCGGGTAGATTACGCATCGGTCGCACACCCGCAGTCAAACGACCAGGCAGAGAGAGCGAATGGCTTGATTCTTCAAGGGTTGAAACCGCAGCTCATGCATGATTTGGGGCATGCGGCCAGAGCCTGGGTCACCGAGCAACCATCAATTCTATGGGGCCTAAGGACAACTCCCAACCGGTCCACCAGTCGCCCTCCCTTCTTCATGGTGTACAGAATCATGGCTGTGTTGCTGAGTGATCTCCTCCACAACTCGCCTCATGTGGATCTGTACTTCGAAGCTGAAGTTGAACAAGCACGACAGGACAGTGGATCTCCTTGAAGAAGAGCGAGAGATGGCCCTTATTCGGCCGGCCATGTACAAGCAAGACCTATGGCGTTTCCACAACGGGCATGTCAGAGGTATGATACGTCTCCAACGTATCTATAATTTTTTATTGTTCCATGCTATTATTTATGAAGTATTGGATGTTTAATGGGCTTTATCATTCACTTTTATATCATTTTTGGGACTATCCTACTAACCCAAAGGCCTAGTCCAGATTGCTGTTTTTTGCATGTTTCAGGGTTTTGCAGAAAAAGAATATCAAACGGAGTCCAAACGGAATGAAACCTTCGCGAGAGATATTTTTGGAGAAAATCACGCACGAAGAACTTGAGAACCACGTCAGAAGAGCCATGAGGGGCCCACGAGGGTGGGGGGCACGCCCCCCTTCCCAGGGCGCGCCCCCTGCCTCATGGGCCCCCGTGACTCCCCCGGCATCCTCCTTCTTCCTATATAAGTCTACGCACCCCAAAACCTCCATGAACAGAGAGAAAACCCTAATTCCACTGCCGCACCTTCTGTTCCCGTGAGATCCCATCTTGGAGCCTGTTCTGAAGCTGCACCGGAGGGGGATCCATCGTGGAGTTCTTCATCATCATCATCATCGCCCTCACCATGAGTTGTGAGTAGTTTACCACAGACCTTCGGGTCCATAGCTAGTATCTAGATGGCTTCTTGTCTCTCTCTGGATCTCAATACAAAGTTCTCCTCGGTCTTCGAGGAGATCCACTCGATGTAATCTCTTTTTGCGGTGTGTTTGTCGAGATTCGATGAATTGTGAGTTTATGATCAAGGATATCTATGAAAGATATTTGGTTCTTCTCTGAACTTGTCATGTGTGCTCATAATATCCTTGCAAGTCTCTTCGAATTATTGGTTTGGTTTGGCCTACTAGATTTATAGTTCTTGCAATGGGAGAAGTGCTTGGCTTTGGGTTCCATCTTGTGGTGTCCTTTCCCAATGACAGTAGGGGCAGCAAGGCACGTATTGTATTGCTGCCATCGAGGATAAAAAGGTGGGGTTTATATCATATTGCTTGAGTTTATCCCTCTACATCATGTCATCTTGCTTAAGGCGTTACTCTGTTCTTATGAACTCAATACACTAGATGCATGCTGGATAGCGATCGATGTGTGGAGTAATAGTAGTAGATGCAGAATCGTTTCGGTCTACTTGTCTCGGACGTGATGCCTATATACAATGATCATGCCTAGATAGTCTCATAATTATTCACTTTTCTATCAATTGCTCGACAGTAATTTGTTTACCCATCGTAGAATATCGCTATCATGAGAGAAGCCACTAGAGAACACTATGGCCCCCGGGTCTATTCTCAACATATCAATCTACATCTACTTTACTTTTATCGCTTTTTATTTGTTGTTCTTATAAACCAAAAATACCAAAAATACAAACTATCATCTCTATCAGATCTCACTTTCGTAAGTGACCGTAAAGGGATTGACAACCACTTATTGCGTTGGCTGCAGAGTTCTTATTTGTTTGTGCATGTGCGAGGGACTCGCGCGTGGTCTCCTACTGGATTGATACCTTGGTTCCCTAAAACTGAGGGAAATACATACGCTACTGTGCTGCATCTCCCTTTCCTCTTCGAGGGAATACAACGCAAGCTCGAGAAGTAGCAAGAAGAATTTCTGGCGCCGCTGCCGGGGAGCTTACGCAAAAGTCGTATACCAAGTACCTATCACAAACCCTTATCCTTCACATTACATTTATTTGCCTCTCGTTTTCCTCTCCCCAACTTCACCCTTGCCATTTTATTTGCCCTTCTTCCGCCGTGTGTTTATCGTTCGCTTGCTTCTTGTTTGCTTGTGTGTGTTGGATTGCTTGCTTGTCACTATTGATCAGAACAATACCAAATTGTGTTACTTCTCCAATACCAACAACAATGATTTTATTAGCACTCCGATCACTCCTATTACCGATGTTGAATCTTGTGAGATCAATGCTGCTTTGTTGAATCTTGTCATGAAAGATCAATTCTCTGGCCTTCCTAGTGAAGATGTCGCTACCCATCTAAACAACTTTGTTGATCTGTGTGATATGCAAAAGAAAAGGGATACGGATAACGATATTGTTAAATTGAAGTTATTTCCGTTTTCACTTAGAGATCGTGCTAAAACTTGGTTTTCCTCTTTGCCTAGAAATAGTAATGATTCGTGGAATAAGTGCAAAGATGCTTTTATCTCTAAGTATTCCCTCCTGCTAAGATCATCTCTCTTAGAAACGATATTATGAATTTTAAGCAACTAGATCATGAGCATGTTGCACAAGCTTGGGAGAGAATGAAATTGATGATACGTAATTGCCCTACACATGGTCTGAATCTATGGATGATTATTCAAAACTTTTATGTTGGCTTGAATTTTGCTTCTAGAAATCTTTTAGATTTGGCCGCCGGAGGCACTTTCATGGAAACTACCTTAGGAGAAGCTACCAAACTCCTTGATGATATTATGGTTAATTATTCTCAATGGCACACCGAAAGATCTACTAGTAAAAAAGTGCATGCTATTGAAGAAATTAGTGTTTTGAGTGAAAAGACGGATGAACTTATGAAATTATTTGCTGCTAAGAGTGCTTCTTCTGATCCAAATGATATGCCTTTGTCCAATTTGATTGAGAATAACAATGAATATTTGGATGTGAATTTTGTTGGTAGGAATAATTTTGGTAACAATGCTTATAGAGGTAATTTTAATCCTAGGCCTTTTCCTAGTAATTCCTCTAATAATTATGGTAATTCCTACAATAACTCTTATGGAAAGATGCCTTCTGAATTTGAAACTAGTGCTAAGGAGTTTATGATCTCGCAAAAGAATTGCAATGCTTTGCTTGAAGAGAAATTTCTTAAGGTTGATGAATTGGCTAGAAGTGTGGATAGAATTACTCTTGATGGTGATTCTTTGAAACTTAGATCTATCCCACCTAAGCATGATATCAATGAGTCTCTCAAAGCCATGAGCATTTCCATTGATGAATGCAAAGAAAAAACCACTAGGATGTGTGCTAAAAGAGAGGATTATATTAAAGCGTGTTCTTCTAGTTATCATGAAAATAAAGATGAATATCTGAAAGTTATTGATGTGTCTCCTATTAGATCCTTGTTTTCTAGTATAAATCTTGATGAAGATAGGATTGGAGATGATTCTGCTTTAAGATGTCCCAATGATTCGGAGTTTTTAGATCTTGATGCTAAAATTGCTAAAAGTGGGAGTGAAGAGATTAAAACTTTGCATAGTGATGAACCCACTACTTTGGATTTCAAGGGATTCAATTATGATAATTGCTCTTTGATTGATTGTATTTCCTTGTAGCAATCCGTACTAAATTCTCCGCATGCTTATAGTCAAAATAAAGCTTTCACCAAACACATAGTTGATGCTTTGATGCAATCTTATGAAGAAAAACTTGAGTTGGAAGTTTCTATCCCTAGAAAGCTTTATGATGAATGGGAACCTACTATCAAAATAAAAATAAAAGATCATGAATGCTATGCTTTGTGTGATTTGGGTGCAAGTGTCTCCACTATCCCAAAAACTTTGTGTGGTTTGCTAGGGTTCCATGATCTTGATGATTGTTCTTTAAATTTGCATCTTGTGGATTCCACTATTAAGAAACCTATGGGAAGAATTAATTATGTTCTTATTGTTGCCAATAGGAATTATGTGCCCGTGGATTTCATTGTTCTTGATATAGATTGCAATCCTTCATGTCCTATTATTCTTGGTAGACCTTTCCTTAGAACGATTGGTGCAATTATTGATATGAAGGAAGGAAATATTAGATTCCAATTTCCATTAAGGAAAGGAATGGAACACTTTAGTATAAAGAAAATCAAATTACCATATGAATCTATCATGAGAGCCACTTACGGATTGCCTTCCAAGGATGGCAATACCTAGATTTATCTTGTATCGTGCCTAGCTAGGGGCGTAAAACGATAACGCTTGTTGGGAGGCAATCCAACTTTATATTTTTTTGTTTTTCTCGCTGTTAGGGAATAAATATTGCATCTAGCCTCTGATTAGATGTGGTTTCATGTTTTTTTAGTGTTTGTGCCAAGTAGAACCTTTGAGAAGACTTGTGTGAAGTTTATGTGATCTTGCTGTGAAAAATAGAATCGTTAGCGCTCGCTAAAGTGATCTTCAGATTTTTACTGGAGTGTGATTTTTAGTTGATTCTTTTTGAAGATTATTGGTAGACAAATTCCACAAATTTACCTATTTAGTTTGAATTTTTTGGAGTTCCAGAAGTAGGCAAAACCTGTAGATTACTACAGACTGTTCTGTTTTTGACAGATTCTGTTTTTAGTGTGTTGTTTGCTTATTTCAATGCATCTATGAGTAGTATTGGAGGATATGAACCATAGAGAAGTTGGAATACAGTAGGTTTAACACCAATATAAACAAAGAATGAATTCATTGCTGCACCTTTGAGTAGTGCTTTGCTTTCTTATACTAACGGAGCTCATGAGAATTTTTGTCTAAGTTTTGTGTTGTGAAGTTTTCAAGTTTTGAGTATTGCTTTGATGGACTATAGAAAAAGGAATAGCAAAGGCCTAAGCTTGGGGATGCCCATGGCACCCCAAGTAAATTCAAGATAATCAAAAGCCTAAGCTTGGGGATGCCCCGGGAAGGCATCCCCTCTTTCGTCTTCATCCATTGGTAACTATACTTGGAGCTATATTCTTATTCGCAACATGATATGTGTTTCGCTTGGAGCGTCTTGTATAATTTGAGTCTTTGCTTGTTAGTTTGTCACAATCATCCTTGCTGGACACACCTATTTGAGAGAGTTAAATATGGCCTAGAAATTGTTAGAACACTCTATATGCTTCACTTATATCTTTTGAGTTGAATAGTTTTTGCTCTAGTGCTTCACTTACATCTTTTAGAGCACGGTGGTAGTAATATTTTGTAGAAATTGTTGAACTCTCATGCTTCACTTATATCCTTTTGAGAGTCTATTAAAACAGCATGGTAATGTGTTTAGGCTAAAGAAACTAGTCTTCACATGATAAACATCCAATGTCAATGTAGTAAAAAAATCACACTAAGTGCATTGAATATGATGAGATGTTGGATGCTTGATAATTGTTTTGAGATATGAGGATAGTGATATTAGAGTCATGCTAGTGGATTCATTATGAATTGAGAAATTCTTGTGTTAAGGTTAGTGATTCCCGTAGCATGCACGTATGGTGAACCGCTATGTGACGAAGTTAGAGCATGAGGTATTTGTAGAGTGCCAACCTTTGTGTGGAGGTCGGGGGCGCGCGATGGTTAACTCCTACCAACCTCCCCCCTAGGAGCATGCGTTGATTGCTTTGTTTTGATGACTCGTAGATTTTTGCAATAAGTATACGAGTTCTTATGACTAATGTTGAGTCCATGGATTATACGCACTCTCACCCTTCCACCATTGTTAGCCTCTCTTGTACCGCGCAACTTTCGTCGGTACCATAAACCCACTATATATCCTTCCTCAAAACAACCACCATATTATTCCTCAAAACAGCCACCATACCTACCTATTATGGCATTTCCATAGCCATTCCGAGATATATTGCCATGCAACTTTCCACAGTTCCGTTCATATGACACGCATCATATTGTCATATTGCCATTACATGATCATGTAGTTGACATCGTATTTGTGGCAAGGCCACCATGCATAATTTTTATACATGTCACTCTTGTTTCATTCCACATACCGGTACACCGCCGGAGGCATTCATATAGAGTCATACTTTGTTGTTGAAGTATCGAGTTGTAATATCGAGTTGTAATGAAAGTGTGATGATCATCATTATTAGAGCATTGTCCCATGGGAGGAAAGGTTAAATCTATAAAGCGCCTCCGCAAAAAAGAAAAGAAAAAAAAGGCCAAAGAAAAAAAAGGCCGCAAAAAAGGGACAATTGCTACTATCTTTTTTCCACACTTGTGCTTCAAAGTAGCACTATGTTCTTCATTGTAGAGAGTCTCATGCTTAGTCACTTTCATATACTAGTGGGAATTTTCATTATAGAACTTGGCTTGTATATTCCAATGATGGGCTTCCTCAAATGCCCTAGGTCTTCGTGAGCAAGCAAGTTGGATGCACACCCACTAGTTTCTTTTGTTGAGCTTTCATTCATATTTAGCTCTAGTGCATCCGTTGCATGGCAATCCCTACTCACTCACATTGATATCTATTGATGGGCATCTCCATAGCCCGTTGATACGCCTAGTCGATGTGAGACTATCTCCCTCCTTTTTGTCTTCTCCAAAACCACCTCTATTCTACCCATAGTGCTATATCCATGGCTCACGCTCATGTATTGCGTGAAAGTTGAAAGGTTTGAAAAGATAGAGTATGAAAACAAGTGCTTGGCTGAAATCGGGGTTATGCATGATATGAATATTTTGTGTGATGAAGAGGGAGCATAGCCAGACTATATGATTTTGTAGGGATAACTTTCTTTAGCCATAGTATTTTGAGAAGACATGATTGCTTTGTTAGTATGCTTGAAGTATTGTTATTTCTTATGTCAATATAGACTTTTATGTTGAATCCTTCAGATCTGAACATTCATGCCACAATTAAGAGAATTACATTGAAAAACTATATTAGTTAGCATTCCACATCAAAAATTCTTTCTTTATCATTTACCTACTCGAGGACGAGCATGAATTAAGCTTGGGGATGCTTGATACGTCTCCAACGTATCTATAAGTTTTGATTGTTCCATGCTATTATTTATGAAGTCTTGGATGTTTAATGGGCTTCATCATTCACTTTTATATCATTTTTGGGACTAACCTACTAACCCAAAGGCCCAGTCCAGATTGCTGTTTTTTGCCTGTTTCAGGGTTTTGCAGAAAAAGAATATCAAACGGAGTCCAAACGGAATGAAACCTTCGCGAGAGATATTTTTGGAGAAAATCACGCACGAAGAACTTGAGAACCACGTCAGAAGAGCCACGAGGGCCCCACGAGAGTGGGGGGCGCGCCCCCCTTCCCAGGGCGCGCCCCCTGCCTCGTGGGGCCCCCGTGACTCCCCCGGCGTCCTCCTTCTTCCTATATAAGTCTACGTACCCCAAAACCTCCGTGAACAGAGAGAAAACCCTAATTCCACCGCCGTACCTTCTGTTCCCATGAGATCACATCTTGGAGCCTGTTCCGGAGCTCCATCGGAGGGGGATCCATCACGGAGTTCTTCATCATCATCATCATCGCCCTCACCATGAGTTGTGAGTAGTTTACCACAGACCTTCGGGTCCATAGCTAGTTAGATGGCTTCTTCTCTCTCTCTGGATCTCAATACAAAGTTCTCCTCGGTCTTCGAGGAGATCTATTCGATGTAATCTCTTTTTGCGGTGTGTTTGTCGAGATCCGATGAATTGTGAGTTTATGATCAAGGTTATCTATCAAAGATATTTGGTTCTTCTCTAACCTTTTTATGTGTGTTCATAATATCCTTGCAAGTCTCTTCAAAATATTGGTTTGGTTTGGCCTACTAGATCTATAGTTCTTGCAATGGGAGAAGTGCTTGGCTTTGGGTTCAATCTTGCGGTATCCTTTCCCAGTGACAGTAGGGACAGCAAGGCACGTATTGTATTGTTGCCATCGAGGATAAAAGGATGGGGTTTATATCATATTGCTTGAGTTTATCCCTCTACATCATGTCATCTTGCTTAAGGCGTTACTCTGTTCTTATGAACTCAATACACTAGATGCATGTTGGATAGCGGTCGATGTGTGGAGTAATAGTAGTAGATGTAGAATCGTTTCTGTCTACTTGTCTCGGACGTGATGCCTATATACAATGATCATGCCTAGATAGTCTCATAATTATAAGTTGGAATACGGTATATATAATGCAAGAATAAAATATGAATTAGTTTGCTACAATACTTATAGTAGTGATTTGTTTTCTTATACAAATGGATCTCACGAAGGTTTTTGTTGAGTTTTGTGTGATTGAAGTTTTCAAGTTTTGGGTGATGTTACGATGGATGAAGTAATAAGGAGTGAGAAGAGCCTAAGCTTGGGGATGCCCATGGTATCCCAAGTTATTATCCAAAGAGAAGCAAGCAACTAAGCTTGGGGATGCCCCGAGTGGCATCCCCTCTTTCTTCTAACGACTATCGATATTTCACTCGAAGCTATATTTTTATTCGTCACATACTATGTGTTTTTCTTGGAGCGTCTTGTATGATATCAGTATTTGCTTGTTTTGTTTTGCTTTTTAAGTCTTCAATCCTTGCTGGACACACCTATTTTAGAGAGCCATAATTATGCCATGACTTGTTAGAATAGCTCTCTTTGCTTCACTTAAATTTTTATGAGCTATGGATTTGCTCTAGTACTTCACTTATATCTTTTTTGAGCACGATGTGCTTTAATATTTTTGAAGAAATACTCCCTTGCTGCACTTAGATTTATTTGAGAGTTAGTCAAGAAATTCTCTCTTTCTTCACGTAAATTATTTTGAGACAAAGGAAAATATATATGCTCGTGATCTTCACTTATATTTGTTTGAGCTTATCAAAAGCAACACATGAAAATTAGTCCCAAAGTGATAGATATCCAAGAAGTATATAATAACATTTTCATGAAGATCATTGGACAAAATAAACTTGATTCCTTGTAATAGTTTTGAGATATGATGATGTGATATGTGAGTCATGTTGATGAGTAATTATGCTTTAGTAAGAATATTGGTGTTAAGGTTTGTGATTCCCTATGCAAGCATGAAAGTAAATAGTCATGCAAGGAAATTACATCCTACTTGTGGTGCATTATTTGGTGTTAATTATGCTTAATGCTCGCTTATGAGGTTATTCTTTCTTGGTTGGCCGCTTCTCAATCTTTTGCTAGCCTTCATTTTGCACTAAGTATGATCACTACTTGTGCATCCAAAATCCTTTAGACCAGTTTTGCCACATGAGTCCACTATACCTACCTATATGCGGTATTATTTTGCCGTCCGAAGCTATTTGTATGTGCCATCTCTAATTTTCAAAATACATCTCTCTTTTGTGTGCTCGTACCGCTCGCGAGGCGGTGAGGGGTGGCAAATATGTCCATGCTAGATGTGTTATTCTCACGATGGGTGTTTATTCACTCGTCATTGCACGAGAATAAGGCAATGGTGTTAGGGATGCCGAGTCCCAAAATGAAAAAAAATTAATTTAATTTATGTTTTCAAATAATAAATTCCTTGGAAAGTGTTGGTATGGAAGGCACCCGTGGATACGGTTAGCCATGACTTGTGAAAGTTTTGTGGGAAAAGGACTAAACTTTATTTTATGTTTGGGAACCGCCTATGATATATCTAGCATGGAAAGTGTTGGGAACTCTAAGTTATTTTTGTTTGTGAGAAAAGTATGCCACCCAAAATAATTGTATCTCTCAATTTAAGCTTCGAGCTCTGGCACCTCTACAAATCCCTACTTCCCTCTACGAAGGGCCTTTCTTTTACTTCATGCAATTTTCATTTTGAATTTGAGTCTCCATCTTCTCTTATAAAGCACCAACTAGGAGGCACTATGATCGTACTTGAGTATTGGGTATAGCTAATATGCGAGTGCGTTTCACGAATGGATCAATGGTTGAGCATGATGGGCTAGGGATAACTTATTTTAGCATTGATATTCTGAAAGACATGATTGCTTGTTGATATGCTTGAGTATTTAAATCTCATGTCAAAACTAGACTATTGCTTTGAACCATATAAAAGTCCAAATGTCCATGCTATAAAGAAAAGAATATGATATAACATATTAGGAAACATTCCACATAAAAAATTCTGTTTTAATCATTTACCTACTCGACGACGAGCATGAATTAAGCTTGGGGATGCTGATACGTCTCCAACGTATCTATAATTTTTTATTGTACCATGGTGTTATATTATCATTCTGGGATGTTTTATAATCATTTTATAGTCATTTTATATCATTTTTGGGTACTAACCTATTGACATAGTGCCATGTGCCAGTTGTTGTTTTCTACATGTTTTTTATATCGCAGGAAATCAATACCAAACGGAGTCCAAACGCAGCGAAACTTTTTGTGGATTTTTTTGGACCAGAAGACATCCAGTGGGCCGGAGAAGCGCCTGAGGGTGCTCCGAGGGGAGCACAACCCACTAGGGCGCGCTAGGAGGCCCAGGCACGCCCTGGTGGGTTGTGCCCACCTTGGGTGCCCCCGGACCGCCTCTTTGCTCTATAAATACCCAAATATTCCAGAAACCCTAGGGGAGTCGATGAAAATCAATTCTAGCCGCCGTAGAGTTCAGAACCACCAGATCCAATCTAGACACCATCACGGAGGGGTTCACCACTTCCATTGGTGCCTCTCCGATGATGCGTGCGTAGTTCTGTGTAGACCTATGGGTCCGTAGTTAGTAGCTAGATGGTTTCCTTTTGATTATCAATACAATGGTCTCTTGGAGATCCATATGATGTAACTCTTTTTGCGGTGTGTTTGTTGGGATTCGATGAACTTTGAGTTTATACGATCAGATCTATCTTTTTATATCCATGAAAGTTATTTAAGTCTTCTTTGATCTCTTATATGCAGGATTGCTTATAGCCTTGTATTTCTTCTCCGATATTTGGGTTTTGTTTGGCCAACTTGATCTATTTATCTTGCAATGGGAAGAGGTGCTTTGTAGTGGGTTCGATCTTACGGTGCTTGATCCCAGTGACAGAAGGGGAACCGACATGTATGTATCGTTTCTACAAAGGATAAAACGATGGGGTCTATTTCTACATAAATAGATCTTGTCTACATCATGTCATCGTTCTTATTGCATTACTCCGTTTTCCCATGAAGTTAACACACTAGATGCATGCAGGATAGCGGTCGATGTGTGGAGTAATAGTAATAGATGCAAGGAGTAATAGTAATAGATGCAAGCAGGAGTCGGTTTACTAATCTTGGACGTGATGCCGATATAATTATCATTTCCCGGATATCGTCGTGATTATTTGAATTCTATCAATTGCCCAACAATAATTTGCTCACCCACCCTTTACTATTTTCTCAAGAAGCCACTAGTGAAACCTACGGCCTCGGGCCTCTTTCTTATATTATTTGCTTTTGCGATCTACTTTTCCTTTGCTTTTATTTTCAGATCTATTAAACAAAAAAATACAAAAATACCTTGCTGCAATTTATCTTATTTGGCGTTCGATCAATCAATATTTACAACTATCTCACGTTCGTTTGCCTATCTCTAGGCGTCGTTACCTGAAAGCGATTGACAACCCCTTCTACACGTCGGGTTGCGAGTATTTGTTATTTGTGTGCAGGTGCCATTTACGTTGTGTTGCTTGGTTCTCCTACTGGTTCAATAACCTTGGTCTCATCATTGAGGGAAATACCTACCATTGCTGTGCTGCATCATCCCCTCCTCTTTGGGGAAATACACACGTAGTTCTAGCAAGCATCAGCCGCCTACAGGGAGTGCGACGAGGCGGTGTTCGGCGAGACCAATGGCAAGGACGACATCGACGACTCGGCCAAGGTCGCGCCCCGCCACCACAATCACGAAGCCGGCAGGTCCGCAGGTGCCGCCGGCAACGAGGGGAGTCGTACATGGTAGGTCGACGCCGCTCTGGTCCCAGGAAGGCCACCTCTCCTCCCCTCCCGTCAACGCCAAGCTTGGTGGGCTGAGCATCATCGGCCGATTAGTCGCTTGGCGATGACGTGGAGGCGGGCAAATTCAGTTCTAAGGGCTCCAGAGGCAGAGTTTAATGAGGCAAAGTTTCATTTTTTTACAGGCACATGGCATCTCCAACGCCGAACCTCAAACCTCCGGCAACAGTCGGAACTGCATGGTTCGGATGTGTTGTGCCATCCAATGCGGTCCTGCATCAGTCTACAAGGTGGTCCGGACGCACTTTCTCCCTCAAACTATGGAGAAACGTGTGTGTGGGGGGGGGGCGCTTTGCGGGCCTCTAGAGAGCACCCACGCCCGATTTTGACCGCCCCGACACACCAAAAAACCTCCTCCCCACCCGCGTGCGTTCCGCCCCGGCGCCAGCTGCCCCCATTCATGCCGCTGTAGAGTGGCCACTCCCCATTGAAGAGCAGACCCGACCTCTCACTGGCGCCGACATTGAAGCGGCGCGCCGGCCGAGAGCACCCCCTGCGACGCGTCCCCGATATTCACTCACGTTCAATGCCAGAGACGCACTACTAGACGGGATGGGGTGGAAATCTACCACGTTCGACCAATGCCCGGTCCGTCCGTATGCCGCCATTAACCAGGCTCATCGGCCGAGGAACCAACTCTGGCGCCATGCATTGATGCACTTGCACCCTTGGCCTCATCGAAATCTGCTATTTAAAGGCGGCCACACCCGGCAATCTCCACACAACAACACATCCGCTCCACATCCTCCTCCTTTGCTCCACATCTGCCATGACCATGAGGGGGGACATTTTGTGGGATAGTATGTCGCTCAAGGTTGCCAGATTCACGATTCTATCTGGAGATGAAGCACGAGATAGCCGCCCTTGCAGTCGCCTGGCAGTCCAGCTATGCCAGGCGGATCGAACAGTGCATGCTGACCAGCTCGGCGGAGGTCTGCGACGATGAGGGCGACCCCAAGATGGAGGCGGGTTCCGACGACACTGCAACGGAGCCCGTGCATGTGCATGCCGGCTTCACCGCGGACCAGTCGCATGCGCACTACAACGTCATCATGGCAGAGGAGCAGTCTGCGCTGGCGCCTATGTCGATGTTCCAGCAGGTGCATGAGCAACATCGATACAACTTGTTCCTCCTAGAGCATCACCGACTGGTGGAGGGCCACATCAACGGCGAGCACGCGAACGAGGAAGCCGTGGTGTACCCCAACTTTGTCGTGGAGCGTGCGATCCATGATACCGTCCGCGCTCAAGCCGCCGCTTGCCAGGAAGCAGCCAACGCAAAGGGACGGCTCCAGGCGATCACGATTGAGAACAACGCAGTTACGCCTCCTACACATCGTCGACGAACTATCGGGCGGCCTGGTTGGACGACGACAACGCCACCATCTCCATTGCGGACCTCACGGCAACTGGCGACGGACAGGTCGCAAACTCCTCTGAGGATGAGTAGGGCACGTGAGGCGGTTGGGCCTTATGTCCCATGTGGGCCAGCCCGTCTCCCGTGTTATACTCTTTCTCGCCGAAGGCCGCACCTTCACTTCATGGGTCTTAACTCCGGTGCTCATGGAGACGGCAGATGGAGGAGGTGGTCACCGACGCGGAATAGAAAGGAAGTGGACGCCGGCCGGCCGCCGCCATAGGGTAGGTTTAGGGTCTGGTTTCTTTTATTGTTATAAAGGTTTAAAATTTAATGAAAATCCGGCGTATTTGCATGAATCTCATCTGGTTTATATGAGAATCTGTTGTGTTCAAACTGATTTCATCCGGTTGGTTTAAAAAGTTGCTGAAATATATGTGGGCAGCATCGGATGGTGGCCTCCGCGGACGGATGCATGTGAAAATTTGCAGGTCATCGTTAGAGATGCCCTTATGAGCGGAGATGAGGAACGGGCACCGACAATTTTTTACTTTAGGTATTATATCTCTAGAGTCACATGAGCATCAGTTTTAGTTGTACTATTTCTGAAATGTAATGAATTTCGTCATGTTTATATGCAATCTAATGAAAACCGGCCATGTTTGCATGAACTTCGTCCAATTTATATGAAAATCCGATCATGTTTGCACATTTTTTGTCGGTTGTTCACATAGTGTTTGAAATATATGCAGACATTGTTGGATGGCGGCCTTCCGTATCCGTGTCCACGGACAGATAGGGGAGAAATTCACGGGTTACTTTAAGTACTCCCTTTGGTGATGTGAACGCTCATATCTATCATTCTTAAGAAGTTGCTCCCCACTACTCCCTATTCTCTTGCCATGCACACTATCCACATCAACAATGGGCCACGTCATCGGAGCCCCCCACTATCCTATTTTCCAGCGTCCACGTCATCCGGTATTCATCTCGCTGTCATCGTCGCACGCACCCCGCACGTTGAAACTCGCTGTGTCGCTGTACTCGCTTCTTGTGCCTGGGCTGTACCAAGCATTTTCTCACTTGGGCTGACGGAACCAGGTTGTGGGCTCTATCTTCTTTTGGCCCAGGCGGGAGGACCTTGGTATGGGCATAGAGATGGCTACTTCGGTCCACAATGGCAGGAACCGTGACGAGCGACCGATCCAAGACTCAACTTCTCTTCGCATTCTAACTGTCAAAAAATCAACCGTCTGCAGCCCTATCATCTTCCCCAGATCCGCCTCATCAGCTTCTCAACACCACCGATTGATTTCTTGACCCTCTTCATCTTCTGCACCAAATCCCGTTCTATTAATCTCCACACCCGAGTATGCCTTCTCCAATTCATGGTCTCCTTCTCCTCTGACACATCCCATCCAGTCCCCATTCTCGCTATCCTCCTATGACTCCGCTCCTGCCGTCGCTAATCATGTTCTATAGCACGCCGCCTGATCGCGAGCTCCTTCAAAGGTTATGAGCAAAAAAGCAAATAAACTGCTCTCCCCGTGCTCTTCAAATTCCATCTCCAAGTCAAAAGGTGACCGACAATCATGGTGAGCGACACAATCCATGCATGTGAATATGTGATTTGTACATACGATCTTTCTCCCAAATATAATATTCATTCAAGTTGTCCCTCCCGCTTGCATGGCATGACAACTTACAGGGGATCACATGGTTTAGAGGCTATATATTCTCCTTGCTATTGCTCCGATATGGCATTTCTTCTAGGCAAGCACGCGAAGCTTTTCCGTCCCTGATTGTTAGCTTCAAATGCATCATGATTGATTGGTTTAATCATGGGTTCATTCTTGCAGGTGTGCAGAAATTATGACCGATGCTGCTGTTCAAGGACAATGGGATCCAGCCTGTGTAAAACCCACATCATGTCGTACTTTTTTATCACATGTTTTATTTCCCTACTTGCTTATATTCTTCCTTCTCCATGCAGCAGCTGCATAGAACACATTGTTTGGTGCGAACTGCAACTAGAGCCAGGTGCTAGGAAAGTTGAACGTGTTTATTCAGATTAATGAGCCCACAAGCCGGTTGATTTTTGTCAATTCAAATGAGCACTTCACTGTAATAGTTCTTTGCTTTTTTTTCGCGGTTACCTTTTGCATTTTCTGCTATTTAATGATGTGACGTTCTTAGCAATAGCACTTCAGGGATAATGAACTATTCATTGTGATTCTTAATTGTGTTTTGTATCAGGCATTAGCTAGATGTGGCAATGAAGATCCAAGAAATGTATTTCTCCCATTCTCATCTAAGAACAATTTCACTTTTTACCTTACATATCTATCCTGATTGACAAGACACATGTCATCTGCATGATTCCTCACAATTCTCCAAACAACGATCTGCGTTTTCTTTCACCGTTTTAATTAGAGAAGATCGGAAGGAATACAAAGATGCAATTACAACGATGAAGAACTCAAAATAACCATTGTTTTCTTAACTTTAAAATACAAGTCTACGACTTAACACTCCACTAACACATTGTCCGGCGCCACAATCCACTATTTGGATACATTGTTGAATAATGGATACTGCTAGGAATATCGTTAATGCAACAAAGTGCTACTCCCTCCGTTCCTAAATATAAGTCTTTGCAGAGATTTCACTATAGACTACATACGGAGCAAAATGAATGAATCTACACTGTCAAATGCATCTACATACATCCTTATGTGGTTCATAGTGAAATATCTCAAAAGACTTATATTTAAGAACAGAGGGAGTATAATTTTATGGTACAATATATATTTATACCGTTAGTAAATTTGAACGACTTATATTGCAAATTTGTCATATTGTTAATTATGATCACCTCTATAGGAAGTCTTCCATACTATTGATTCAATTTGGTCTCTTCTTTGCCATGTGGATGTTGCCAAAAAAAATTATCAACTAATTCCCGCCGCAACGCGCGGGGTATCACCTAGTATTTCTTTATGGAGGGAGTACTTACTAGTAGTATTTCACTTCCGTAGTAACTGTGCTTTTTCTTTCGAAACAAAGGAAACTGGGCGGGAATCTCAAAATTGAAATTTTGCTTTCTTCCGAACAGGCAGAAGCCAACGTCACAAAAATCAGGGAGACCCACGTCGGTCTCCAGAACGCTCCGCCAACCGCAGCCGCACCAATGGCGCGGAAGAACAGAGGCAAGAAGACCAAATCCAGAAAAGCCCCACCTTCCTCCACCTCGGTTCCTCCCCCACCGCCGATGCCGATGGAGCCACAGGCCAAGGCGGCGAAAGCTTCGATCGACATCCTTGCCGACTTCGACATCTGCAGCATTCTCCGCCGTCTCTCCCTCGCCGACCTCCTCCGTGCCGCCCTCGCCTGCCACCGCTGGCGCCGCCTGGCCGCCGGCTGCCTCCCTCGCGCCCCTCCTCTCCTCGGCTACTTCTTCCACCCGACCGAAACCCCTCCCCCGCCCCCCCTCCGGTATACCAAGAACGTCGACACCCCCGCCGTGTTCGTCCCCCTCGAAGCCTCCTCCCCTCGCCTCTCCCTCGACTTCGCTCCGGACGCCTTCCGCTTCTTCCTCTTCGACTCGCATCAAGGCCTCCTGCTTTTCGAGCCGGCTTACGAGTTTCCCAAGAAGATGATCCCCCGCTTCCTCGTCCTCGACCCGTCAACCCGCCGCCGCATGCTCATCCCGCCCCCGCCGCGCGACACGGTGCCCGATGACCGCCGCTGGCGCAACTCAAGGTACTACGTCGGCTGCGCGCTGCTCTCCCGCGCCCATCCGGGAAAGCTCTGCTTCGAGTTTGTCTGCTTCGCCATCGACGGCGGGCACCCTCGCGCCTGGGTGGCGTCCGTCGACAACGGCGACTGCAGCTGGCGCGCGCTCCCGCGGGACGAGGATGTCGCGGTCGAGTTCGATCCCTATTGGTTCGAGGGGCGCTGCGTGCACGCCGGCGGGAAGATCTACTGGCACATCTGCAACTCCTGGCGCCTGCTCGTGCTGGACCCTGCCACACTCAAGTTCTCCTGCCTGCTGGTGCCGGACGCCATGGGATACGGATCCTGCAAGTACCGCATCGGGGAGACGCCGGATGGGCGGCTTTGCTTGGTGACCGACGGCGAGAAACAGCTGCAGCTCTGGGTGCGCGGGGAGGGCAGGTGCAGTGAAAACGGTTGGCTTCTGGAGAGGAGGATCGTGGATTTGAGCGTGGTGTGCGACATGGTTCCTGGCCTGCACAGGGACACGAAGCACAGGACCCTTAGGGTCTGGCCCAGCGACATGGACGCCGGTCGCACAGGGAAGGTGTTCATCAAGACCTGGGGATACGGGTACTACTCGTTCGATATGGACACCGGCGAGATGGAGCGCCTGTCGACGAAAGGTGGCAAGGAATATGGGCACCCCATGTTCGCCTACTTCCTGGCATGGCCGCCTGCGTTCCTCGCTCCAGAGAACTGACTTCGGTAATTTAGAAGACAAGTCCACTCCTGTTAATGATGCTATTTTCTGTTCAGCGATGCTGCTTGCTCTTTTGCACACTCAGGTCTTTTTCTTTTCATGTGTTTGCCTGGAGTAGTTTGTTCCGTGTGCATAATACCATGAGTAAGTGCATTAGCTTTGGAGTAGGCTAGTACAACTTGGAGTCACAAATGTTCATCCTTTCCAGAATATCAGGTTTTGATCACAAGTCTTGTTGGCTGTAGCTTTGGGAGTTCTTCTTGCAAGTAATTATGCTCAAAATGACAAATCTTGTTGGCTGTAGACTATACACTATAGTATATATGCTGGTATAAGAGATACTGTACTGTATGACACACTTGATACTTCCCTAATTCCTGCTGTATAGTCTCTAATCTATATACATGTTCATTATCCTATCCTGTCGATGTATTGCACATTCTGAAACTTTCCAAGTTACAACTTCTGAATTATTCTTACACACATTAACTTCCTAGTACGCTCCGAATGAATTTTTGGCGTCCTGTATTACAGTCCCTTCATGTGACTTTCCTAGAACCTGTTTTATTTTGGGAGTTTTCTTTGGTAACTCCCCAAAAAAGTTCACATGAATCTTAAATAAAGTTATTTAAAAAGGCTATCACCATATTAGTTTGGTACACACTACATGGTAGGTAATTTTGGCACTGGGGCTAACAGAATCGTTATCTCGTTAACTAGGTTGCTTATGGATTGTAATGTTTCTTTTGACATGGCAGTATTGTGCATTAGGTTTGCCTTTTAACCGTCCGCTCACTCTGGTTGCCTTGCTCATTTTGATTTGTTATAAAACAGCCTTTAGGTTACCTTCAGATTTGCAAAATGCAGGTTGTTTTATATGCTGGAGGTTTCAGTGTGCTTCTTTTGTAGGCCTGTTGCAAGTTTGAGACTGGATCTTTTAGCTTCTGTTTATGAATTGTATACCTGGTAAATCAGCATAATGTGTTTTTCTCTCTGAGACATTTGTCTTGTGGTACTGGGTTGAGAGACGGTCCTTATTGTCCACATGAAGTTCCTAGCTGTCACGTCCGATGCCACCTTTACATTATCTCATCTTTACAATTGATAAGGATACAATCTTGACTGTATTTTCTGGTATTTGGCCATTTAGAAGATCAAAGAAATCTAGAAAGGATATTATAACATGCATATATGACTATATATGTATCGTTCACTCTGATCAGTTAAATACCTTGTGATCCTCGCTGCATAGGACCAATTGATAATTTTGTTTGGGGACTTATATTCTTTTATTCAGTCTTCTTTTCATAATACAGTGATTGTCAGTTTGTCTGAGTCGGTTTGATCTTTTACTACTTGCTCGGCTTGTTTCCTTGTGAATTATATTGGTTTGTTTCAGTGCAATTTGGTAGCTGATACCTTTGTCATTTCTATGATTCAGGTCATGTGGTGACTTGTCAGGAATTGGGCACATCTTCGTTTGAAGTCTAACTCTTCATTTCTGGGTCACTACTTACCTACTGCACTGCCATCTCGAAGCTCAGATTACCTTTGCCTTGGATGAGACTATTTATCTATGTTTGATGCTATATTTCCAAGTGTCATTTGGATTTGGTGATATTCAGCGAACAACACTGTTAAAATTGTGCTTGCTTTTGATGATCCATCATTTTAGTCGTATTCAGTAATATTCGTCGCATTTCTACTTTCACCTTGTTCTGTCTTGCCTCGGTAATTTGCTGGTCCTGCCACTGATCGATCCCTGAACATCTTGAATTTGAATAGTATAGTACCGGTGTACACAAACATCTTGGACATCTGATTTGGTTATTTATCGCATTAAGACCATCTTCTGTGGACAGTTGGATACACACAATGTTCGAATTGTAAACCACTTGTGTAGGTAAATGGTTGTCAACGTGCAAAACATGACGTTTGGTTGTGCGCGGCATATGTTGTGGTCACACCTTCTCACCGGTGGTGACCTTACCACACATTCACACTACATAGGCAATACAAATTAAACATTGTTTCAGTCCTAACTAGTAAAAAAAAGATAGTTCTTCCTACTAACAAGTTGCAGTACAAATTAACAGTCAAATGGCTCGGTAGGATAAAGATCATCGACGTCGAATTAGGGGTGACGTCCATCCTCATATTTTTTTTCTTTGGATCCTTGTGTTCCTATATTTGCCCACACTTCCTCAGCCCACTCTAGCCTTTTGCTCTTTTAAGCTTCATTTTCTAGCCTTCTGCTCTTTTAAGCTTCATTGTCAAATGCCTACACACCATGACCAGAGCTATCAACATCATCAGTTGTCACATCTTCCTCATCCAACATAAATTCATCACAACCCTATTCCAGGATCTAGTTCTGGAGAATGGAACATGCAAGAACAACCCTATAACTCGGTGGGGAAAGGGAGGAATGACATCTGATCCCTATTATTCAGAGCTTCAAATGCCCTATCAACTTAACTCTAAGGCTAGAGTGTATGAGATTGAACAATTCTGGTGCAGTCTTATGATAGTTCCTAGGAAGTTCACACAGACTAGTTAACCATGAAGCTTGCACCACCACCATCACCACCAACAACAACAAGTTGGGGGCCTCTTTGAGTCAGGGTATTTGCAAAGGTTGCGCTAGTGCCACACTGCCACTACTCGATCCCTCGCATCGCTGGGTCCATCCCTAACCCCTAAGGTCTCTCGGCGCCCAACGGACCAACTGTTCGGAGGAACCAGCGACCGACCAAACCGAGCTCCGCACACACAGACACACACACGCGCGCGCCCCCACACACACACTCACACGACAAGGGGTGGGTTGAAGGGGAGAGGTGGAGTGGAGTGGAGGCACCAGATCGAAAGATGGAGGAAACAAAGTGGAGACGGTGGCTAAGATCTACGGCTTGGCGCGGCCGGAACCCATGTCTGGAAGCCGTGACGGTCCCCCATCACCGCATCCGGCACCAAAGACGCCGCAGCGGCTGCCCGAACACGGGCCTCCAAGTCGGCGGCATCGCTGCGCGGCGCTGACAGGAGGGCTGGCCCGACGACGCGGAGGGTGTTGGGGAACGTAGCATAATTCAAAAAAATTCCTACGCTTCACCAAGATCAATCTAAGGAGTCATCTAGCAACGAGCATAAAGGAGTGCATCTACATAGCCTTTGTAGATCGCGAGCGGAAGCGTTCAAGGGAACGTGGATGATGGAGTCAAACTCGTCGTGATCCTCGTCACCGATGATCCCGGCGCCGAACGGACGACACCTCCGCGTTCAACACACGTACGGTACAACGACGTCTCCTCCTTCTTGATCCAGCAAGGGGGGAGGAGAGGTTGATGGAGATCCAGCAGCACGACGGCGTGGTCGTGGATGCAACGGGAAAAGCTGCAGGGCTTCGCCGAGACCCTGCGGGAGGAGTTGGAGATGTAACGGGGG
>LR738713.1:378862154-378912173 GCA_902687465.1 Secale cereale
CGCCAGGGGCTGAGGTGCGGCTGCCCTCTCTCCCCCCACTATATATAGGGGGCCAGGGGGGCGCCGGCCCTAGGAGATCCAATCTCCTAGGGGGGACGACGGCCAAGGGGGTGGCTTGCCCCCCAAGCCTAAGGGGGGCGCCCCCACCCCTAGGGTTTCAACCCTAGGCGCATGGGGGAGGCCCATGGGGGTGCGCCATCCCACTAGGGGCTGGTACCCCTCCCCCAACAGCCCACGGGACCCTCCGGGGTGGGTGGCCCCACCCGGTGGACCCCCGGGACCCTTCCGGTGGTCCCGGTACACTACCGGTGACCCCCGGAACTCTCCCGATGGCCGAAACTGGACTTCCTATATATCATTCTTTACCTCCGGACCATTCCGGAACTCCTCGTGACGTCCGGGATCTCATCCGGGACTCCGAACAACATTCGGGTTTCCGTGTGCATATACCTCTATAACCCTAGCGTCACCGAACCTTTAGTGTGTAGACCCTACGGGTTCGGGAGACACGCAGACATGACCGAGCCGACTCTCCGGTCAATAACCAACAGCGGGATCTGGATACCCATGTTGGTTCCCATGTGTTCCTCGATGATCTCATCGGATGAACCACGATGCCAAGGATTCACTTAATCCCGTATGTAATTCCCTTTGTCTATCGGTACGGTACTTGCCCGAGATTCGATCGTCGGTATACCGATACCTTGTTCAATCTCGTCATGGCAAGTCTCTTTACTCGTTCCGTAATCCATCATCCCGTGACTAACTCCTTAGTCACTTTGAGCTCATGATGATGATGTCTTACCGAGTGGGCCCAGAGATACCTCTCCGTCATACGGAGTGACAAATCCCAGTCTCAGTTCGTGCCAACCCAACAGACATTTTCGGAGATACTCGTTGCGTACCTTTATAGCCACCCAGTTACATTGTGACGTTTGGCACACCCAAAGTATTCCTACGGTGTCCGGGAGTTGCACAACCTCATGGTCTAAGGAACAAATACTTGACACTGGAAAAGCTTAAGCATTACGAACTACAAGATCTTATGCCAGGCTTAGGATTGGGTCTTGTCCATCACATCATTCTCCTAATGATGTGATCCCGTTATCAATGACATCCAATGTCCATGGTCAGGAAACCATGACCATCTGTTGATCAACGAGCTAGTAACTAGAGGCTTACCAGGGACACGTTCTGGTCTATGTATTCACACATGTATCGCTATTTCCATACAATACAATTCAAGCATGAATAACAGACAATTATCATGAACAAGGAAATATAATAATAATCCTTTTATTATTGCCTCTAGGGCGTATTTCCAACAGAGGGATCTGACGTTGCCCTGCTCGGGAGCACGGGTCTGCGCCAAGGTCCAGGCCTCCTCATCACGCCGTTTGTTCGAGTGGCCGTGATATTTGGTGGAGCGGTCATCGGTCACGGCGAGTGGGATGGGCGGGGCGAGCGGGGGAGAGGTGGAGAGAGCGATAACGAAGGACACGCGGAGGGGAGGCGGCTAGGGTTGCTGGATTTTATACCCAAATGTGGGATGACAAAAATGTTGGGGAACGTTGCATGGAAAACAAAAAAAATTATACTCACACGCAAGATCTATCCATGGAGATGCATAGCTACGAGTGGGGGAGAGCATCTACATATCCTTGTAGATCGCTAAGTGTAAGCGTTTATCACGAGGTTGATGTAGTCGTACTCTTCGTGATCCGATCATGATCCAACCGATCTAGTGCCAAACGGACGACACCTCCAAGTTTAGCACACGTGCGGCTCGATGATGTCTCCTCCTTATTGATCCAGCAAGCGGGAGAGAAGTAGATGGGATCACAACCAACATGGCGGCGTGGTGGTGATGGTGGTGGTGGAGCACCGACAGCGCTTCGCTAAGCATCGCCGGGACGAGTCGGTGGAACTATAGAGTAACAGGAGAGAGAGGGGCGCCAAGGGCTTAATGTGTTCTCTTGGGGCACCCCTCCTCCTCTATATATAGGTGGAGGGTACGACAAACAACCCCTCCAAGCCCTATGGCGCAGCTAAGGGGGAGAGGACTTGGACTCCAAGTCCAATCCTATTCCTACTAGGACTCCTTTCTTTTTTGCCTTCCCTGGCCACATAGGCTTTTGAGGACTTGGTGCGCCTAGCCCAAAATGGCCAGGGCACCTCCCCTCAGCCCATGCTAGCCCTTGTGTCATGGTGGACCCACTTTTGGACTTCCGGACCCCTCTGGAATCCTCCGAAACCTTATGGAAGCTTCCCGGTACAATGCCGAAAAAACTGCACCTTTTTCGGAACCCAAAATATGACTTCCCATATATAAATCTTTACCTCTCGACCATTCCGAGACTCCTCCTGATGTCCGGGATCTCATCCGAGACTCCAAACAACATATGGTTACCACTCATCAAATATCCCAATACTACTCTAGCGTCAACGAACGTTAAGCGTGCGACCCTGCGGGTTTGGGAATTATGTAGTCATGACCGAGACACCTCTCCGGTCAATAACAAATAGCGGGACCTGGATGCCCATATTGATTCCTACATATTCTACGAGGATCTTTTCTCGGTTGAACCTTTATGACAACATATGTAATTCCCTTTGTCTGCCGGTATGTTACTTGCCCGAGATTCGATCGTCGGTATCTCTATACCTAGTTCAATCTCGTCACCAGCAAGTCTGTTTACTCGTTCCGTAATACATCATCTTGCAACTAACTCCATAGTCACTTTGCTTGCAAGCTTCTTGTGATGTTGTATTACCGTGAGGGCCCAAAGATACCTCTCCGTCACACGGAGTGACAAATCCCAGTCTCGATCCATGCCAACCCAACAGACACCTTCAGAGATACATGTAGAGCATCTTTATGATCACCCAGTTATGTTGTGACATTTGATAGCACACAAGGTATTCCTCCAGTATCCGGGAGTTGCATGATCTCATGGTCGAAGAAACATGTATTTTACATTAAGAAAGCAATAGCAATAAATTGAACGGTCATGTGCTAAGCTAACGGATGGGTCTTATCCATCACATCATTCTCCTAATGATGTGATCCTATTATGAAATGACAACTCATGTCTATGGTTAGGAAACCTTAACCATCTTTGATCAACGAGCTTGTCTAGTAGAGGCTCACTAGGGACACCGTATTTATTTATGTATTCACACATGTATTTAAGTTTCCGGTCAATACAATTATAGCATGAGTAATAAACCTTTATCATGATTAAGGAAATATAATAATAACCATTTTATTATTGTCTCCAGGGCATATTTCCATCAGTCCCTCACTTGCACTAGAGTCAATAATCTAGTTCACATCGCCATGTGATTAACACCCATAGTTCACATCGCCATGTGATTAACACCCAAAGAGTTTACTAGAGTCAATAATCTAGTTCACATCGCCACATGATTAACACCCAAAAATTTCTAAGGTATGATATTGTTTTGCTTGTGAGGGAGGTTTTAGTCAACGAGTCTGCAACATTCAGACTCGTGTATACTTAGCAAATTTCCGTGTCTACGATGCTCTGCATAGAGCTACTCTAGCTAATTGCTCCCACGTTCAATACGTATCCAGATTGAGACCCAGAGTCATCTGGATCAGTGACAAAGCTTGCATCGACGCAACCCTTTACGACGAACTCTTTATCACCTCCATAACCGAAAAACATTTCCTTATTCCTCTAAGGATAATTTTGATCGTTGTCCAGTGATCCACTCCTTGATCACTCTTGTACCCCCTTGCCAGACACGTGGCAAGGCACACATCAGGTCTAGTACACAGCATGGCATGCTTTATAGTACCTATGGCTGAGGCATAGGGAATGACTTTCATTCTTTCTCTATATTCTGCCGTGGTCGGCCTTTGAGTCTTACTCAACTTCACACCTTACAACTCAGGCAAGAACTCCTTCTTTGACTGATCCATTTTGAACTCCTTCAAAATCTTATCAAGGTATGTACTCATAGAAAGTCTTATCAAGCGTCTTGATCTATCTCTATAGATCTTGTTGCCCAATATGCGTGCAGCTTCGTCGAGGTATTTCTTTGAAAAAATCTTATTCAAATATCCTTTTAAGCTATCCAGAAATTCTACACCATTTCCGATCAACAATATGTCATCCACATATACTTATCCAAAAATTTGTAGTGCTTCCACTCACTATCTCGTAAATACAGGCTTCAAAGTAAGTATGTATAAAACCATATACTTTGATCACGTTATCAAAGCGTATATTCCTACTTCGAGATGCTTACACCAGTCCATAGATGGATCACTGGAGTTTGCACACTTTGTTAGCACCGTTAGGATCGACAAAACCTTCTTGTTGATCATATACAACTCTTCTTTTTAGAAATCCATTAAGGAATGCAGTTTTGACATCCATTTGCCACATTTCATAATCATAAAATGCGGCAATTGCTAACATGATTCGGACAGACTTAAGCATCGCTACGAGTGAGAAAGTATCATCGTAGTAAACCCCTTGAACTTGACGAAAACTTTTTACGACAAGTCGAATTTTGTAGATAGTAACATTACCATCAGCGTCCATCTTCCTCTTGAAGATCCATTTATTCTCTATGGCTTGCCGATCATTGGGCAAGTCCACGGAAGTCCACACTTTGTTCTCATACATGGATCCTATCTCTTATTTCATGGCCTCAAGCAATTTTTTCGGAATCTGGGCTCATCATAGCTTGTTCATAGCTCGAAGGTACGCCGTTGTCTAACAACATGACTTCCAAGATAGGATTATTGTACCACTCTGGGGCGGTACGTGTTCTGGTCGACCTTGGAGGTTCAGTAGTAACTTGATACGAAGTTTCATGATCATCATCATTAGCTTCTTCTCTAGTTGGTGTAGGCATCACGGGAACGATTTTCTCTGATGAGTTACTTTCCATTTTGAGAGAAGGTGCAATTACCTCATCAAGTTCTACCTTCCTCCCACTCACTCCTTTCGAGAGAAACTCCTTCTCTAGAAAGGACCCATTCTTAGCAACAAAGATCTTGCCTTGAGATCTATGGTAGAAAGTGTACCCAATTGTTTCTTTAGGGTATCCTATGAAGACACACTTTTCTGATTTGGGTTCGAGCTTATCAGGCTGAAGCCTTTTGACATAAGTGTTGCAACCCCAAACGTTAAGAAACGAAACCTTTGGTTTCTTGCCAAACGATAGTTCATACAGTGTCGTCTCAACGGATTTAGACGGTGCCCTATTTAACGTGAATGCAGTTGTCTCTAATGCATAACCCCTAAATGATAAAGGCAAATCGGTAAGAGACATCATAGAACGCACCATATCCAATAGAGTACGGTTACAAATTTCGGACACACCATTATGTTGTGGTGTTCTAGGTGGCGTGAGTTGTGAAACTATTCCACGTTGTTTTAAATGAAGGCCAAACTCGTAACTCAAATATCCGCCTCTGCGATCAGATCGTAGAAACTTTATTTTCTTGTTATTACGATTCTCTACTTCACTCTGAAATTCTTTGAACTTTTCAAATGTTTCAGACTTGTGTTTCATCAAATATATATACCCATACCTACTTAAATCATATGTGAAGGTAAGAAAATAATGATACCCGACACGTGCTGCAATACTCATCGGACCGCATACATCGGTATATATTATTTCCAATAAGTCATTAGCTCGCTCCATTGTTCCGGAGAACTGGGTTTTAGTCATCTTGCCCATGAGGCATGGTTCACAAGTATCAAATGATTCATAATCAAGTGATTCCAAAATTCCATCAGCATGGAGTTTCTTCATGCACTTTACACCAATATGACCTAAACGGAAGTGCCACAAGTATGTTGCACTATCATTATAAAGTTTGCATCTTTTGGCATCAATCTTATGAATTTGTTCATCACTACGATCGAGATTCAGTAAACCATTTACATTGGGTGTATGACCATAGAAGGTTTTATCCATGTAAACAGAACAACAATTATTCTCTGACTTAAATGAATAACTTTATTGCAATAAACACGATCTAATCTTGTGCATGCTCAACGCAAACACTAAATAGCATTTATTTAGGTTCAACACTAATTCCGAAAGTAGAGGGAGTGTACGATGCTGATCATATCAACCTTGGAACCACTTCCAACACACATCGTCACCTCGCCCTTAACTAGTCTCTGTTTATTCTGCAACTCCTGTTTCGAGTTACTAATCTTAGCAGCTGAACCAATATCAAATACCCAGGGGCTACTACGAATACTAGTAAGGTACACATCAATAACATGTATATCAAATATACCTTTGTTCACTTTGCCATCCTTCTTATCCGCCAAGTATTTTTGGGTAGTTCCGCTTCTAGTAACCATTCCCTTTGCAGTAGAAGCACTCAGTTTCAGGCTTAGGTCCAGCTTTGGGATTCTTCACGGGAGCAACAACTTGCTTGTCGTTCTTCTTGAAGTTCCCTTTCTTTCCTTTGCCCCTTTTCTTGAAACTAATGGTCTTGTTAACCATCAACACTTGATGCTCTTTCTTGACTTCTACCTTCGTCGATTTCAGCATCGCGAAGAGCTCGGGAGTCGTTTTCGTCATCCCTTGCATATTATAGTTCATCACGAAGTTCTAGGTGATAGTGACTAGAGAACTCTGTCAATCGCTATCTTATCTGGAAGATTGACTTCCACTTGATTCAACTGATTGTAGTACCCAGACATTCTGAGCACATGCTCACAAGCTGAGCTATTCTCCTCCATCTTGTAGGCAAAGTACTTGTTAGAGGTCTCATACCTCTCGACATGGGCACGTGTCTGAAATACCAATTTCAGCTCTTGGAACATCTCATATGCTCTGTGGTGTTCAAAATGTTTTGAAGTCCCGGTTCTAAGCCGTAAAGCATGGCACACTAAACTATTAAGTAGTCATCATATCGAGTCTTACAAACATTCATAAAGTTTGCATCTGCTCCTGCAATAGGTCTGTCACCTAGCGGTGCATCAAGGACAAAATTCTTTTATGCAGCAATGAGGATAATCCTCAGATCACGGACCAAGTCTGCATTGTTGCTACTATCATCTTTCAACTTAGTTTTCTCTAGGAACATATCAAAAATAGAGGAGCTCAATCGCGAGCTATTGATCTACAACATTGATATCCAAAAACTATAAGACTAACATCATGATAAATTTAAGTTCAATTATTAAATTTACTAAAGAACTCCCACTTAAATTAACATCCCTCAAGTTATCTAAGTGATACATGATCCAAATCATCTAACCCATGTCCGATCATCACGCGATATGGGGTAGTCATCAATGGTGAACATCTCTATGTTGATCATATCTACTATATGACTCATGTTTGACCTTTTGGTCTCAAGTGTTCTGAGGCCATGTCTGTACATTCTAGGCTCGTCAAGTTTAACCCTCCGCATGTGTAAATCTGGCTTACACCCATTGTATATGAATGTAGAGTCTATCACACCCGATCATCATGTGGTGTCTCAAAGCGACGAACTGTAGCAACGGTGCATACTCAGGGAGAACACTTTTATCTTGGAATTAAGTGAAGGGATCATGTAGGATCAAAAATATGTCTAGAGGGGGGGGGGGAGTGATTAGACTACTTGACCAAATAAAAACTTAGCCTTTCCCCAATTTTAAGTTTTGACAATTTTTAGCAATTTAGCACAAGTCAAGCAATCTTCCTACACATGCAATTCTAGAGTTGTGGCAGTGGAAAGTAAATCATTGCATATGAAGGTAAAGGGAGGGGTTGGAGAGTGCAAACGCAATTGGAGACACAGATATTTTTGGCGTGGTTTCGATAGGTGGTGCTATCATACATCCACATTGATGGAGACATCAACCCACGAAGGGTAACGACTGCGCGAGTCCACAGAGGGCTCCACCCACAAAGGGTCCACGAAGAAGCAACCTTGCCTATCCCACCATGGCCATCACCCACGAAGTGTTGGGGAACATAATATTTAAAAAAAATACCTACGATCATGCAAGATCTATCTAGGAGAAGCATAACAACGAGCGGGAGAGTGTGTCCATGTACCCTCGGAGACCGAAAGAGGAAGCATTTTGTAACGCGGTTAATGTAGTCGAGCGTCTTCGCAATCCAGCCGATCCAAGCACCGAGCGTACGGCACCTCCGCGTTCAGCACACATTCAGCTCGATGACGTCCCACGAACTCTTGGTCCAGTTGAGTGTCGTGGGAGAGTTTCGTCAGCACGACGGCGTGGTGACGGTGATGATGAAGTTACCGGCGCAGGGCTTCGCCTAAGCACTGCAACAATATGACCGAGGTGTGTAACTGTGGAGGGGGCACCGCACACGGCTAGGAACAATTGATCTATATCCAAGCGATGCCCTCCCCACGTATATAAAGAAGGGAGAGGGAGGAGGCGGCCGGCCTAGGAGGGGGCGCGCCAAGGGTGGAGTCCTACTCCCACTAGGAGTAGGATTCCACCTTTCCTAGTAGGAGTAGGAGAAGAAGGAAGGGGAGGGAGAGAAGAGAGGAAGGAGGGGGGCGCCGCCCCTCCCCCTAGTACAATTCGGACTAGGCCATGGGGGGCATGCAGCCTGCCCTATGTAGCCCTTCTCTCTCTCTTCCCTAAAGCCCACTAAGGCCCATTAACTCCCCCGGGGGGTTCCGGTAACCTCCCGGTACTCTGGTATTTATCCGATGACCCCCGGAACCCTTCCGGTGTCCGAATACAACCTTACAATATATCAATCTTTATGTCTCAACCATTTTGAGACTCCTCGTTATGTCCGTGATCACATCCGGGACTCTGAACTACCTTCGGTGCATCAAAACACATAAACTCATAATACCGATCATCATCGAACGTTAAGCGTGCGGACCCTACGAGTTCGAGAACTATGTAGACATGACCGAGACTCATCTCCGGTCAATAACCAATAGCGGAACCTGGATGCTCATATTGGTTCCCACATATTCTACGAAGATCTTTACCGGTCAAACCGCATAACAACATACGTCGTTCCCTTTGTCATCGGTATGTTACTTGCCCGAGATTCGATCGTCGGTATCATCATACCTAATTCAATCTCGTCACCGGCAAGTCTCTTTACTCGTTCCGTAACACATCATCTCATGACTAACTCTTTAGTTGTTTTCTTGCAAGGCTTATTATGGTGTGTATTACCGAGAGGGCCCAGAGATACCTCTCGGACACTCGGAGTGACAAATCCTATTCTCGATCTATGCCAACACCACAAACACCTTTGGAGACACCTATAGAGCATCTTTATAATCACCCAGTTATGTTGTGACGTTTGATAGCACATAAGGTGTTCCTCCGGTATTCGGGAGTTGCATAATCTCATAGTCATAGGAACATGTATAAGTCATGAAGAAAGCAATAGCAGAAAAATTAAACGATCATATTGCTAAGCTAATGGACGGGTCTTGTCCATAACATCATTCTCCTAATGATGTGATCCCGTTGATCAAATGACAATTCATGTCTATGGTTAGGAAACATAACCATCTTTGATTAACGAGCTAGTCTAGTAGAGGCATACTAGGGACACTCTGTTTCGTCTATGTATTAACACATGTATCAAGTTTCCGATTAATACAATTTTAGCATGAATAAAAGACATTTATCATGATGTATAAGGAAATATAAATAACAACTTTATTATTGCCTCTAGGGCATATTTCCTTCAGTCTCCCACTTGAAGTAGAGTTACATAGTAACGATTCTAACACCCATGGAGTCTTGGTACTGATCATGTTTTGCTCGTGGAAGAGGTTTAGTCAACGGGTCTGCGACATTCAGATCCGTATGTATCTTGTAAATTTCTATGTATCCCTCCTTGACTTGATCGTGGATGGAATTGAAGCGTCTCTTGATGTGCTTGGTTCTCTTGTGAAACCTGGATTCCTTCGACAAGGCTATTGCTCCAGTTTTGTCACAAAAGATTTTCATTGGACCCGATGCACAAGGTATTACACCTAGATTGGATATGAACTCCTTCATCCAGACTCCTTCATTTGCTGCTTCCGAAGCAACTATGTACTCTGCTTCACACGTAGATCCCGCCACGACGCTCTACTTGGAACTGCATCAACTGAAAGCTCCACCGTTGAACGAAAATACATATCCAGTTTGTGACTTAGAGTCATCCGAATCTGTGTCAAAGCTTGAATCAACGTAACCGTTTACGACGAGCTCTTTGTCACCTCCATAAACGAGAAACATATCCTATGTCCTTTTCAGGTACTTCAGGATGTTCTTGACCACTGTCCAGTGATCCATTCCTGGATTACTTTGGTACCTCCCTGCTAAACTTATAGCAAGGCACACATTAGGTCTGGTACACAACATTGCATACATGATAGATCCTATGGCTGAGGCATAGGGAATGGCTTTCATTTTCTCTCTATCTTCTGCAGTGGTCGGGCATTGAGTCGTACTCAACTTCACACCTTGTAACATAGGTAAGAACCCTTTCTTTGACTGATCCATTTTGAACTTCTTCAAAACTTTATCAAGGTATGTGCTTTGTGAAAGTCCAATTAAGCATCTTGATCTGTCTCTATAGATCTTGATGCCCAATATATAAGTAGCCTCACCGAGGTCTTTCATTGAAAAATTCTTATTCAAGTATCCTTTTATGCCATCCAGAAATTCTATATCATTTCCAATCAACAATATGTCATCCACATATAATATCAGAAATTCCACAGAGCTCCCACTCACTTTCTTGTAAATACACGATTCTCCAAAAGTCTGTATAAAGCCATATGCTTTGATCACCTCATCAATGCGTATATTCCAACTCCGAGATGTTTGCACCAGTCCATAGATGGATCGCTGGAGCTTGCACACTTTGTTAGCACCTTTAGGATTGAAAAAACCTTCTGGTTGCATCATATACAACTCCACTTTGAGGTATCCATTAAGGAATGTAGTTTTGACATCCATTTGCCAGATTTCATAATCATAAAATGCGACAATTGCTAACATGATTCGGACAGATTTAAGCATTGCTACGGGTGAGAAAATCTCAGCATAGTCAACTCCTTGAACTTGTCGAAACCCTTTCGCAATAAGTCGAGCTTTGTAGACAATAACATTACCATCGACGTCTGTCTTCCTCTTAAAGATCCATTTATTTTCAATGGCTTGCCGATCATCGGGTATGTCGTGGAATTAACACGGCAGATGTCCGGTTTAACGGACTTGATGATGGAACCATCGCACGGGTTAGCTTGAAGGGGTTAAAAGCACACAAAGGACACAGAGGGTTTATACTAGTTCGGCCCCTTCGATGAAGGTAAAAGCCTACGTCTAGTTCGGTTTGGTATTGCTTGGGCGTCGATGAACAGGGAGCAGATTGCTTGCCTGTGCCTCGACGGGTTGTTTCTTGCCTCCCCTGAACCGTCGCCGGGTTGTCTCTTTATATAGAGGCGTTGCCCGGTCCGGTTTACAGAGTCCCGAGGCCGGCTCATACTTGTGTCCGCCTCGGTCTCTGTTCTTTCTTTCTTAACTCTCAAGTTACATCATCGGGCGGTTTACAAATCATAACCCTACATGGGCCCTAAGATCTCATGGGCCGTAGCCTTTACTAAATATCACAACCAAACATATTATAGTAATCCGGTTTATACTAGCCGGTTCATACCTGCTAGTTATATCCCTGACATTAGGCCCCAGAATGATTTGAACTTGTTCACATCAATCTTCTCAGTCTTACATAATTTCCTTCCTTGTGTCTTCTCATTTCTTGTAAACCGGCCCTGACGTCATCCTCGAAATTCACTTAATCTGTCCGTGACATCACTTCCGCATTTAACGCCGCGAGCTGTACTGTAGCTTTGTTTAAGGGTTATCTCGAAAATCGAGGCGGCAGAGGATCTTCATCCAATCCTTTGCCTCCTCGAATCCCGCACCTGTCGCTTCGGATCTGACTTTCTTCTTATAAATACCGTTGTCCCCATCTGTTATTCTCTTCCTCTCTCTTCTTTCTCCGTCGCCCGAGCTCAAGACGCCATTGACGCCCGAGCTCGAACCGCCGCCGTCGACCGTCGAATCCAAGCTCTCGCCGGCCGCTGCATCGACCTGAGCTTGACCAGAGAACCTCCGCCGCTGATTCTTGCTGTTCCAGGTATGTCTCCCTCCTCATTGTAGATCCGTAATTTCTAGGGTTCATATCTCCGCCATTAGAACCTCAGTAAAAAGCTTCATCTTTGTTCGACCTAAACAAATAGTTCTCAGTAACTTTCACTTTTAAATCTTGCCCTTTAAACTTTTGCCTTTACTCCGCTGCATATGCTTCAGATCTTAACCTATAGGTTATCTGCTCTGTGTAAAATCCTTGTAGTTCTTCCCGTATACTCTTGCGTTTCTTTTTCTTTTTCTTGTATGCCCAGATCTGTTCCACCTTAGCTGTCTTTGAAAACCTGTTTTTCTCCTCTGTAGATCTGTTAAGTATGCTCCGGTTTAAACTGTCGTACACTGTCCTTTTAAGAAATTTCTTGATGAGCGCGACGGTTTAACTCCTTTCTCTATTGCTGTCATGAACCGACAGTAACATAGCTCCCTATTATTGCCGGGTTAGCCATATCATTAGTCCCTTGTCTAAACCGTTGCGCGATCTTCGTATATATCTTCCGGTTTATGCCGCTGTACTTAAATAATCCGATTTTATACTTTCATCCTTTCAGTACTTGTCCTTCTGTTGCTATGGCAAAACAATTTGTCTCTTGTGACTGGGTTCCTTCCATCATCACGGAAGAAGACTTGGTTAATGCCGCTGCCATCGGTACTTTAGGCCCCCAATCTGTTTTAAAGTGGCGGGCTCCAGGGAATGAATGCCCTCCTACTCCCAGAGAAGGGGAGGTTATTGTTTTCTTCGATCACATAGCCCGAGGCTTCACACCTCCCGGTTCAAGATTCTTCCGAGATGTGCTTGCCGCTTTCCAGCTCCATCCTCAGGACATTGGTCCCAACTCCGTTTCCAATATCTGTGACTTCCAAGTTTTCTCAGAGGTATATTTGCAAGAAGAGCCGTCTGTTGATCTGTTCCGGGATTTCTTTCACCTGAACCGGCGTACTGAGTTCACCAGCGGGCCGCATCAGGAACTTGGTGGGGTCAGTATCCAGAAAAGGAGAGATGCAGTCTTTCCCCATGCTGCTCTCCACACGCACCCAAAGGAATGGAATAAGTCTTGGTTTTACTGTGTTGACACTTCTCCTGAAGGGGAGAACCCATTGCCGGGTTATCGCGAGCATCGTCTTCCGGAGGATCACCCTTTGCCACAGCGACTTAGCTCTGCCGAACGGCCTCGGTTTGCTTCTCAGCTTGCTAGGCTGAAAGCTTTTATGGCCAACGGTTTAATTGGAACTGATTTTATGCACTGTTGGCTCTCTTGGAGTATTCTTCCTTTGAGTCCGCGATCATAGTTGATGTGCAAGTATTCTGGTAAACCGGACGACCCTCAACGGTTTTCCAAGGATAAACTTTCTGAATCAGAGGTCATTGAATCGGCTAAGAAAATGCTCAACGTCTCCTTAGAAGATTGCAGCAAAGTCGGATTAGCTCCGTATTACAAGAAGAACAAGCTGCCTGCAGTAAGCCTTGCTTTTTTTGTATATATTTTTTAATCTGTTTATATAAACCATCCTCTAACTGTCTCTTTTCTGTCTGAATAGTCCGATGATCCTTTCTGGAAAAGAAAACCTCAGGAGAAACCCGGCAAACAGGCACGCCGGAAGACCTTTGCTAGCAAGAAGAGAAAAGCGGCCGGTGGCTCTAGTTCTCACGCTGAGGATGACGATCCGGATTCTGAGGTATGAATTAATCCAGCTTTAACTTACTCGCCTTTACTCATATCTGTATCTAATGATAACTTTTCCACAGGAGTTGGCTGAGGGAGATAAACCGGCAGAAGCTGAGGTAACTATCCTTTCTTCCGATTCAGAACCACTTCCACAAAAAAGTCGTCGGATAGTCCGGAAATATCAGTTTTCTCATCCTTATGCTCAATTGGATCCTAATTTTCTTTTGAAGAAACAACAACACGAAGCTCTTCGCCGGTCCACTCGCCATAGTGGTCTTGCAGTGGAATCATCCGGGATTTCTCTAACTCTGGCTCGGAGGCGCCGCTCTGAGGTTATACTCTCTCCAACCCTCCTTCATCCCAAGGCCGGGCTTATCCGTAAACCTCTTAAACCGTCTGACCCTGATTATCAGGAGACTCCATTATCTTCTTACGGTGAATCGACTGCCGCGCAACTTCCTCCACTGAAAACCGTCCCAGGGTAAGTCTTTTTAACTTATCCGGTTTATGATTACATTTTGCTTCATAATCTTAACTCATTTTCCGAACTTCTTCCAGCAAGCCAAAGCCTAGCAAAAAACCAAAGGCCAACAAACCCACTGCTGAGACCACTGTTGATGATCCGGCGGTTGATCCGGCAACAACCATCCCCCCAGAAGGCGAACCCACAATTCCTCTTGAGAATCCTGCGCCTACGGATCATATGTCAATGCCCGAGAACCCTACTGCTAATGATGTTCATGATCCGCCAAGCCCTGCCCGGGCCAATTCTCCTCAGACCAACCCGGCATCTCCCAGTCCGGTTCATACTACAGCTCCACCAACAGCACCTGCTTCTCTAGAAGTTGAAGTGACTCGCACTGCTTTTACTGCTCCAGCTGAGCCCACTGTTTTAGCCAAACATACGGCTAAAGCGGAGAAGCTGCATAAAGAGAAAGGTAAATGGTGTACCGAGCTATCCAGCCTTGCTGACATGAGTGCCCAGGAGCTCTATTCCGGGTACTTGAACCGGCTCCACACCAGCCGAGATTATGAAGCGGGCTTGGTTAACATGATGAAAGAAAAATATGAGGTAATCCTTTCCTTCTGACTTTGTGCTTTTGATATGCTTCTAACTATCTCATAGTAGCCCCCAAGTTCCGGTTTAGCTGAGCGTTGAAGGTGAACCGGAACTTATAATTTGAACAACTGATATTACATTAGCCCCCAAGTATCAAGTAGATAACTTGGTTATGTATTTGATACTTGTAAGAATTTATTTCTGATACTTCAATTATCCATTAGCCCCCAAGTGTCAAGTAGACAACTTGCTTGTGTGCTTGAGACTTTTGTCTTTGAATTGCTTCTTATCACTTTATTTTCTTTGCAGGCTGATTTAAACCGGAGGGCTGAAGAAGTCAGTGAACTCCGGAACAGACTTGCTGAGACGGAAGCTGCCGCTGCTAAAGCCAAGAAAGACTTGAAGGTGAGTTTAAAGACCGCTGAAGAGCTGAAGAAATTCTTTGAAGAAGAACGGACCGCCTTTGAGGTTCAGAAGAAAGAGCTGGAGAAAAGGGCCAAAGATGCTGAGGAAGCGCTTAATCCGGTTACTGAAGAGTTAACCGGTTTAAAGCGACAAATTGAGTTAATGACTTCTACCATCTTCGGTAAGTATAATCTGTACTCCTGCTTTATCCTTGTAATCTTCCATATGTGCCGGTCTAATTGTGCTACTCATATGCAGGGCGCCGTGTCACCCATCTTGGGGATGACTTACGGAAGAAACTTAAGGCATGTTACACTTTGGTCGAGTAGCTGTATTCCGGCGCTCAGAGGATCATAAGTGCAACATCATTCAATAAACCGGCGCCCACTACCATCCAAGGCACGTTAGAAAAGCTGTCCGTTTTGCCAGTGCATTTGGAGGAAGTTAAGAAATCTGCTGCTCGAGCCGGTGCCCTCATGGCACTTACAAGGGCTAAAGCCTGGGTCCCGGATCTTGATCCGGAAGAAGCCTTGAGTGGATTTCCTGACACTAAAGAAGACGGATCAACTTTTACTGCAAAGGACCTCCATGCCTTGACGAAGGAGACGCGTCCACTCGCCAGCAAGCTTGCAGCCGAATCCGATTTATCCAGGTATCATCCGGGGTACGACTTGCAGAACGAGCGGGTGGAGCGGCCGGTTTATGATACCGTCAATTTAATCCCACCAGTGCACCCTCATACCTTCGCTCCAGATATCGAACCTTCTGAACTCATCAATGAAGAGATGTACTTCCGTGCCTTAACGAAGATCGACTGGTATGTTCCGGACTTCCAGCCGCTTGAAGATGAAGAGGAGACTCCGGATCAAGTTGATGCCCAGCCGTCTCAGCAGGAAGGAGCATAACTCATAATTTATTGTTGTAGTTGCAGTCTCATTTATCAAACAATTTTTAGTTCGTCCGGCTTGCTATGCCTTGTAATAGGATAGCTGAAAACATTGTCCGCTTTGATCCGGATATTCCAACTTCTCGTTTTAATGTTTGCCAATTTAAAATTTGTCTGAAGTCGCTTATCTTGCATATGACCTGTCCCTGCATAGATAATACTGTGACCGAGTATGCCTGATACTCTTAATCCGGTGAGATTTCCTGATGGAAACTTTGATAAATCCAGTAATGATCCTGGGCTTGATAAAAGATACCGGTTTATATCTTGCTTTTATAGCTTACATTTGGCCTTTGCCTGATTAGTGATCCGGGTTGTAATGAACACTGGTTTATCCCATGCTGGTATTTACTACCCAGACTTTTTAACTTTGTAGATGTGTGGCCAATTTCTTAAATTGTCCCACTCCGGATTAAAGAATCATAACACATAAAGATCAGAAAATGCAAATTTGCAAATAAAACCATGTAGTCGAGGCTTTTTATGAGCTGCCAGGCTCATAGCAAGGTTCAGCCAATCACTGGATGCGGGTAATCTCGTGTTTCCAGAGGGCCGGTCGATGGATGCCCGTAGCCTTTCCATAGGAACCATAAGAAAAAACTTTAGCCAATCACTGGATGCCCGTAGCCTTTCCAGAGGGCCTCCATGGTTCCATGAAACCATGGGTAAATTTTAACCAATCACTGGATGCCCGTAGCCTTTCCAGAGGGTCTCCATGGCTCCATGAAGCCATGGGTAAACATAAGCCAATCACTGGATGCCCATAGCCTTTCCAGAGGGCCTCCATGGCTCCATGAAGCCATGGGTAAATTTTAACCAATCACTGGATGCCCGTAGCCTTTCCAGAGGGTCTCCATGGCTCCATGAAGCCATGGGTAAATATAAGCCAATCACTGGATGCCCGTAGCCTTTCCAGAGGGCCTCCATGGTTCCATGAAACCATGGGTAAATTTTAACCAATCACTGGATGCCTGTAGCCTTTCCAGAGGGTTTTCATGAAGCGTCCTCTTTGAGCCGGATGTGATCTTATGCTCTTCAGGGAGTTGTTATTGCTTCTGAGTGTATATTCTGCAAAATCAGTTTTAAACCGATCGATATGTTTGAAATATGATATATGATAATACATATATGGTTGTCCTCATAAGATCTTTGTATTGGAAAAAAGGCTGAGCCCCCGGTTTACCGAGGGTGCCGGTTTATTCATTAATCATAATATATACATAGGATACAGTGGAGCTCATAGCTCAAGTGTAGTAGGGCCGTAAGTGGGCGATATTCCATGGCCTCTTTGTCTCCTCTTCTGATGTCCGTGAGTCCTTGTGTTCTCGAACGTCCACCAGGTAATATGAACCATTGTGTAGATTCTTACTGACCACAAAGGGCCCTTCCCAAGGCGGGGATAGCTTGTGCATATCTGTTTGGTCTTGGATGAGCCGGAGTACTAAGTCACCCTCCTGGAATGTTCTGCTCTTGATCCGGCGGCTGTGATATCTGCGCAAGTCTTGTTGATAGATCGCAGACCATGCTGCTGCTATATCACGGTCTTCATCCAGTCGGTCCAAACTGTCTTGTCTCGCCTGCTCGTTGGCCGCTTCAACATAGGCCGTCACCCTTGGTGAATCATGACGGATATCACTTGGAAGGACCGCTTCAGCACCATATACCATAAAGAAAGGTGTATAACCTGTGGACCGGTTTGGTGTAGTGTTAATACTCCAGAGGACAGATGGTAACTCCTCAACCCAACATCCCGGGGTTCTTTGCAAGGGAGTCATAAGCCGGGGCTTGATACCTCGCAAAATCTCCTGATTTGCTCTTTCAGCTTGACCATTGGAGTGGGGGTGGGCCACAGAAGATACATCTAGGAGAATATGTTCCCGTTGACAAAACTCTTCCATCTCACCCTGAGATAAATTGTTGTCGTTGTCTGTGATGATGCTGTGCGGAAAACCAAACCGGAAAATTACCTTTTTGATGAATTTGACTGTTGTGGCCGCATCACACTTGCTCATAGGCTCTGCCTCAATCCACTTTGTAAACTTATCCACCGTCACCAGTAGATGAGTTTTCTGATCTTGAGATCGCTTAAAGGGTCCAACCATGTCAAGCCCCCAGGTCGCAAACGGCCAAGTTATTGATATCATCCGGAGCTCCTGTGCCGGAACAAGAGCACGTCGCGAAAACTTCTGACAAGCGTCACACTTCCGGACTAGATCTGCCGCATCAGCATGCGCTGTTAACTAGTAGAAACCATGTCGGAAAGCTTTAGCCACCAATGATTTTGAACCGGCATGATGACCACAATCCCCTTCATGGATCTCACGAAGAATCTCACAACCTTCCTCAGCCGATACACATCGCTGAAATGCTCCAGAAACGCTTCGATGATGAAGTTCCCCGTTGGCAATTGTCATGGACTTAGAACGCCGGATTATCTGCCGTGCTTCTATTTCATTGTCCGGTATCTCTCCTCGGCTCAGATATGCCAAATAAGGCAGCGTCCAATCCGAAATAACATGAAGTGCTGCCACTAACTATGCCTCCGGATCAGGAACAGCTAGGTCTTCCTCCGATGGTACTTGTACTGACGGACTGTGCAGCTCATCCAAAAAAGTATTTGGCGACACCGGTTTACGTTGGGATCCCAACCGGCTTAAAGCATCAGCCGCTTCATTCTTTCGCCGGTCTATGTGATCCACTTGATACCCTTTGAAATATCCAGCAACTGCTTCCACTTCTCGTCTGTAAGCTGCCATGAGAGGATCTCTCGAATCCCACTTGCCTGAAACTTGCCGTGCCACCAGATCTGAATCGCCAAAACACTTGACCCGGCTCAAGTTCATCTCCTTCGCCATCCATAAGCCATGAAGTAATGCTTCATATTCGGCCGCATTATTATTACAAGGAAACAATAAACGGAGGACATAACAAAACTTATCACCTCGGGGGGAAGTTAAAACAACTCCAGCCCCCGAGCCTTCCAACTGTCTTGAACCGTCAATATGAATCGTCCAGTACGTAAGATCCGGCTTCTCCTCAGGAGTTTGTAACTCTGTCCAATCATTGATGAAATCCACCAATGCCTGAGATTTTATAGCGGTGCGTGGCACATACCTCAACTCATGTGGACTGAGCTCAATGGCCCACTTCGCCACTCTACCTGTAGCTTCCCTGTTCTAGATTATGTCCCCCAACGGTGCTGAACTAACCACAGTTATTGGATGACCTTGGAAATAATGCTTCAGCTTCCGGTTTGCCATGAACACACCATACACTAGCTTCTGCCAATGCGGGTACCTTTGCTTGGACTCAATGAGTACTTCACTCACGTAATAAACCGGACGCTGAACCGGGTATTCCTTTCCTGCCTCCTTGCGCTCAACCACGATTGCGACGCTGACTGCTCGTGCATTGGCGGCAACGTACAACAGCAACGGCTCATTATCAACAGGGGCAGCCAGGACCGGCGGCTTCGCCAGTTGCCGCTTCAGATCCTCAAACGCCGCATTCGCCTCATCACTCCATATAAACCGGTCTGTTTTCTTCAGCATCTGATAAAGCGGGATCGCCTTCTCTCCCAAACGGCTGATGAATCGGCTCAATGCTGTAATCCGGCCAGCTATACGTTGAACATCGTTGATGCAAACCGGTTTAGTTAAAGATGTGATCGCTTTAATCTTCTCCAGATTAGCTTCTATTCCTCTGTTCGATACTAAGAATCCAAGGAGCTTGCCTGCCAGAACACCAAAGGCACACTTCTCCGGATTAAGCATCATCTTATAGACTCGAAGATTGTCAAAAGTCTCCTTAAGATCCTCTATCATCGTTTCCTCCTTCCTTGATTTAACCACAATGTCATCCACATAGGCATGAACATTCCTTCCTATCTGTCCTTTTAGACAGTTCTGAACGCAACGCTGGTAAGTTGCTTGAGCACTCTTGAGCCCAAAAGGCATAGATACATAGCAAAAAGCACCAAAAGGAGTTATGAAAGCTGTCTCCTCCTGGTCTTTAACTGCCATCTTGATCTGGTGATAACCTGAGTATGCATCCAAAAAACTTAGCCGCTCACATCCTGCTGTAGCATCGATTATCTGATCAATGCGAGGGAGAGCAAAAGGATCAGTTGGACAAGCTTTGTTGAGGTCTGTGTAGTCCACACACATTCTCCACTTCCCATTCTTCTTTAACACCAGCACCGGATTAGCCAACCACTCTGGGTGAAAAACTTCCACTAGAACCCTGCAGCCAAAAGCCTGGCCACTTCCTCTCCTATAGCCTTGCGCCTTTCTTCGTTGAAGCGGCGTAGATATTGCTTGATTGGTTTAAACTTCGGGTCAATATTAAGACTGTGCTCAGCGAGTTCCCTCGGTATACCTGGCATGTCAGAAGGTTTCCATGCAAAGATATCCCGGTTCTCACGGATGAACTCGATGAGCGCGCTTTCCTATTTGGGATCAAGGTTAGCGTTGATCGTGAACTGCTTGGATGAATCGCCTGGCACAAAATCAACTTGCTTGGTCTCCTCTGCCGATTTAAATTTCAGCGCCGGATCATGCTCTGTAGTTGGCTTCTTCAACGGGGTCATATCTGCCGGATCAACATTATCCTTATAAAATTTTAACTCCTTGGTAGCACATACTGCCTCTGCATAAGCAGCATCTCCCTCTTCACACTCCAACGCAACCTTTCGACTTCCGTGAACCGTAATTGTACACTTGTGACCCGGCATCTTGAGCTGCAGGTAAACATAACACGGTCTAGCCATAAACTTGGCATAAACCGTCATTCCGAACAGAGCATGATAAGGGCTCCGGATCTTGATGACTTCGAAAGTTATCATCTCTGACCTGGAATCATGCTCATCTCCAAAGGTAACTTCTAAGTCAATTTTTCCAACTGGATAAGCTGACCTACCTGGAACCACCCCATGGAACACCGTGTTTGACTGCCTCAGTTTCTTATCCGTCAAGCCCATTCGACGGAAGGTCTCATAATACAGGATGTTGATGCTGCTGCCACCATCCATAAGAACTTTAGTGAACTTATAACCTCCCACCTGTGGTGCCACCACCAAGGCCAAGTGTCCCGGATTATCCACCCGCATCGGGTGATCCTCCCTCCTCCATACAATGGGCTGTTCTGACCAGCGCAGGAATTGCGGGGTCGCCGGTTCAACCGCGTGGACTGCCCGTTTTAAAACCTTCTGATCTCGTTTACATAGACTCGTGGTGAACACATGATATTGCCCACTGCTCAACTCCTTCGGATTACTCTGATATCCAGATTGTGGTTGCTGTTGCTGACGCTGCTGATTACCCTGGTTGTTGTGATTACCTTGGCCCTGCTGTTGGCTGCCTTGGTTGTTGTAACCACCCTGACCATGCGGCTGATTACCCTGGTTATTATAACCACCTTGACCATACTGATTGTTTGCCCTGCCTTGATAACCACCGTTATTGCCCCGATATCCTGATCCGGAACTGCTCCCCTGATGACCCGGTCCATAGAATCCTGGGCCTGAACCGCCATTTGGAGGCCTGTCATTAGGATTAAAATGGCCCATCATGGCTTCCATAAAAGGCCTGCATTCTCCTAGAGTGTGCTTCGCCGGTCGTCCTCTCGAGCTATGCTTCGGACAAGGCCGATTTAACTCTTGGCTCCAATTGACACCCCCTCCGCCGGTTTGTGGAGGTGGTCTTCCTCTGTTGTGCTGGAAACCTTCTTGAACTTGGGTATTGGCCACGAAATCAGAGCCACCTTCCGCCTTTCGCTTACCTAAGAAGCTTGTAGTAGCCGGATTAGCTTGCGCTGGTTTACCGGGCTTGTTAACTTTTCCTGCCTTGTCACCCTCAGCTTCTGGATACTTAGTATTGTCAGAATCCCCATATTTCACCAGAGCACTCATGAGAGTTCCCATATCATTGCACTCCCGTTTAAGCCGTCCTAGTTTTAACTTTAGAGACTCAAACCGGCAATTGTTTTCCAAGGTCACTATTGCCGTACTAGGATTGATACCATTCGAGGAATGCAGGATCTCTGATACTCGCCGCACCCATGCACTTGTAGACTCCTGCTCTCCTTGCACGCATGCTGCTAAGTCTATTATTGACATCGGCTGCTTGCATGTATCTTTGAAATTCTTGATAAACCGGCGGCGTAACTCCCCCCATGATCCGATAGAATTAGGTGGTAAACCCTTTAACCAGGTCCGAGCTGTTCCTTCAAGCATCATGGTGAAGTATTTTGCACAAGCCGCTTCATCCACATCCAACATCTCCATGGCCATCTCGTAACTCTCCACCCAAGCTTCAGGAGGTAAATCTGCAGTGTAATTAGGTACCTTACGGGGCCCTTTAAAATCCTTGGGCAACTTTACGCTCCGTAAAGCGGGGATAAGGCACTGCACTCCAAAGGAACTCGTTGTGACTCCTGTCTCTGCTGTGGCTGTTTGAACCGGCGTCGTCTGACGGATTTCCTCCCGAGCCACTGACCTAACCCGGTTTGCATCCTGCGCTTGTGCATCTGCGCCTGCCGGATTACCCTGTCTGCGCTGATGACGCCTGCGTTCACTGCTAGACACTTCTGGCTCCTCCCAATGCCTAGTGTAACTCCGGCTGGGACGCGGTGTTGAATGTAGCCTCTCTCTGCTATGAGAATATGCTTGCTGCTGCACTAGCGCCGTATTAAGCAGATCCTTGACCCTGCGTGCCTCCAACACCACCGGAGATGTCCCCTCAATGGGTAAAGCGGCCAAACGTGCAGCAGCAGCAACGATGTTATCCAAAGGATTCGAATAATGACCTAAAGGGGTAGGAAAGTTAGGCGCAGACATGATCCGTCGATCTTGCTCCGCAGCGGGCTGCTGAACCGGCTCATCCCTGGCTAGGGGTGCCCTTCGGTTTGAGGCCGGATTGTTGCTGGTCCCAGCCCCAGGCATCCTGAACAGATCCGTTGCTTCATAAACCGACGGTAGACGAGATTGATATTTTCGACCCCTTACTCCCTGTACAGAGGCCTGCTCCATCCTTAGATGAAAAGCTTGATCATTTTGTTCCGCCTGTCTTATCACTATCATAGCTTTCTCCGCTTTCAGATCATCCTTTGCTTTATCAACCCGGCCTTTTAACTGAAGGAGCTCTGCATCATGCTGCGCCTTATCTGCTGGAGCTACCTCTGCCACCGCTTTAGCTGTGAACTCCTCGACTAAGGTGGATAGAACGTCAGCAGGTGAGAGGGCGGGGCCGCTCCCCCCTACACCAGCTTCTGCTGTCGCCCCATTCACCGTGGGCTGTGAACCGGCCATAAAGACAGCCACCCGGTTTGGCGGGTCAAAGGGGTCTGGAATACTGTTCCCGTCGGACTCACCCTCAGACCGGCCGTCCTGCAACTGATACAGAGATTCCGTCTCTCCAGATGAGGATCCGTCGTCGGAGTATACAACTGTTTCACCGCCGGATTCTGATCCGTCCTCGGTTTGGACCCTGTGAAATGCTCCAACGAAAACGTGCTTCATGGCGGGCTGAATCCGGGCTGATCCCGCACGCTGAGCCGGCTCGATGATGTTGGGGAAGATGTCCGGCTCAGGTCCCGGTTCGCCGATCTTGCCGATGAAGACATGGATGCCACCGAAGGGAACCCGGTACCCGTATTCGACTGAATCGGCCTCCGGTCCCCAACCGCATCGTCGATGTAGATCCGACCACATCGACTCTTGGTCATCCGGCCGACAACGTAGCCCCTGAGCCCTTCAAAGCTGCCCTTCAAGAACTCGAAACCATCGTGCGGAGGCCCCACGGTGGGCGCCAACTGTCGTGGAATTAACACGGCAGATGTCCGGTTTAACGGACTTGATGATGGAACCATCGCAAGGGTTAGCTTGAAGGGGTTAAAAGCACACAAAGGACACAGAGGGTTTATACTAGTTCGGCCCCTTCGATGAAGGTAAAAGCCTACGTCTAGTTCGGTTTGGTATTGCTTGGGCGTCGATGAACAGGGAGCAGATTGCTTGCCTGTGTCTCGAAGGGTTGTTTCTTGCCTCCCCTGAACCGTCGCCGGGTTGTCTCTTTATATAGAGGCGTTGCCCGGTCCGGTTTACAGAGTCCCGAGGCCGGCTCATACTTGTGTCCGCCTCGGTCTCTGTTCTTTATTTCTTAACTCTCAAGTTACATCATCGGGCGGTTTACAAATCATAACCCTACATGGGCCCTAAGATCTCATGGGCCGTAGCCTTTACTAAATATCACAACCAAACATATTATAGTAATCTGGTTTATACTAGCCGGTTCATACCTGCTAGTTATATCCCTGACAGGGTAAGTCAACCAAAGTCCACACTTTGTTCTCATACATGGATCCCCTCTCAGATTTCATGGCCTCAAGCCATTTTGAGGAATCTGGGCTCATCATCGCTTCCTCATAGTTCATAGGTTCATCATGGTCTAGTAACATGACTTCCAGAACCGGGTTACCATACCACTTTGGGGCGGAACGCACTCTGGTTGACATACGAGGTTCAATAGTAACTTGATTTGAAGTTTCATGTCATCATCATTAGCTTCCTCACTGATTGGTGTAGGAATCACCGGAACTAGTTTATGTGATGTACTACTTTCCAATTTGGGAGAAGGTACAAGTACCTCATCAAGTTCCAGTTTCCTCCCACTCACTTCTTTCGAGAGAAATTGCTTCTCTAGAAAGGATCCATTCTTAGCAATGAATATCTTGCCTTAAGATCTATGATAGAAGGTGTACCCAACAGTTTCCTTTGGGTATCCTATGAAGACACATTTCTTCGACTTGGGTTCAAGCTTATCAGGTTGAAGCTTTTTCACATAAGCATCGCAACCCCAAACTTTAAGAAATGACAACTTTTGTTTCTTGCCAAACCACAGTTCATAAGGTGTCGTCTCAACGGATTTAGATGGTGCCCTATTTAATATTAATGCAGTTGTCTCTAAATCATAACCCCAAAATGATAGTGGTAAATCGATAAGAGACATCATAGATCGCACCATATCTAATAAAGTACGGTTACGACGTTCAGACACACCATTACGCTGTGGTGTTCCAAGTGGCATGAGATGTGAAACTATTCCACGTTGTTTCAAATGAAGACCAAACTCGTAACTCAAATATTTGCCTCCGCGATCAGATCGTAGAAACTTTATTTTCTTGTTACGATGATTCTCTACTTCACACTGAAATTCTTTGAACTTTTCAAATGTTTCAGACTTGTGCTTCATCAATTAGATATACCCATATCTGCTCAAATCATCAGTGAAGGTCAGAAAATAACGATACCTGCCGCGAGCCTCAACACTCACCGGTCTGCATACATCAGTATGTATGATTTCCAACAAATCAGTTGCTCGCTCCATTGTTCCATAGAATGGAGTTTTAGTCATCTTGCCCATGAGGCATGGTTCGCAAGCACCAAGTGATTCATAATCAAGTGATTCCAAAAGTCCATCAGTATGGAGTTTCTTCATGCGCTTTACACCAATATGACCGAAACGGTAGTGCCACAAATAAGTTGCACTATCATTATTAAATTTGCATCTTTTGGCTTCAATATTATGAATAGGTGTATCACTACGATCGAGATCCAACAAGAATAGACCACTCTTCAAGGGTGCATGACCATAAAAGATTAACACTCATATAAATAGAACAACCATTATTCTCTGATTTTAATGAATAATCGCCTTGCAACAAACAAGATCCAGATATAATGTTCATGCTCAACGCTGGCACCAAATAACAATTATTTAGGTCTAAAACTAACCCCGAAGGTAGATGTAGAGGTAGCGTGCCGACGGCGATCACATCGACTTTGTAACCATTTCCCACGCGCATCGTCACCTCATCCTTAGCTAATCTTCGTTTAATCCGTAACCCCTGTTTCGAGTTACAAATATTAGCAACCGGACCAGTATCAAATACCCAGGTGCTACTACGAGCATTAGTAAGGTACACATCAATAACATGTATATCAAATATACCTTTGTTCACTTTGCCATCCTTCTCATCCGCCAAATACTTGGGGCAGTTCTGCTTCCAGTGTCCAGTCCCTTTGCAGTAGAAGCACTCAGTTTCAGGCTTGGCTCCAGACTTGGGTTTCTTCGCGGGAGTAGCAATTGGCTTGCTATTATTCTTGAAGTTCCCCTTCTTTCCCTTGCCCTTTTTCTTGAAACTAGTGTTCTTGTTAACCATCAACACTTGATGCTCCTTTTTGATTTCGACCTCCGCATTTTGGAGCATAGCGAAGAGCTCAGGAATTGTCTTTTGCATCCCTTGCATATTATAGTTCATCACGAAGCCTTTATAGCTTGGTGGAAGTGATTGAAGAACACTATCAATAACACTATCTTCGTCAACTTTGCAACCAAGTTGAGTCATGTGATTATAGTACCCAGACATTCTGAGTAAGTGTTCACTGATAGAACTGTTCTCCTCCATCTTGCAACTACAGAACTTATTGGAGACTTCATAACTCTCAATTCAGACATTTGCTTGAATTATTAACTTCAACTCTTGGAACATCTCATATGCTCCATGACATTCAAAACGTCTTTGAAGTCCCGATTCTAAGCCGTAAAGCATGGCACACTGAACTATCGAGTAGTCATCAGAACGAGCTTGCTAGAAGTTCATAACGCTCGGAGTTGCTCCTGCAGTAGGCCTGTCACCTAGCGGTGCTTCCAGGACATAATTCTTCTATGCAACAATGAGGATAATCCTCAAGTTATGGACCCAGTCAGTGTAGTTGCTACCATCATCTTTCAACTTAGCTTTCTCTAGGAACACATTAAAATTCAAGGGAATGGTAGCACGGACCATTGATCTACAACAACATAGATATGCAAAAACTATCGAGACTAAGTTCATGATAAATTAAAGTTCAATTAGTCATATTACTAAAGAACTCCCACTTAGATAGACATCCCTCTAGTCATCTAAATGATCACGTGATCCAAATAAACTAAACCATGTCCGATCATCACGTGAGATGGAGTAGTTTTCAATGGTGAACATGTTATGTTGATCATATCTACTATATGATTCACGCTCGATCTTTCTGTCTCCAGTGTTCTGTGGCCATGTCTGTACATGCTAGGCTCGTCAAGTTTAACCCGAGTATTCTACATGTGTAAAGCTGTCTTGCACCCGTTGTATGTGAACGTAGAGCTTTTCACACCCGATTATCACGTGGTGTCTCGACACAACGAACTTTTGCTACAGTGCATACTCAGGGAGAACACTTGTAACTTGAAATTTTGTAAAGGATCATCTTATAATGCTACCGCCGTACTAAGCAAAATAAGAATCATAATCAGATAAACATCACATGCAATTAAAATATGTGACATGATATGGCCATCATCATCTTGTGCTTTTGATCTCCATCTCCAAAGCATCGTCATGATCTCCATCATCACAGGCTTGACACCATGATCTTCATTGTAGCATCGTGGTCGTCTCGCCAACTATTGCTACTACTACTATCGCTAACTCATAGTGATAAACTAAAGCAATTACATGGCCTTCGCAATTCATACAATAAAGAGACAACCATAAGGCCTGCTGGTTGCCGATAATTTACGAAACATGACCATCTCATACAATAACGTATAAATCATCACGTCTTGACCATATCACATCACAACATGCCCTACAAAAACAAGTTAGACGTCCTCTACTTTGTTGTTGCAAGTTTTATGTGGCTGCTACGGGCTTAGCAAGAACCGTTCTTACCTACGCATCAAAACCACATCGATTTTTCGTCAAGTGTGTTGTTTTAACTTTCACAAGGATTGGGCGTAGTCACACTCGATTCTACTAAAGTGAGAGAGACAGACACCCACCGGTCACCTTTAAGCAAAGAGTGCTCGTAATGGTGAAACCAGTCTCGCGTAAGCGTACGTGCAATGTCGGTCCGGGCCACTTCATCTCACAATACCGCCGAATCAAAGTATGTCATGCTGGTAAGCAGTATGACTATTATCGCCCACAACTCATTGTGTTCTACTCGTGCATATCATCTACGCATAGACTTGGCTCATGATGCCACTGTTGGGGAACGTAGTATTTAAAAAAAATTACCTCGATCACACAAGACCTATCTAGGATAAGCATAACAACGAGCGGGAGAGTGTGTCCACGTACCCTCGTAGACCGAAAGCGGAAGCGTTTATGTGGGGACCCCGACTCATAAGTCGTGATCACCGAATGCACGTGTACAGTGATCCCAGAGATTAATGCTCACTGAACACACAGAAGCTGAATAACAATAGTCTTACATCCATACATACCGTATTACACAAATAGGACCATTATGGTCAAGTCTTGAGTATATCATTGCAGCGGAAATCTTAAGTAACAACTTGGACCCATGCCATCTGCCTTAACCCTACAAGCATTCTGACTGGGAAGCGTCATAGCTCGCATGCTCGTCACCAAGAAATCTTCATCATATCCTATTCTTTCATGCCTGGCCAATAAAATAACCAGTGGCAAGCCAATGAGTACTTTGAATGTACTCGCAAGCAACCCAAGTGTGATGACATAATTAATTATGCAAGGCTCTACTGCTAAGTTGGCAGTTTTGCGGAAAGCTAGTTTTTCATATGCAAGGATGATCAACATATAATAAGGGCATGCATGCGTTTGCAACGAGTATCAGGAGGTTACAGACATCATCATCGTGAAAGAGTCATGAACAACTCTTGCTTATGCTCATCGTGACTTTCTTAAAATAACATCAACAGATTTACCCAAACCGTGTTGTTTTCCAGAAACTTATGGACATAGTCTAAGCAGCACCACCCAACTATCCTTGACCGTGGACACGGCTATTCGAATAGTTTTACACTCTGCAGAGGTTGCGCACTTCACCCACAAGATCCGGGAAGCTTTCGTGTCACCCATGATCCCGCAGTACCTCAAGTACTCGGGGGAAGCACCCGGTCATTACCTTTCCCTAGACGACACTAACATAGGGTCCACTCGTTGGTGCACAGCCCTCGTGTACAAACGATAAACCGTGGGACTTGACCCTTTTTACAATGTCACACATACACGAAGGGACCAACGGTGTGTCCGATGCCCTGTGAAAACAGTCATGGTCGCCTATCCAAGCACGACCCTGTCCCAGGAGTGATCTCAAGTCTCCCCCGTCACTAGTAATGTGGGCATCATGCTAGTATCAGCCTAAGTAATCAATAATGCCCCGTCCCATAAGGGGTAGAGTGGTTGCACATGTTTGGTCGGGACGGAAATCACACATAAATCTAATCCATCTTTGTAAACAACACTTTCATCAAGCCTCGGTACACTACTTCTCCACCAAGTAGTGCCCTAGTTCCTCATCATCTCCTAGGAGCATTAGTGGCACCCACTGGGTATTTGCAAGTATGTCAACCCACACTTGTTTCTTTCCATGCATAACCCTGCCCATTTTGCGTAGCCAACTACCATAGCATATATCTATCTACTCCCACCAGCATAACCCTCATAAGAAGGTAGGGTCATGCACAATGCAAGTATCAACGAGGAAGTACAGTGGCAAACCCTCAAGGTGGTTACCACCTCATCATGATTCCGTTGCAACAACAATATGGTGTTATATGACATGCATAAAAAGTTTTTCGAACATGGTCAAAGGGCTGCTTGCCTTGTCCTTCCGAGTCTACAAACCTTCTGGTCCATCTCCAAGTACTACGTTTATTTCGTCAGCTAACGACGGAAACAATCATAATAAGCAACACAACAAGGCAAAAATAAAAGTGCTCTAAAAATAGGAGTTGGACTTTTCTAGGATACCTCTGGTCATATGAAAAATGACCAAGGTGCTTTCATTGGAGTATGATTTGCGGATTTGCAAAAAGTGTACAGAAGAATTGTTTTGAAAAATGGTCAGAGGCACCTATCTAACAAGGAATGATTTTAGAAGCAGCTAGGAGTTGGTTTCACTTGATTTGGAGTTCAAATGAATTTCTTAGGATTTTGCAAAGTTGACAAATATGAAGAAATGGCTCATTATTTTGTGGGGTACAGAAAGTATTAGGAAAAATGTTCCAAAACTAAGTTTTGATATTACAAGCATCTAGGAATTTGAAACATTGCATTTGGATCAAATTTGAGCTCTCTGTGATTTTCTAAAGTTCATCACAGAAATCGAATAATGACATTTTGATAATATTTGTGAAGAAAAAGTCTCTGAAAAAATGTGCATGTTGCACCAACAGGTAGATCATGATTTTAGAAACTACTAGAAATTTGAATCATCAAATTTGGAATTCATTTGAATATTTGGGAGATTTTTGAAGTTTACTAGAAAAAGAAAAAGAAAAGGATCATCTACCTTATTGTGCGCGCTGTGCGAGGCTTAGGGGCGGAGCGCACTGGGTCTGGCCCAGCTACCTCGCTGCACAGGAGGGGAGGGGATACGTCGAAGACGCCCACCGAAATTACGTCTTCCATTCGGGGAGGCGGAAGCAGCAGATCCTGCTTCCACTTAACCTGACCGGTGGGTCGGCCCATCCACCGCTGCCGCTGACAGGCAGGGCCCCTGCCAGCTGGCAGGCAGTCGTCCCCTACCTCTCGCCCGAGGCAAGGGAGCGATGGGGAGGGAGCGGCCGAGCGACGCCGATGCTCGCCCCGGCGGCTCGGGCCATCCCCGGTGGCGCTCCGGCCACCGGAGTGATCAGGGCGGAGGGGAGCACCTGCTGGTGTGCTCCTCTTGCGTCGGGAAGCAGCCCAGTCGCCTCGGTTTAGGCGACGGCGAGGGAGGTCGCCGGCCAACATCGGCCTCGAGCACACAGTGTACTGGGGGCATAATGGCAACGGCAGAGGCCTCAAGGTGGTGGTGAGGGAGTACTGGAGTGGGCAGGGGAAAGAAAGTGGGGCCGAGGTGCCCGAATCCGAGTGGCGGTCGGTGGCGGTACTCCGGCCATGGAGGGGGTAGGAGGGCACGGGAGAGAACTCGAGGGTGTCTGGGAGATGCATAACAGAGAGGGGGGTTCAGCAGAGGCGAGAGCGAGCTCGGAGGGTGGCTTAAATGGGCGTGGCCGTGGTGCACCGTGGGCGCGGTCCAGGCCATGCTCGGGCGAGCTCGCAGAGGGGAGAGGAGAGAGGGTCAGGTGGGGGCCGGCGACGTGCCGTGTCCCAGACGTCGAGGCGACCTCGGGGGACATGCTGGGGAGGCCCGAGGTTGTCGGGGCATCAGGATGGGGGGCGGCTACAGTGCGCCAGTGCGCCATTTTGGCATGCCAGGGCATGCCATTGGCAGTTGAGCGTGGCCAAGCTTGTCTACTAGCTTTAGGTTGGCACTGGGATGCTCTATGAAGCTTAGGAGGTAAGGTAGGAGGGAGGGGTAAGAAGTAGAAGGGTGGAAAGGTGCTGTCATGGTGAGAACAGAGAGGGAATTGGGGGTTTTACCCCCTCCAATGATTGAGCTGAGGCATGGGTGAGTTACTGGAGGTAGAAGGTGATCAGGTTCACCTGTGGTAAGAATTAGAGGTAAAGGGGAATAGTGAAAGGGGTCAAAACAATGGTTTTGGAAAAATGGCAGAAGGTGTTTGATGCAAATTTGGGCAAGCAAATTAACTCCACTTGACATGAGACTTAACAAGATCAAATGGCATATATAAATAGGGTATTTCACCAAGTTTGAGCTCATTTGAAGGAACTTGCCAATGTAATTTTGGTGAACCCTAGAAATCAACAGAAATTGATTTTCCAACATTAGGTTAAGCAAATCATCCCTCCTTGATGCACCACTTGGTGTAGTGTCATTATTTGGGGTTGTGAGCATGTCCACAAAATTTGAGGGCCCAAGTAAAAAGTTGGCAATGTAGAGTTGTTCAAATTTGGATCTGGTCAGAAAGGGTTTTGGGGCAACTAGATCAAGTTATGATTCTCCAATACTTGTGCCACTTGGTCTAGATTCATAATTAGACCATTTTAGCATGTGCACCAAGTTTGAGAGCATTTGGACAAGTTTGGCAAATGTAAAGTGCTCAAACTTCAAAATGGACAGAAATGGTTTTGAGGGGATGAGATGATGTTTTCTTGATCTTCAAGGCATGAGGCTTTGTAAGATCATCAAATATGTCATATTTGACATGATATAATTTCCCTGGAATTTTTGGAGAATATTTCCTTTGTAAATATTTCAAAAGCTTGAAATATCCAGAAAGGGTTTTGGAAGGATTTGCCAAATATTTTGAACATGACCATGTGTTGAAACTCTTATATATGGACAATATATGTCCTAGGAGTTTCCCTGAATTTTGAAAAATATTTTTGAAACAGTTAAATAATTTTAACCTATTAAAGACCATTCTGGCCTAAAGAAAAAACATTTAAATAAAATAGGAAAATAACTTTTGAAATTATAATTTTGTGGTTTATAGGAGTCCTATACCTAATAGGATTCTAATATACTTTTTGAAAGATTTTTCACACCCTGAATAAGGTACTTGTAGTACAAACCTCAATTTAGGGGTTTTTGGAAAACTAATTTTAGAAAATACTATTTGGCCAAAATATTTTTATAGGAAAATACTATACTGGTCTATACACATGGCATGATCATTGGGAAAAGGTTTTGGATCAAGGAGATGAAGTATAAGAGTTGGATGATTTATTTGATTTTTAGAGCACTAGCAAACAGCAAGCAGAAAACCAATCAAGCAAGGTTAAAAACACATAAAAGTTTTTGCCAAACCACATTTTAGCATGACCAATAGCTTAAGTTTTTGTGGCATGAAAATCAGGGTGTGACAGACCTACCCCCCCCCCTACAAGAATCTCGTCCCCGAGATTCCCAGACTAGGCGTGGAAAGGAATGCGGAGACTTGGAGATGGGGTAGTCTTCACTTCTTCTTGTTGGTTCTGCTTCCGAGTGGTGCTCCCTGGAACCTTGAAGTAGTTGGTGGTGTGGCTTCTCGCATGTTGCCCTCTTTGAAGCAGGTTGCTGAGGGGTCTCTTGCATAGGTTAGGTTGAGCTAGACGTCAAGGGCTCGGTGATCGGTGTCCTCGCGGGGACCGGGCTAGTTAGGAAGTAAGAAGTACTTCAAGAGTGGTGACTCATGGAATATTTGGTGCACGGGGGGTATCTCAGGTGGTAAATCTGGCTGGTAGCCGTCTATTATTCGTCTTGTCGTGGTCTTGAAGAAGGTTGATAAATCTTGGTGTGAGCGTCCCCTCGACATGGAAGTGCTTGGTTCCTTCGAAAGGAGTGGTTTACAGATACGCCCGGTCTTCGACGCGGAAGTTTATTTCTTGATGATGGTGGTCGGTGTAGTTCTTCCTTCTTGACATGTCGGTCTTCAAATGTCTTCTAACCAGCTGCACGACTCTTTTCCGTCTTCGGGTAGTCAAGTATGTTGCCAAATAAAGATGACAACTAACCTGTCCAAGTACTCCATGAAGTCTATGGGGTACGCAAGGTAGGATGTGGTCTTGGTGGGGCTTAAGGGCTTCAAGGATTCTAGTGTGTGAGTGAACGTTTATCATCTTATCCTTAAGCACGGTTTCTGAGATGCCAATAGTTCTACCTAGTCCTACAATCCTTATACCACCGAAAGCATCATCTCGCATAGGTCAATTCCAATCACCACTCATGCCATACATATACTCATGACTCCCAAAAGGAGGTCTAACAAAAATCGTACATGTCTATGATCCCAAAAATCATATGTATGGCTACCCCTAAAAATCCACGGGTAGGGCATACAAGCTGCCAAGCAGGAATTAAACATGACAATCCAAGCGCTCAGTCTACTCTTACAAGGTTCAAGATAATGCATCTCCATCCTAAGGAAACACGTCGTAAGCCACTCCAAGATCTTGTTTCCTTCCTATGAATCAACTCCAATAGGCCATTAACTTCCCTCAATCACCACATAATCCAACAAATCTAATGTCTACGGTGTTCCACAAGATCTCAAGTCCCTATAATACCCATATACTTGGAAGGGCTATCCATTACTATAGTGAGTCCACCAAATTCCCAACATCAGGGTCAAGTAACCTCCAAGGTCACGGTTAGATGGATCCCTAAATCAACTCCGACAAATAATCCAATCTCCTAGTTTATTGTCCACCGAGAAACATGGAATCACGATCGAGATCATCAGTCTAAACCCAGTTTACTCCGAACCATGTAGACATACTTAGCATCTATACACAACCAGAATCACCTACATAAATCCAAATCTCATGTCCGTCGAGAATTCCTACATTTCCCCCAAGTCATTCTCAAAATGTCAACTATCTCCAATCAATATCCTCCGATGAGGTCAAAAACCTTATACTTCCAAGAATTTTATCTTGCAATCACAATTGCCCTGCAAATCCAAGTTACTCCAGGGTGGTGATAGTTGCGCTACTCTATTAATCATGATCCCACCAACATGAAAACCTCACAATCCATCAAGGTCTCAGATAATTCCTCCAAGTCACCGATATAAAGTCACCATATCGTCTGTCCTATATCCTCAAATTGGTCTATCTATGGCATCGTCAGTTCTTGTGCTATGTTAGGACGAAAATGTGCTCACTCACTGTGTCCACTAGTTCCATTACGAACCCAGTGTTGTGCAAGGTTGTAGAGGCTTAACTGGTTCTCTTGTAATACTATGGGTTAATCACATGGTTAAGGATTCGTGCTGGAGTATCTCGTGAAGTCTCAAAGGGTCTAGTAATGGGTTTCTAGTGTGGAGGGGTAAACATAACTTCACGGGGTTGCACTTGATCGTGGAGGTTGTAGCAGAAGTCTTCATTGTTAGTTGGTTGCCGAGTTGGAATCCTTGGTACTTCTTGTCTTGCTGGTCTTCAGTTGAGGAGATATAAGAGAGGGAAAAGGCAGCATAGAGGGGGAGAATGCCTAAAGGGGGTGCTATAGTGCAAGTGCAAACAAACAGGTGCAAAAAGAGTGAAACAAAAGAAACAAGGCAAGGAAGATGATATAGCCATGTACTTGTTGCCTAGGGCAAAGTATGACTTATATCAAAACACAAACAAATAAAATCAAGCAACACACAATCATGGTTCTATTCGAACCATCATACGGACTCGACTACACATAGGGGGTACACGACTCATCCTACCCTAGGGGTTCTCGGACTAGTAGTCGCGTCTTGTGCCTGGTGCAGTCTTCTGAGTTTACTCAGATGTTGCTATGTCCCTTGTAGTTGTTTGATGAACGATCCGGGTTGAGCCTGAAGAATCTTCAACAACTTCTCGCCTGATGAGGTGACGCGGTGAAGGTGTCTCCTTGTAGCTGGCGTTGACTTGGTCTTCTCTTGTCTCTTTAATCATTGCGATCCCTTGTGCCTTCCGGGGTGTCGAGGGTACCAGATAGGCAATCCTTTATGCAATGATATTAACAAGGCATAGTAGAGGTTCAACATGTCGGTTACGTTGATGACAACATCGACACCAAGAGTGTGGCACGAAGAGAACCGTTTTCCTCCTCACTATAGTGAGGCGGACCAAATGGCGAGGTTCTCGTCCACCGGTGGTTGCCGATACAACAACAGTAGTGACAAGGTTACTATGTTAGTGATGTATATCATGATCTTGCATAACTCATGCCATATTCATCGTAGGCCAAGGTCGCACCATCTTCTGGGTCTTCATGTCCTCATTCCTCGAGGATGTATCTTCTGTTGGCATCATCTTGTTGCGGTGTCGCCAATCTTGTGTTCAGAAGAGGTGGGTGAGTGTTTGGCAAGGTGTACTCCTTCTAGACCATCCACGAGGATTTCCGGAAATCCAGTGGTCACGGGCATAAGGGTTCTAGCGACCAACCGTTTTGAAGCGGGAAGAGATTAATAAAGAAAGTATACCTAGTTTTCAAAAAACTAAGAGGAGAAGAGGAGTATAGATAGTTTTGGAAATAGTTTCACCCTAACTAACGACCATGCTAACTAAGGCTTCCTACAGTCAAGATGGCTCTGATACCAGCTCTGTGGGGACCCCGACTCATAAGTCGTGATCACCGAATGCACGTGTACAGTGATCCCAGAGATCAATGCTCACTGAACACACAGAAGCTGAATAACAAGAGTCTTACATCCATACATACCGTATTACACAAATAGTACCATTATGGTCAAGTCTTGAGTATATCATTGCAGCGGAAATCTTCAGTAACAACTTGGACCCATGCCATCTGCCTTAACCCTACAGGCATTCTGACTGGGAAGCGTCGTAGCTCGCATGCTCGTCACTAAGAAATCTTCATCATATCCTGTTCTTTCATGCCTGGCCAATAAAATAACCAGTGGCAAGCCAATGAGTACTTTGAATGTACTCGCAAGCAACCCGAGTGTGATGACAGAATTAATTATGCAAGGCTCTACTGCTAAGTTGGCAGTTTTGCGGAAAGCTAGTTTTTCATATGTAAGGATGATTAACATATAACAAGGGCATGCATGCGTCTACAACAAGTATCAGGAGGTTATAGACATCATCATCGTGAAAGAGTCATGAACAACTCTTGCTCACGCTCATCGTGACTTTCTTAAAATAACATCAACAGATTTACCAAACCGTGCTGTTTTCCAGAAACTTATGGACATAGTCTAAGCAGCACCATCCAACTGTCCTTGACCATGGACACGTCTATTCGAATAGTTTTACACTCTGTAGAGGTTGCGCACTTTACCCATAAGATCCGGGAAGCTTTCGTGTCACCCACGATCCCGCAGTACCTCAAGTACTCGGGGGAAGCACTCCTTCATTACCTTTTCCTAGACGACATTAACATAGGGTCCACTCATTGGTGCACAACCCTCGTGTACAAACGATAAACTGTGGGACTTGCCCTCTTTTTACAATGTCAAGCATACACAAAGGGACCAACGGTGTGTCCGGTGCCCTGTGAAAACAGTCATGGTCGCCTATCCAAGCACGACCCCGTCCCGGGAGTGATCTCAAGTCTCCCCCATCACTAGTAATGTGGGTACCATGCTAGTATCAGCCTAAGTAATCAATAATGCCCCGTCCCATAAGGGGTAGAGTGGTTGCACATGTTTGGTTGGGACGGTAATCACACATAAATCTAATCCATCTCTATAAACAACACTTTCGTCAAGCCTCGGTACACTACTTCTCCACCAAGTAGTGCCCTAGTTCCTCATCATCTCCCAGGGGCATTAGTGGCACCCACTGGGTATTTGCAAGTATGTCAACCCACACTTGTTTCTTTCCATGCATAACCCTGACCCATTTTACGTAGCCAACTACCATAGCATATATCTATCTACTCCCACCGGCATAACCCTCATAAGAAGGTAGGGTCATGCACAATGCAAGTACCAACGAGGAAGTACAGTGGCAAACCCTCAAAGTGGTTACCACCTCATCATGATTCCATTGCAACAACAATATGGTGTTATATGACATGCATAAAAAGGTTTTTCAAACATGGTCAAAGGGCTGCTTGCCTTGTCCTTCCGAGTCTTCAAACCTTCTGGTCCATCTCCAAGTAATCAGTTTATTTCGTCAGCTAACGACGAAAACAATCATAATAAGCAACACAACAAGGCAAAAATAAAGGTGCTCTAAAAATTGGAGTTGGACTTTTCTAGGATACCTCTGGTCGTATGAAAAATGACCAAGGTGCTTTCATTGGAGTATGATCAATGGATGGTTTGGAACATTTCAATATGAGGTAATCAGGGGATTTGTGGATTTGCAAGAAGCGTACAGAAGAATTGTTTTGAAAAATGGTCAGAGGCACCTATCTAACAAGGAATGATTTTAGAAGCAGCTAGGAGTTGGTTTCACTTGATTTGGAGTTCAAATGAATTTCTTAGGATTTTGCAAAGTTGACAAATATGAAGAAATGGCTCATTATTTTGTGGGGTACAGAAAGTATTAGGAAAAATGTTCCAAAACTAAGTTTTGATATTACAAGCATCTAGGAATTTGAACCATTGCATTTGGATCGAATTTGAGCTCTCCGTGATTTTCTAAAGTTCATCATAGAAATGGAATAATGACATTTTGATAATATTTGTGAAGAAAAAGTCTCTAGAAAAATGTGCATGTTGCACCAACAGGTAGATCATGATTTTAGAAACTACCAGAAATTTGAATCATCAAATTTGGAATTCATTTGAATATTTGGGAGATTTTTGAAGTTCACTGGAAAAAGAAAAAGAAAAGGATCATCTACCTTATTGTGCGCCCTGTGCAAGGCTTAGGGGCGGAGCGCACTGGCCCTGGCCCAGCTGCCTCGCTGCACAGGAGGGGAGGGGAGACGTCGAAGACGCCCACCGAAATTACGTCTTCCATTCGGGGAGGCGGAAGCAGCACATCCTGCTTCCACTTAACCTGACTCGTGGGTCGGCCCATCCATCGCTGCCGATGACAGGCAGGGCCCCTACCAGCTAGCAGGCAGTTGTCCCCTACCTCTCGCCTGAGGCAAGGGAGCGATGGGGAGGGAGCGGCCGAGCGGCGCCGATGCTCGCCCCGGCGGCTCGGGCCATCCCCGGTGGCGCTCCGGCCACCGGAGTGATCAGGGCGGAGGGGAGCACCTGCTGGTGTGCTCCTCTTGCGTCGGGAAGCAGCCCAGTCGCCACGGTTTAGGCGACGGCAGGGGAGGTCGTCGGCCAACATCGGCCTCGAGCACACGGCGTACTGGGGGCATAATGGCAGCGGCAGAGGCCTCAAGGTGGTGGTGAGGGAGTACTGGAGTGGGCAGGGGAAAGAAAGAGGGGCCGAGGTGCCCGAATCCGAGCGGCGGTCGGCGGCGCTGTTGGGGAACGTAGTATTTTAAAATTTTCCTACGATCACGCAAGATCTATCTACCGGATGCATAGCAACGAGAGGGAAGAGTGTGTCTACGTACCCTCGTAGACCGGAAGCGGAAGCGTCAAGTGACGCGGTTGATGTAGTCGAACTTCTTCGCGGTCCAACCGATCAAGCACCGAACGTACGGCACCTCCGCGTTCAGCACACATTCAGCTTGATGACGTCCCACGAGCTCTTGATCCAGCTGAGCTTCACGGGAGAGTTTCGTCAGCACGACGGCGTGGTGACGGATATGATGTATCTACCGGCGCAGGGCTTCGCCTAAGCACTGCGACGGTATGACCGAGGTGTGTTTCTGTGGAGGGGGGCACCGCACACGGCTAGAACAATTCAACTTGTGTGTCTTTGGGTGCCCCCTTCCCCCGTATATAAAGGAGCAAGGGAGGGAGGCCGGCCGGCCCTCTATGGTGCGGCTAGGGCTGCAATCCTACTAGGAATAGGATTGCAATCCTATTCCTAGTAGGAACTACCAAAGAAGGAAGAAGGGGAAAGGAAAGAGAGGGAGAGGGAGAGGGAAAGAGGGGCCGCGCCCCCCTCCCCTTGTCCTATTCGGACTCCTCCTAGGAAGGGGGCGCGCCACCTCCTGGCTGCTGCCCTCTCTCTCCCCTATGGCCCACCAGGGCCCACCATTCCCCCGGGGGGTTCCGGTAACCCCCCCCCCGGCACTCCGGTAAATTCCGAAACTTTCCAGAACACTTCCGGTGTCCGAATATAGTCGTCCAATATATCAATCTTTATGTCTCGGACATTCCGAGATTCCTCATCATGTCCGTGATCTCATCCGGGACTCCGAACTACCTTCGGTACATCAAAACTCATAAACTCATAATACCGATCGTCATCAAACATTAAGCGTGCGGACCCTACGGGTTCGAGAACTATGTAGACATGACCGAGACTCATCTCCGGTCAATAACCAATAGCGGAACCTGGATGCTCATATTGGCTCCTACATATTCTATGAAGATCTTTATCGGTCAAACCGCATAACAACATACGTTGTTCCTTTTGTCATCGGTATGTTACTTGCCCGAGATTCGATCGTCGGTATCTCTATACCTAGTTCAATCTCGTTACCGGCAAGTCTCTTTACTCGTTCCGTAACACATCATCTCGTGACTAACTCATTAGTCTTTTGCTTGCAAGGCTTATTATGATGTGTGTTACCGAGAGGGCCCAGAGATACCTCTCCGACACTCGGAGTGACAAATCCTAATCTTGATCTATGCCAACACCACGAATACTTTCGGATACACCTGTAGAGCATCTTTATGATCACCCAGTTACGTTGTGACGTTTGATAGCACACAAGGTGTTCCTACGGTATTCGGGAGTTGCATAATCTCATAGTCATAGGAACATGTATAAGTCATGAAGAAAGCAATAGCAGTAAAACTAAACGATCATAGTGCTATGCTAACGGATGGGTCTAGTCCATCACATCATTCTCCTAATGATGTGATCCAGTTGATCAAATGACAACGCATGTCTATGGTTAGGAAACATAACCATCTTTGATCAATGAGCTAGTCTAGTAGAGGCATACTAGGGACACTCTGTTTTGTCTATGTATTCACACATGTACTAAGTTTCCGATTAATACAATTCTAGCATGAATAATAAACATTTATCATGATATAAGGAAATATAAATAACAACTTTATTATTGGCTCTAGGGCATATTTCCTTCAGTCTCCCACTTGCACTAGAGTTAATAATCTAGCTCACATCACCATGTGATTTAATACCGATAGTTCACATCGTTATGTGAATAACACCCATAGTTCACATCGCCATGTGACCAACACCCAAAGGGTTTACTAGAGTCAATAATCTAGTTCACATCGCTATGTGATTAATACCCAAGAGTAATAAGGTGTGATCATGTTTTGCTTGTGAGAGAAGTTTAGTCAATGGGTCTGTCACATTTAGATCCGTATGTATTTTGCAAATTTCTATGTCTACAATGCTCTGCATAGAGCTACTCTAGCTAATTGCTCCCACTTTCAATACGCATCCAGATTGATACTTAGAGTCATCTGGATTTAGTGTCAAAGCTTGCATCAGCGTAACCCTTTACGACGAACTCTTTATCACCTCCATAATCAAGAAACATTTCGTTAGTCATCCAGTTACTAAGGATAATTTTGACCGCCGTACAGTGATCTACTCCTGGATCACTATTGTACCCCCTTGACAAACTCATGGCAAGGTACACAACATGTTTGGTACACAGCATGGCATACTTTATAGAACCTATGGCTGAGGCATAGGGAATGACTTTCATTCTCTCTATATTTTTCTGCCGTGGTCTGGCTTTGAGTCTTACTCAACTTCACACCTTACAAGTCAGGCAAGAACTCCTTCTTTGACTGATCCATTTTGAACTACTTCAAAATCTTATCAAGGTATGTACTTATCGAAAGTCTTATCAAGCGTCTTGATCCATCTCTATAGATCTTGATGCCCAATATGTAAGCAGCTTCACTAAGGTCTTTCTTTGAAAAACTCCTTTCAAACACTCCTTTATGCTTTCCAGAAAATTCTACATCATTTCCGATCAATAATATGTCATCCACATATAATATTAGAAATGCTACAGAGCTCCCACTCACTTTCTTGTAAATACATGCTTCTCCAAAAGTCTGTATAAAACCATATGCTTTGATCACCTCATCAAAGCGTATATTCCAACTCCGAGATGCTTGCACCAGTCCTAGATGGATCGCTGGAGCTTGCATACTTTGTTAGCACCTTTTGGATCGACAAAACCTTCTAGTTGCATCATATACAACTCTTCTTTGAGATATCCATTCAGGAATGCAGTTTTGACATCCATTTGCCAGATTTCATAATCATAAAATGCGGCAATTGCTAACATGATTCGGACATACTTAAGCATCGCTACAGGTGAGAAAGTCTCATCGTAGTCAACTCCTTGAACTTGTCGAAACCCTTTCGCAACAAGTCGAGCTTTGTAAACAGTAACATTACCATCTGCGTCGGTCTTCCTCTTGAAGATCCATTTATTTTCGATGGCCTGCCGATCATCGGGCAAGTCAACCAAAGTCCACACTTTGTTCTCATACATGGATCCCATCTCAGATTTCATGGCCTCAAGCCATTTTGCGGAATCTGGGCTCATCATCGCTTCCTCATAGTTCGTAGGTTCATCATGGTCTAGTAACATGATTTCTAGAACTGGGTTGCCGTACCACTCTGGTGCGGAACGTACTCTGGTTGATCTACGACGTTCAGCAGAAACTTGATCTGAAGTTTCATGATCATCATCATTAATTTCCTCACTGATTGGTGTAGGAATCACTGGAACAATTTTCTGTGATGTACTACTTTCCAATTCAGGAGAAGGTACAATTACCTCATCAAGTTCTACTTTCCTCCCACTCACTTCTTTCGAGAGAAACTCCTTCTCTAGAAAGGATCCATTCTTAGCAACGAATATCTTGCCTTCGGATCTGTGATAGAAGGTGTACCCAACAGTCTCTTTTGGGTATCCTATGAAGACACATTTCTCCGACTTGGGTTCGAGCTTATCAGGTTGAAGCTTTTTCACATAAGCATCGCAGCCCCAAACTTTAAGAAACGACAACTTTGGTTTCTTGCCAAACCATAGTTCATAAGGTGTCGTATCAACAGATTTAGATGGTGCCCTATTTAATGTGAATGCAGCTGTCTCTAAAGCATAACCCCAAAACGATAGTGGTAAATCGGTAAGAGACATCATAGATCGCACCCTATCCAATAAAGTACGGTTACGACGTTCGGACACACCATTACGCTATGGTGTTCCGGGTGGCGTGAGTTGTGAAACTATTCCACATTGTTTCAAATGAAGACCAAACTCGTAACTCAAATATTCTCCTCCACGATCAGATCGTAGAAACTTTATTTTCTAGTTACGATGATTTTCTACTTCACTCTGAAATTCTTTGAACTTTTCAAATGTTTCAGACTTGTGCTTCATTAAGTAGATATACCCATATCTGCTCAAATCATCAGTGAAGGTCAGAAAATAACGATACCCGCCGCGAGCTTCAACACTCATTGGCCCACATACATCAGTATGTATGATTTCCAACAAATCTGTTGCTCGCTCCATTGTTCCGGAGAACGGAGTTTTAGTCATCTTGCCCATGAGGCATGGTTCGCAAGCACCAAGTGATTCATAATCAAGTGATTCCAAAAGTCCATCACTATGGAGTTTCTTCATGCGCTTTACACCAATATGACCTAAACGGCAGTGCCACAAATAAGTTGCACTATCATTATTAACCTTGCATCTTTTGGTTTCTATATTATGAATATGTGTATCACTACAATCGAGATCTAATAAGAATAGACCACTCTTCAAGGGTGCATGACCATAAAAGATATTATTCATAAAAATAGAACAACCATTATTCTCTGATTTGAATGAATAACCGTCTCGCAACAAACAAGATCCAAATATAATGTTCATGCTCAACGCTGGCACCAAATAACAATTATTTAGGTCCAAAACTAATCCCGAAGGTAGATGTAGAGGTAGCGTATCGACGGCGATCACATCGACTTTGGAACCATTTCCCACGCGCATCGTCACATCGTCCTTAGCCAATCTTCGTTCAATCCGTAGTCCCTGTTTCGAGTTACAAATATTAGCAACCGAACCGGTATCAAATACCCAGGTACTACTACGAGCATTAGTAAGGTACACATCAATAACATGTATATCACATATACCTTTGTTCACCTTGCCATCCTTCTTATCCGCCAAATACTTGGGGCAGTTCCGCTTCCAGTGTCCAGTCCCCTTGCAGTAGAAGCACTCAGTTTCAGGCTTGGTTCCAGACTTGGGTTTCTTCGTGGGAGTAGCAACTGCCTTGCTATTCTTCTTGAAGTTCCCCTTCTTTCCCTTGCCCTTTTTCTTGAAACTAGTGGTCTTGTTAACCATCAACACTTGATGCTCCTTTTTGATTTCTACCTTCGCAGCCTTAAGCATAGCGAAGAGCTCGGGAATTGTCTTTTGCATCCCTTGCAGATTACAGTTCATCACGAAGCCTTTATAGCTTGGTGGCAGTGATTGAAGAACTCTATCAATAACACTATCCTCGTCAACTTTGCAACCAAGTTGAGTCATATGATTGTAGTACCCAGACATTCTGAGCAAGTGTTCACTGATAGAACTATTCTCCTCCATCTTGCAGCTGTAGAACTTATTGGAAATCACATATTTATCAATCCGGGCATTTGCTTGAAATATTAACTTCAACTCCTGGAACATCTCATATGGTCCATGACGTTCAAAACGTCGTTGAAGTCCCGGTTCTAAGCCGTAAAGCATGGCACATTGAACTATCGTGTAGTCATCATACCGCGACTGCCAGACGTTCAAAACATCTACATTAGCGGGAGGGGGCTTGTCACCTAGCGGTGCTTCAAGGACATAATTCTTCTGTGCAGCAATGAGGATAATCCTCAAGTTACGGACCCAGTCCGTGTAATTGCTACCATCATCTTTCAACTTAGCTTTCTCTAGGAATGCATTAAAATTCAAAGGAACGGTAGCACGGGCCATTGATCTACAACAACATAGATATGCAAAAACTATCAGGACTAAGTTCATGATAAATTAAAGTTCAATTTAATCATATTAATCAAAGAACTCCCACTTAGATAGACATCCCTCCGGTCATCTAAATGATCACGTGATCCAAATCAACTAAACCATGTCCGATCATCACGTGAGATGGAGTAGTTTCAATGGTGAACATCTTATGTTGATCATATCTACTATATGATTCACGCTCGACCTTTTGGTCTCCAGTGTTCCGAGGCCATATCTGCATATGCTAGGCTCGTCAAGTTTAACCCAAGTATTCTGCGTGTGCAAAACTGGCTTACACCCGTTGTATTTGAACGTAGAGCTTATCACACCCGATCATCACGTGGTGTCTCGGCACAACGAACTTTCGCAACGGTGCATACTCAGGGAGAACACTTATACCTTGAAATTTAGTAAGGGATCATCTTATAATGCTACCGTCATTCTAAGCAAAATAAGAATCATAATAAGATAAACATCACATGCAAATCAAAATATGTGATATGATATGGCCATCATCATCTTGTGCTTTTGATCTCCATCTTCAAAGCACCGTCATGATCACCTTCGTCACCGGCGCGACACCTTGATCTCCATCGTAGCATCGTTGTCGTCTCGCCAACTATTGCTTCTACGACTATCGCTACCGCTTAGTGATAAAGTAAAGCAATTACATGGCGATTGCATTTCATACAATAAAGCGACAACCATATGGCTCCTGCCAGTTGCCGATAACTTTAAAAAACATGATCATCTCATACAAAACCGTATAACTCATCATGTCTTGACCATATCACATCACAACATACCCTGCAAAAACAAGTTCGACGTCCTCTACTTTGTTGTTGCAAGTTTTACGTGGCTGCTACGGGCTTAGCAAGAACCGTTCTTACCTACGCATACAAAACCACAATGATGTTTCGTCAAGTATGTGCTGTTTTAACCTTCACAAGGACCGGGTGTAGCCACACTTGATTCAGCTAAAGTGAGAGAGACAGACACCCGCCAGTCACCTTTAAGCAACGAGTGCTCGTAACGGTGAAACCAGTCTCGCTAAGCGTACACGTAATGTCGGTCTGGGCCGCTTCATCTCACAATACCGCCGAAGCAAAGTATGACATGCTGGTAAGCAGTATGACTAGTATCGCCCACAACTCATTGTGTTCTACTCATGCATATCATCTACGCATAGACCTGGCTCTGATACCACTGTTGGGGAACGTAGTATTTTAAAATTTTCCTACGATCACGCAAGATATATCTACCAGATGCATAGCAACGAGAGGGAAGAGTGTGCACGTACCCTCGTAGACCGGAAGCGGAAGCGTCAAGTGACGCGGTTGATGTAGTCGAACTTCTTCGCGATCCAACCGATCAAGCACCGAACGTACGACACCTCCGTGTTCAGCACACGTTCAGCTTGATGACGTCCCACGAGCTCTTGATCCAGCTGAGCTTCACGGGAGAGTTTCGTCAGCACGACGGCGTGGTGACGGATATGATGTATCTACCGGCGCAGGGCTTCGCCTAAGCACTGCGACGGTATGACCGAGGTGTGTTTCTGTGGAGGGGGGCACCGCACACGGCTAGAACAATTCAACTTGTGTGTCTTTGGGTGCCCCCCTGCCCCCGTATATAAAGGAGCAAGGGAGGGAGGCCGGCCGGCCCTCTATGGTGCGGCTAGGGCTGCAATCCTACTAGGAATAGGATTGCAATCCTATTCCTAGTAGGAACTACCAAAGAAGGAAGAAGGGGAAAGGAAAGAGAGGGAGAGGGAGAGGGAAAGAGGGGCCGTGCCCCCCTCCCCTTGTCCTATTCGGACTCCTCCTAGGGAGGGGGCGCGCCACCTCCTGGCTGCTGCCCTCTCTCTCCCCTATGGCCCACCAGGGCCCACCATTACCCCGGGGGGTTCCGGTAACCACCCCGGCACTCCGGTAAATTCCGAAACTTTCCAGAACACTTCCGGTGTCCGAATATAGTCGTCCAATATATCAATCTTTATGTCTCGGACATTCCAAGACTCCCCGTCATGCCCGTGATCTCATCTGGGACTCCGAACTACCTTCGGTACATCAAAACTCATAAACTCATAATACCGATCGTCATCAAACGTTAAGCGTGCGGACCCTACGGGTTCAAGAACTATGTAGACATGACCGAGACTCATCTCCGATCAATAACCAATAGCAGAACCTGGATGCTCATATTGGCTCCTACATATTCTATGAAGATCTTTATCGGTCAAACCGCATAACAACATACGTTGTTCCTTTTGTCATCGGTATGTTACTTGCCCGAGATTCGATCGTCGGTATCTCTATACCTAGTTCAATCTCATTACCGGCAAGTCTCTTTACTCGTTCTGTAACACATCATCTCGTGACTAACTCATTAGTCTTTTGCTTGCAAGGCTTATTATGATGTGTGTTACCGAGAGGGCCCAGAGATACCTCTCCGACACTCGGAGTGACAAATCCTAATCTTGATCTGTGCCAACACCACGAATACTTTCGGATACACCTGTGGAGCATCTTTATGATCACCCAGTTATGTTGTGACGTTTGATAGCACACAAGGTGTTCCTACGGTATTCGGGAGTTGCATAATCTCATAGTCATAGGAACATGTATAAGTCATGAAGAAAGCAATAGCAGTAAAACTAAAACGATCATAGTGCTATGCTAACGGATGGGTCTAGTCCATCACATCATTCTCCTAATGATGTGATCCCGTTGATCAAATGACAACTCATGTTTATGGTTAGGAAACATAACCATCTTTGATCAATGAGCTAGTCTAGTAGAGGCATACTAGGGACACTCTGTTTTGTCTATGTATTCACACATGTACTAAGTTTCCGGTTAATACAATTCTAGCATGAATAATAAACATTTATCATGATATAAGGAAATATAAATAACAACTTTATTATTACCTCTAGGGCATATTTCCTTCAGGCGGTACTCCGGCCATGGAGGGGGTAGGAGGGCACGGGAGAGAACTCGAGGGTGTCTGGGAGATGCACAACAGAGAGGGAGGTTCAGCAGAGGCGAGAGCGAGCTCGGAGGGTGGCTTAAATGGGCGTGGTCGCGGTGCACCGTGGGCGCAGTCCAGGCCATGCTCAGGCGAGCTCGCAGAGGGGAGAGGAGAGAGGGTCAGGTGGGGGCCGGCGACGTGTCGTGTCCCAGACGTCGAGGCGACCTCGGGGGACATGCTGGGGAGGCCCGAGGTTGTCGGGGCATCGGGATGGGGGGCGGCTACAGTGCGCCAGAGCACTGTAGCGCTCCAGAGCGCCATTTTGGCATGCCAGGGCATGCCATTGGCAGTTGAGCATGGCCAAGCTTGTCTACTGGCTTTAGGTTGGCACTGGGATGCTCTATGAATCTTAGGAGGTAAGGTAGCAGGGAGGGGTAAGTAGTAGAAGGGTGGAAAGGTGCTGCCATGGTGAGATCGGAGAGGTAATTGTGGGTTTTACCCCCTCCAATGATTGAGCTGAGGCATGGGTGAGTTACTGGAGGTAGAAGGTGATCAGGTTCACCTGTGGTAAGAATTAGAGGTAAAGGGGAATAGTGAAAGGGGTCAAAACAATGGTTTTGGAAAAATGGCAGAAGGTGTTTGATGCAAATTTGGGCAAGCAAATTAACTCCACTTGACATGAGACTTACCATGATCAAATGGCATATAGAAATAGGGTATTTCACCTAGTTTGAGCTCATTTGAAGAAACTTGCCAATGTAACTTTGGTGAACCCTAGAAACCAACAGAAATGGATTTTCCAAGATTAGGTTAAGCAAATCATCCCTCCTTGATGCACCACTTGGTGTAGTGTCATCATTTGGGGTTGTGAGCATGTCCACAAAATTTGAGGCCCCAAGTAAAAAGTTGGCAATGTAGAGTTGTTCAAATTTGGATCTGGTCAGAAAGGGTTTTGGGGCAGTTAGATCAAGTTATGCTTCTCCAATACTTGTGCCATTTGGTCTAGATGCATAATTAGACCATTTTAGCATGTGCACCAAGTTTGAGAGAATTTGGACAAGTTTGGCAAATGTAAAGTTGCTCAAACTTCAAAATGGACAGAAATGGTTTTGAGGGGATTAGATGATGTTTTCTTGATCTTCAAGGCATGAGGCTTTGTAAGATCATCAAATATGTCATATTTGACATGATAGAATTTCCCTGGAATTTTTTGAGAATATTTTGTTTTGTAAATATTTCAAAAGCTTGAAATATCCAGAAAGGGTTTTGGAAGGATTTGGCAAATATTTTGAACATGACCATGTGTTGAAACTCTTATATATGGACAATATATGTCCTAGGAGTGTCCCTGAATTTTGAAAAATATATTTGAAACAGTTAAATAATTTTAACCTATTAAAGACCATTTCTGGCCTAAAGAAAAAGCATTTACATAAAATAGGAAAATAACTTTTAAAATTATAATTTTGTGGTTTATAGGATTCTTATACCTAATAGGATTCAAATATACTTTTTGAAAGATTTTTCACACCCTGAATAAGGTACTTGCAGTACAAACCTCAATTCCGGGGTTTTTGGATAACTAATTTTATAAAATACTATTTGGCCAAAATATTTTTATAGGAAAATACTATACTGGTCTATACACATGGCATGATCATTGGGAAAAGGTTTTGGATCAAGGAGATGAAGTATAAGAGTTGGATGATTTATTTGATTTTTAGAGCACTAGCAAACAGCAAGCAGAAAACCAATCAAGCAAGGTCAAAAACACTCAAAAGTTTTTGCCAAACCACATTTTAGCATGACCAATAGCTTAAGTGTTTGTGGCATGAAAATCAGGGTGTGACAGTTTAGTAACGCGGTTGATGTAGTCGAACGTCTTCGCGATCCAACCGATCCAAGCATAGAGCGTACGGCACCTCCACGTTCGGCACACGTTCAGCTCGATGACATCCCACAAACTCTTGATCCAGTTGAGTGTCGCGGGATAGTTTCGTCAGCACGACGGCGTGGTGACGGTGATGATGAAGTTACCGGCGCAAGGCTTCGCCTAAGCACTGCAACGATATGACCGAGGTGTGTAACTATGGAGGGGGCACCGCACACGGCTAGGAGCAATTGATCTATGTCCAAGGGGTGCCCTCCCCACGTATATAAAGGAGGGAGAGGGAGGAGGCGGGCGGCCTAGGAGGGGGCGCGCCAAGGGTGGACTCCTACTCCCAATAGGAGTAGGATTCCACCTTTCCTAGTAGGAGTAGGAGAAGAAGGAAGGGGAGGGAGAGAAGAGAGAAAGGAGGGGGGCGCCGCCCCTCCCCCTAGTCCAATTCGGACTAGGTCATGGGGGGGGGGGCGGCCTGCCCTATGCAACC
>LR738713.1:378912283-378930133 GCA_902687465.1 Secale cereale
CTCTCTCTCTCTCTCTCTCTCTCTCTCTCTCTCTCTCTCTCTCTTCCCTAAAGCCCACTAAGGCCCCCCGAGGGGTTCCGGTACTCCGATATTTATCTGATGACCCCCGGAACCCTTCCGGTGTCCGAATATAAGCTTCCAATGTATCAATCTTTTTGTCTCGAGCATTTCGAGTCTCCTCGTCATGTCTGTGATCACATCGGGGACTCCGAACTACCTTCGGTGCATCATAACACATAAACTCATCATACCGATCGTCATCGAACGTTAAGCGTGCGGACCCTACGGGTTCGCGAACTATGTAGACATGACCAAGACTCATCTCCGGTCAATAAACAATAGAGGAACCTGGATGCTCATATTGGTTCCCACATATTATACGAAAATCTTTACCAGTCAAACCGCATAACAACATACGTCATTCCCTTTGTCATCGGTATGTTACTTGCCCGAGATTTGATCATCGGTATCATCATACCTAGTTCAATCTCGTCACCGGCAAGTCTCTTTACTCATTCCATAATGCATCATCTTGTGACTAACTCTATAGTTGTTTGCTTGCAAGGCTTATTATGATGTGTATTACCGAGAGGGCCCAGAGATACCTCTCCGACACTCGGAGTGACAAATCCTATTATCGATCTATGCCAACACCACAAACACCTTCGGAGACACTTGTAGAGAATCTTTATAATCACCCAGTTACATTGTGACGTTTGATAGCACACAAGGTGTTCCTCCGGTATTTTTGATGTAACCTACATGCAACAATGGCCCCAAATTATATTGTCTATCTCCTAACATGGCACTCTTGAGAACACTAAGATCTGGGACGCACATATGGCAAGCCTCATCTTTACCGTTGATGCATCTTCTACCAATAAAGAGAGCAAAGTAATGTATGGAAGGAAAGTGAATGCTCCCTATGGTAGCTTGTGTGATCTCTCTAGATTCCCCCACAGTGATACTAGCAAGGAAGTCTTTATATTCAGATTTTCGAGGTTCACTAATATTGCCCCACTGCGGGAGCTTACAAGCATCATTAAAATCTTCTAGGTCCATGGTGTAAGATTTATCATATAGATCAAACAGGACAGTGTGAGAATTACATGAAGATGTAAATTTAAACCTTCTCACAAAGGAATCAGTTAAGTAACGGTACTGATGGCACTTATCTAGCATGAAGCCCTCGAGGTCAGCATTACGCACATATGCGTCAAACTCCTCCTTAATGCCTGCCCGAACCATAAACTCCTCTGACGGCCATTCGCAGGGCCGCACTTGAGCTTCCCTCGGTAATTCATCATCCGGCTCACGCATCGCGAGCCTTGGTCCTTGCTTCCTTGAGGACCCACCTTGGAAGATTTTCCTATGCATTTTTCTGAAATTTTCTGAAATTTTTAGTAACTCGAAATAAAAGTGAACCAAACTCAACAAGATTGATAGCAACAATTCCTACAAGTGTCTAGAGACTATATCATGCATTAGAACTACTTGGGACCAAAGAAATTTAACGTGCAAGCTCAGGAACAAGGTCACCACAGTAGCAAAAATTTGTAATAAATAAAGCACTAGAAACAAAAACTAATTGGACCAATGGAGGAGTCACATACCAAGGAACAATCTCCCCAAACAGTTTTGTGAATGGAGCTTTGAGCAAGGAGATCGAAAATGGCAGCAAGATGAGCTAGAACTCATGCTTGAGCTGGATAGTGATTTTTTTGGGAGGAAGAAGGAGTATGTGGGTGCAGGAATAAGTGGAGGGGGGCCACGTGGGGCCCACGAGGCAGGGGGCGCGCCCAGTGAGGGTGGGCGCGCCCTGGACCCTCGTGGCCAGGTGCTGGCTCCACCTGTTGTGTTCTCTATGCCAAATATTCTTAAATATTCTAGAAAAAATCATATTTTATTTACAGGGCATTTGGAGAACTTTTATTTTTTGGGTATTTTTTATTGCACGGATAAGCGTGGAAATAGACAGAAAATACTATTTTTGCTTTATTTAATCTAATTAACAAAAAGTAAAAGGAGGGTACAGAAGGTTGTGCTATCTAGATTCACCCATCTCATGCTCATCAAAAGGAATCCATTAACAAGGTTGATCAAGTCTTGTTAATAAAATCTTTTCGAATAACATGAAACTGGAGAATTTTCGAATAACACTAGGTTACCTCAATGGGGATATGTATGTCCCCAACAATAAGAATATCATATGTCTTCTTGACCGTAGGAAGAGGAAATTCAAAACCTCCAATAGTAATAGTTGAAATTTTTCCAATAGAATAGATATTGTGGACATGAGGTTGTTTCCTCGGAAAGTGTACCGTATGCTCATTACCATTGACATGAAAAGTGACATTGCCTTTGTTGCAATCAATAACAGCCCCTGCAGTATTCAAAAAGGGTCCTCAGGAATATCAAGGATAACAAAGTCCGTTAGAATAGTAACATTTGCAACCACAACAGGCACATCCTCACAAATACCGACAGGTATAGCAGTTGATTTATTGGCCATTTGCAAAGATATTTCAGTAGGTGTCAACTTACTCAAGTCAAGTCTACGATATAAAGAGAGAGGCATAACACTAACACTGGCTCCAAGATCACACAAAGCAGTTTTAACATAGTTTCTTCTAATGGAGCAAGGTATAGTAGGTACTCCTGGATCTCCTAGTTTCTTAGGTATTCCACCCTTAAAAGTGTAATTGGCAAGCATGGTGGAAATTTCAACTTTAGGTATCTTTCTTTTGTTGGTAATAATATCTTTCATATATTTAGCATAAGTATTTGTTTTAAGCATATCAGTCAAACGCATACGCAAACATATAGGTCTAATCATTTCAGCAAAGCGCTCAAAATCCTCATCATCCTTTTGCTTGGATGGTTTAGGAGGAAAAGGCATGGGTTTCTGAACCCATGGTTCCCTTTCCTTACCGTGCTTCCTAGCAACAAAGTCTCTCTTATCATAACGTTGATTCTTTGATTGTGGGTTATCAAGATCAAGCAGGTTCAATCTCTACATCATTATCATTGCTAGGTTGAGCATCATCATTAACATTATCACTAGGTTCATGTTCATCACGAGATTGTATCTCAGCATCAGAAACAGAGATATCATTGGGTTTCTCAGGTGTGTCAGCTACAGGTTCACTAGAAGCATGCAAATCATATCATTTTTCTTTTTCTTCTTCTTAGAAGAACTCGGTGCATCTAAATTAGCTCTCTGATAATCTTGCTCAATTCTCTTAGGGTGGCCCTTAGGATACAAAGGTTCCTGAGTCACTTTACCCCCTCTAGTTGCAACTCTAACAGCAAAGTCATTATTCTTACTATTTAATTCATTGAGCAAATCATTTTGAGCCTTAAGTACTTGTTCCACTTGAGTGGTAACCATAGAAGCATGTTTACTAATGAGTTTCAATTCACCTTTAACTCTAGACATATAATCACTCAAGCGTTCAATCATATAAGCATTACGTTGCAATTGTCTACCAACATAAGCATTGAAGTTTTCTTGCTTCACAATGGAATTATCAAACTCATCTAAGCATTGGCTAGCAGACTTATAACGAGGAATATCACCTTCATCAAATCTATAAAGAGAATTTACCTTTACTACCTGTGTCGGGTTATCAAGACCATGTATTTCTTCAATAGGTGGTAAATTCTTAACATCTTCAGCTTTAATACCTTTTTCTTTCATAGATTTCTTTGCCTCTTGCATATCTTCAGGACTGAGAAATAGAACACCTCTTTTCTTCAGAGTTGGCTTAGGGGCTGGTTCAGGAAGTGTCCAATTATTTTCATTGGCAATCATATTATTCAATAATAGTTCAGCTTGTTCAACTGTTCTTTCCCTGAAAACACAACCAGCACAACTATCCAGGTGGTCTCTGGAAGCATCGGTTAGTCCATTATAAAAGACATCATGTATTTCATTCCTCTGAAGAGGATGATCGGGCAAAGCATTAAGTAATTGGAGAAGCCTCCCCCAAGCTTGTGGGAGACTCTCTTCTTCAATTTGCACGAAATTATATATTTCCCGTAAGGCAGCTTGTTTCTTATGAGCAGGAAAGTATTTAGCAGGGAAGTAATAAATCATATCGTGGGGACTACGCACACAACCAGGATCAAGAAAGTTAAACCATGTCTTAGCATCACCTTTTAACAAGAACGGAAATAACTTAAGGATATAGTAATAACGAATCTTTTCCTCGTTAGTAAACAGGGTGGCTATATCATTCAACTTAGTAAGATTGTCACACCCTGATTTTCATGTCACTTTGCTTAAGCTTGTTTTCATGTTAAAAATGTGGATTTGCAAAAACTTTTGAGTGCTTTTGACTTTGATTGATTTGACTTTTGTCTGCTGTTGCTAGTGCTCTAAAAATCAAATAAATCCTCCAACTCTTATACTTCATCTCCTTGACCCAAAACCTTTTCCCAATGATCATGCCATGTGTATAGACCAGTATAGAATTTTCTTATAAAAATATTTTGGCCAAATGGTATTTTCTAAAATTAGTTTTCCAAAAACCCCTGAATTGAGGTTTGCACTGCAAGTACCTTATTTAGGGTGTGAAAAATCTTTCAAAAAGTATATTTGAATCCTATTAGATATAGGACTCCCAGAAACCACAAAAGTATAATTTTAAAAGTTATTTTTATATTTTATTTAAATGCTTTTTCTTAAGGCCAGAAATGGTCTTTAATAGGGAAAAAATTATTTAAACATTTCAAAAATATTTGCCAAAATTCAGGGAGACTCATAGGACATATATTGTCCATATATAAGAGTTTCAGCACATGGTCATGTTCAAAATATTGGACAAATCCTTCTAAAACCCTTTCTGGATATTTCAAGCTTTTGAAATATTTACAAAGGAAATATTCTCCAAAAATTCCAGGGAAATTCTATCATGTCACATATGACATACTTGATGATCTTGCAAAGCCTCATGCATTGGAGATCAAGGAAACATCCTCAAACCCCTTCAAAACCATTCTGTCCATATTTGAAGTTTGAGCAACTCTACATTGCCAAACTTGTCCAAATGCTCTCAAATTTGGTGCACATGCTAGAATGGCCTAATAAGGCATCTAGACCAAGTGGCACAAGATTTGGAATAGAGCAACTTGATCAGATCACCCCAAAACCACTTCTGTTCAAATTCAAATTTGAACAACTTTACATTGTCAACTTTTTATCTGGAGCCTCAAACTTTGTGGGCATGTTCATAACCCCAAATGATGATGCTACACCAAGTGGTGCATCAAGGGGAGATGATTTGCTTGACTCAAACATGGTGAAACCATTTCTGTTCATTTCTAGGGTTCACCAAAGTTACATTGGCAACTTTGCCCAAATGAGTTCAAATTTGGTGTAGGGGCCTAATTATATGTGACATTTGATCCTGTTAAGTCCCATGTCAAGTGGAGGTCATTTGCTAGTCCAAACCCAGATCAAACACCTTCTGTTCATTTACTAAAACAAGTGGTTGAACCCTTTTTACCTTTCTCCATGGCCTCAAGATCTTACCACAGCTTCCCCTAGTCCTATTCTACCTCCAGTAACTCTCCTCTGCCTTATCTCAATTATTGGAGGGTAAAAACCCCACTTTTACCCTTGTGGACAGCTACCTTCTTCTCCTCCTTCACCTCCCTCCTCATCTCAGTGGTTCCCCAGGGCATCCAAGACCCCAGAGCCATTGTTTACTACTCCCTATACCCACTAGACACGGCTGGACACAAGAGTACACGGCCAGGACAGCACAGGCACGACCATGCCGGCCATAGACGTGCTCTGGAGCGCGCTACAGTGCGCTCCCGCACTGTAGCCGCCCCCAATCAGCTGCCTCCGACCACCTTGGGCAGAGGGAGCGTGTCCCCCGAGGCCCCCTCGACGTCCTCAACACGCTGGATGGTCGGCCCTATCCTCCCCGGTCCCCCTCCTCTCTCCATGAGCTCGCCCGGCACGTCCATGGGCGTCGCCCACGGTGCACCGAGGCTGTACCTATAAAACGGTCTCCCCCGAGCACCTCTCGCTTCTTCTGGATCCTCCTCTTCTTCGTGCACCTCCCAGACATCCCCAATCTCCCTCCCGTGGCCTCCTTGCCCCGCCATGGCCGCCATGATCGCCGTCGGCCTCTGACCGGCGCAGATGAACCAGAGCCTCTCCTCCTCTTCCTTGGCCACCAGGAGAACTACAGCAGCGCGGCGAAGCTCCCCATCCCCTCGCCGCTTCTTCCCAAGCCCCGAGGTGCCCGCTCCGTCGTCAACCGCCGAGGCCGCCGCCATGGTCCGATGCGGGAGGAGCTCCGGCCCCTCCCCTGCCGCCCAAGGGGGCCTCCGCGACGCGCCACAACCTGGGGGCTCCTCCGGTGGCCGCGCCCTGGCCGGGGATGGCCTGTGCCGCTGGGGACGGGCACCGGCGTCGAGCGGCCGAGCCTCCCCTCCCCTCTGTTGCGGGAGCGGGAGGAGGAGGACGACCCTGCGGGCAGGGCCCACCTGGCGGTGACCCGGCCGCCGGGCCCGCACTGTTTAAGTGGAGGCGCCCCCCCCAGGTTCTGCCTCCCCCGCGCGAAAGCGCCCTCCGGAGAATACGCCTTCGGCGTCACCACCCCGCCTGCACGGCTGGTGCCAATGGGCCGGCCCGCATGCTATCCTCCGCCCTGAGCGCAGTGGAGGGTAAGCCCTTATCCTTTTCTTCTTTTTCTTTTTCTAGTCAACTTCAAAAATGCCCCAAATATTCATATGAACTCCAAATTGCATGATTCAAATTTCTGGTAGCTCCTAAAATCATGCCCTATCACATGGTGCCACATGCACATTATTCCAGAAACTTTTCCTATACAAATATTTATCAAATGCCCATTTTCCACTTTCTGTGATTAACTTTAGAAAATCACAGAGAGCTCATTTTGGATCCAAATGCAGTGATTCAAGTTCCTAGATGCTTGTCATGTCCAAACTTAGTTTTGGAACATTTTTAATAATAGTTTCTGTACCCCACCAAATATTTAGCCATTTCTTCCTATTTATCAGCTTTGGAAAATCCTAGGAAATTCATTTCAATTCCAAATCCATTGAAACCAACTCCAAAATGCTTCTAAAATCATGACTTGATGATGGGTACCTTTGCTCATCATTCAAGGAATTATTTCTGTATACCTCTTCCAAATCCATAAACCCCTTTGGTTCCATCATATTGAAATGTTCCCAACTACCTATTGATCCAACACCTATGAAACCACCTTGGTCATTTCTAATATGACCAGAGGTATCCTAGAAAAGTCCAACTCCTATTTTTAGAGCACTTTTATTGTTGCTTTGATTGTGTTGCTTATTATGATTGTTTCCATTGTTAGTTGACGTAATAAACGGAGTATTCGGAGATGGACCAGAAGATTTGAAGACTCTGAAGAATAAGGCAAGCAGCCCTTTGACCATGTTCAAGAAATCTTTTTATGCATGTCTCATAGCACCTTTATATTCAATGCATCGGAATCATGTTGAGGTGGAAACCACTTTGGTTGCTACCTTTGTTACTTTACTGTTGAAACTTGCATCAAACATGACCCTACCTTCCTATGAGGGTTATGTGGGTGGGAGTAGATAGATGTATGCTATAGTAGTTGGCTACGCAAAATGGGTCGGGGTTATGCATTGAGTGAAACAAGTGTGGTCTGACATACTTGCAAATGACCCAGTGGGTGCCACTAATGCCCCTGGGAGTTGATGAGGAGCTAGGGCACTACTTGGTGAAGAAGTAGTGTGCCGAGGCTCGACGGAAGTGTTGTTTACAGAGATGGATTAGATTTATGTGTGACTACCGTCCCAACCAAACATGTGCAACCACACTACCCCTTATGGGACGGGGCTTTATTGATTACTTAGGTCGATACTAGCATAGTGCCCGCATTACTAGTGACGGGAAGACTTGAGGTCTTTCCCGGGACGGGGTCGTGCTTGGATAGGCGGCCATGACTGTTTTTACAGGGCACCGGACACACCGTTGGTCCCTTCGGGTACGCGTAAACATTGAATTAGGGCATGTCCCGTGATCTATTGTTTGTACCCCAAGGCCGTGTGCCAACGAGCGGACTCTATGTTAGTGTCGTCTAAGGAAAGGTAATGACCGGGTGCTTACCCCGGGTACTTGAGGTACCGCGGGTCGTGGATGACACGGAAGTTCCCCGGATCTTGTGGGTAAAGTGCGCAACCTCTGCAGAGTGTAAAACTATTCGAATAGCCATGTCCACGGTCATGGACAGTTGGGTGGTGCTACTTAGACTATGTCCATAAGTTTCTGGGAAACAACACGATTCAGAGGTATTGATGATGTGATTGTGAGGAAGTCACAATGAGCTTGTGCATGTGTTGATTACAACTCTTTCTCGATATTGATGTCTGTGACCTCCTGATACTTGTTACAGACACATGCATATCCTTGTTATATGTTGATCATAAGTGCATATGAAAAACCAGCTTTCCGCAAAACTACCAATTTAGCAGTAGAGCCTTGCATAAAATATTCTGTTATCACACTTGGGTTGCTTGCGAGTACATTCAATGTACTCATTGGCTTGCCACTGGTTATTTTATTGGCCAGGCAGGAGAGAACAGGTTATGATGAAGATTTCTCGGTGACGAGCATGCGAGCTAGGACGCTTCCCAGTCAGAATGCCTGTAGGGTTAAGGCAGATGGCATGGGTCCCAGTTGTCTTTGAAGATTTTTTTTCCGCTGCGATGATATACTCAAGGCTTGACCATTATGGTCCTATTTGTGTAACACGGTATGTAAGGATGTAAGACTCTTGTTATTCAGCTTCTGTGTGTTCAGTGAGCATTGATCTCTGGGATCACTGTACACGTGCATTCGGTGATCACGACTTACGAGTCGGGGTCCCCACAAAGATGTGCCACAACAGTTTCAAATTCATAGCCATGGAAAGGATCAGATTCAACCAAAGTAATTAACTCAGAATCAACGGAGAAATCATAATCCTTATCCGTAACAAAGATAGGTGAAGTAGCAAAAGCAGGGTCATATTTCATTCTAGCATTCAAAGACTTCTCTTTCAACTTAGCTAATAATTTCTTAAGATCATATCTATCATTGCAAGCAAGAAAGTCTCTAGCAATTTCTTCATCCATAACATAACCCTCAGGAATAACAGGCAGTTCATATCTAGGGGGAGAATCTTCATCATCACTTTCATCTATATTATTAGTTTCAATATTTGCATTCTCACTGACCTTAGCAATTTGTTCATCTAGAAATTCACCTAGTGGCATGGTATTATCAAGCATAGAAGTAGTTTCATCATACATAGCATAAGTGGCATCATCAAGAACACGCGACATATCAGATTCAATAGCAGGAGTAGGTGTCGCAAATTTACTCATAACAGAGGGTGAATCAAGTGCAGAGCTAGATGGCAGTTCCTTACCTCCCCTCGTAGTTGAGGGAAAGATCTTGGTTTTTGAGTCCTTAAAATTCTTCATAGTGATCAATAGATATAAATCCCAAGTGACTTAAAGAATATAGCTATGCTCCCCAGCAACGGCGCCAGAAAATAGTCTTGATAACCCACAAGTGTAGGGGATCGCAACAGTTTTCGAGGGTAAAGTATTCAACCCTAATTTATTGATTCGACACAATGGGAGCCAAAGAATACTCTTAAGTATTAGCAGCTGAGTTGTCAATTCAACCACACCTGAAAACTTAGTATCTACAGGAAGGTAATTTAGTAGCAAGGTAATATGGAAATAACAGTAACGGTAGCAAAAGTAGCGATAGTGTTTTTGTAGTAATTGTAACAGTAGCAACGGAAAAGTAAATAAGCAACAAGCAATATGTGAAAAGCTCGTAGGCATTGGATCGGTGATGTAGAATTATGTCGGATGCGATTCCTCATATAATAGTTATAACATAGGCTGACAGAGAACTAGCTCCAGTTCATCAAAGTAATGTAGGCATGTATTCCGAATATAGTCATACGTGCTTATGGAAAAGAACTTGCATGACATCTTTTGTCCTACCCTCCCGTGGTAGTGGGGTCCTATTGGAAACTAAGGGATATTAAGGCCTCCTTTTAATAGAGTACCAGACCAAAGCATTAACACAAAGTGAATACATGAACTCCTCAAACTACGGTCATCGTCGGGAGTGGTCCCGACTATCGTCACTTCGGGGTTGCCGGATCATAACACATAGTAGGTGACTATTGACTTGCAAGATAGGATCAAGAACAAACATATATTCATGAAAACATAATAAGTTCAGATCTAAAATCATGGCACTCGGGCCCTAGTGACAAGTATTAAGCATGGCAAAGTCATAGCAACATCAATCTTAGAACATAGTGGATACTAGGGATCAAACCCTAACAAAACTAACTCGATTACATGGTAAATCTCATCCAACCCATCACCGTCCAGCAAGCCTACGATGGGATTACTCACGCACAGCGGTGAGCATCATGGAATTGGTGATGGAGGAAGGTTGATGATGACGATGGCGATGATTTCCCCTCTCCGAAGCCCCGAACGGACTCCAGATCAGCCCTCCCGAAAGAGATTAGGGCTTAGCGGCGGCTCCATATCATAAAACGCGATAATTCTTCCTCTCTGATTTTTTTCTCCCCGAAAGAGAATATATGGAGTCGGGGGATACGTCGGTGGAGCAACAGGGGGCGCGCCCCCCACCCTCGTGGACAGGGTGTGGGCCCCCTGGCTTGGTTCTTTTTGTAGATATTTTTTATATATTCCAAAATAATTCTCCATTGAATTTCAGGTCATTCCAAGAACTTTTATTTCTACACAAAAATAACACCATGGCAGTTCTGCTAAAAACAGCGTCAGTCCGGGTTAGTTCCATTCAAATCATGCAAGTTAGAGTCCAAAACAAGGGCAAAAGTGTTTGGAAAAGTAGATACGTTGGAGACGTATCAACCCACAATTCATCGGATCTCGACAAACACACCGCAAAAAGAATTACATCTAATGGATCTCCAAGAAGATCGAGGAGAACTTTGTATTGAGATCCAAAGAGAGAGAAGAAGCCATCTAGCTAATAACTATGGACCCGAAGGTCTGTGGTAAACTACTCACAACTCATCGGAGAGGCTATGGTGTTGATGTAGAAGCCCTCCGTGATCGATGCCCCCTCCGGTGGAGCTTCGAAACAGGCCCCAAGATGGGATCTCATGGGTACAGAAGGTTGCAGCGGTGGAATTAGGGTTTCGTGGTGCTCCTCGATGTTTTCAGGGTACGTAGGTATATATAGGAGGAAGAGGGACGTTAGAGGAGCCACGAGGGGTCCACGAGGGTGGGGGTGCGCCTACCCCCCTGGGCGCGCCCCTGCCCTCATGGCCGCCTCATTCCTTCCCTGGCGTGTACTCCAAGTCTTCTGTGTTGTATTTGTTCCAAAAACGACTCTCCTGAAGGTTTCATTCTGTTTGGACTCCGCTTGATTTTCCTTTTGTGCAAAACACTGAAATAGGCAAAAAACACCAATTTGCACTGGGCCTTGGGTTAGTAGGTTAGTCCCAAAAATAATATAAAAGTGTATAATAAAGCCCGTTAAACATCCAAAACATAGAATATAATAGCATAGAACAATCAAAAATTATAGATACGTTGGAGACATATGAAGCATCCCCAAGCTTAATTCCTGCTCGTCCACGAGTAGGTAAATGATAAAAACAGATTTTTTGATGTGGAATGCTACCCAACATAATTGTTAATGTAATTTTCTTTATTGTGGCATGAATGTTCAGATTCGAAATATTCAAGACAAAAGTTTAATATTGACATAAGAATAATAATACTTCAAGCATACTAACAAAGCAATCGTGTCTTCTCAAAATAACATGGCCAAATAAAGTTATCCCTACAAAATCATATAGTCTGGCTATGCTCTATCTTCATCACACAAAATATTTAAATCATGCACAACCCCGGTTTCAGCCAAGCAATTGTTTCACACTTCAAACTTTTCAATCTTTTCAACTTTCACGCAATACATGAGCGTGAGCCATTGATATAGCACTATAGGTGGAATAGAGTGGTGGTTGTGGAGAAGACAAAAGGAAGATAGTCTCACATCAACTAGGTGTATTAATGGGCTATGGAGATGCCCATCAATAGATATCAATGTGAGTGAGTAGGGATTGCCATATAATGGAAGCACTAGAGCTATAAGTGTATGAAAGATCAACAAAAGAAACTAAGTGGGTGTGCATCCAACTTGCTTGCTCACGAAGACCTAGGGCATTTTGAGGAAGCCCATCATTGGAATATACAAGCCAAGTTCTATAATGAAAATTCCCACTAGTGTATGAAAGTGACAAAACAAGAGACTCTCTATCATGAGGATCATGGTGCTACTTTGAAGCACAAGTTTGGAAAAAGGATAGTAGCATTGCCCCTTCTCTCTTTTTCTCTCATTTTTTTCTTTTTCTCCCTTTTTTATTTTGGGCCTTCTCTTTTTTTATGGCCTCTTTTTTTCTTTTTTTTTCTTTTTGTGCGGAGTCTCATCCCGACTTGTGGGGAAATCATGGTCTCCATCATCCTTTTCTCACTGGGACAATGCTCTAGTAATGAAGATCATCACACTTTTATTTACTTACAACTCAAAGATTACAACTCAAAGCTAGAACAAAATATGACTCTATGTGAATGCCTCCGGCGGTGTACCGGGCAAGGCAATATGACAATGATGGAGCGTGTCATAATAAATGGAATGGTGGAAAGTTACATGGCAATATATCTCGGAATGGCTATGGAAATGCCATGATAGGTAGGTATGGTGGCTGTTTTGAGGAAGGTATATGGTGGGTGTATGGTACCTGCGAAAGTTGTGCGATACTAGAGAGGCTAGCAATGGTGGAAGGGTGAGAGTGCATATCCATGGACTCAAAATTAGTCATAAAGAACTCATATACTTATTGCAAAAATCTACGAGTTATCAAAACAAAGTATCCAATGCATGCTCCTAGGGGAAGGGTTGGTAGGAGTTAACCATCGCGCGATCCCGACCTCCACACAAAGGATGACAATCAATAAATAAATCATGCTCCAACTTCATCACATAACGGTTCACCATACGTGCATGCTACAAGAATCACAAACTTTAACACAAGTGTTTCTAAAATTAACAATTACTCCACTAGCATGACTCTAATATCACCATCCTCATATCTCAAAACAATCATCAAGTATCAAACTTCTCATAATATTCAATGCACTTTTTATGAAAGTTTTTATTATACCCATCTTGGATGTCTATCATATTAGGACTAATTTTATAACCAAAGCAAATTACCATGCTATTCTAAAAGACTCTCAAAGTAATATAAGGGAATCATTAGAGATTAATAATTTCTATAAAATAAAACCACCACCGTGCTCTAAAAAGATCTAAGTGAAGCACTAGAGCAAAACTATCTAGCTCAAAAGATATAAGTGAAGCACATAGAGTATTCTAATAAATTCCGATTCATGTGTGTCTCACTCAAAAGGTGTGTACAGCAAGGATGATTGTGGTAAACTAAAAAGCAAAGACTCAAATCATACATGACGCTCCATGCAAAACACATATCATGTGGTGAATAAAAATATAGTCTCAAGTGAAGTTACCGATAGACGAAGACGAAAGAGGGGATGCCTTCCCGGGGCATCCCCAAGCTTAGGCTTTTGGTTGTCCATGAATTTTACCTTGGGGTTCCATGTGCATCCCCAAGCTTAGGCTCTTGCCACACTTTGTTCCATAGTCCATCAAATCCTTACCCAAAACTACAAAACTTCACAACACAAAACTTAGCACAAATCTCGTGAGCTCGGTTAGTATAAGAAAACAAACCACCACTCAAAGGTACTGTAATGAACTCATTCTTTATTTATATTGGTGTTAAACCTACTGTATTCCAACTTCTCTGTGATTCATACCCCCCGATACTACTCATAGATTCATTAAAATAAGCAAACAACACACGAAAAACAGAATCTGTCAAAAATAGAACAGTCTGTAGGAATCTATAACTTTCGAATACTTCTGTAACTCTAAAAAACTTTAAATAAATTGGTGGAAGTGAGGAATTTTTCTATTAATCATCTGCAAAAAGAATCAAGTAAAAAGCACTCTCCAGTAAAAAATGGTAGCAAATCTCGTGAGCGTAAAAGTTTCTGTTTTTTACAGCAAGATCGCAAAGACTTCACCCAAGTCTTCCCAAAGGTTCTACTTGGCACGAACACTAATTAAAACACAAAACAACATCTAACCAGAAGCTAGATGCAATATTTATTACAAAACAGAAGTAAAAGCAAAGAAAATAAAATTGGGTTGCCTCCCAACAAGCGCTATCGTTTAATGCCCCTAGCTAGGCATGATACAAGAATAGATCTAGCTATTGCCATCTTTGGTAGGTAATCCATAAGTGGCTCTCATAATAGATTCATAAGGTAATTTGATTTTCTTTCTAGGAAAGTGTTCCATGCCTTTCCTTAACAAAAATTGTAATCTAATATTTCCTTCCTTCATATCAATAATTGTACCAATCGTTCTAAGGAAAGGTCTACCAAGAATAATAGGACATGTAGGATTGCAATCTATAACAAGAATGATGAAATCTATGGGCACATAATTCCTATTTGCAAAATTAAGAACATCATTAATCCTTCCCATAGGTTTCTTAATGGTAGAATCCGCAAGATGCAAATTTAAAGAACAATCATCAAGTTCATGGAAACTTAACATATCACACAAAGTTGGAATTGTGGAGACAATAGCACCCATATCACACAAAGCATAGCATTCATGATCTTTAATCTTAATTTTAATAGTAGGTTCCCACTCATCATAAAGTTTCCTAGGGATAGAAACTTCTAACTCAAGTTTTTCTTCATAAGATTGCATTAAAGCATCAACAATGTGTTTGGTAAAAGCTTTATTTTGATTATAACATGAGGAGAATTTAGCATGGATTAAAACAAGCAAATACAATCTATCAAAGAGCAATTATCATAATTAAATCCCTTGAAATCCAAAATAGTGGGTTCATTGCTATGTAAAGTTTTGACCTCTTCAATCCCACTTTTAGCAGTTTTAGCATTAAGATCTAAAAACTCTGAATCATTGGGACGCATTTTACCTAAAGTTGATTCATCTCTAGTCCCATTTTTATCCAGATTCATATTAGAAAACAAGGATTTAATAGGAGACACATCAATCACTTTTAGATCTTCATCTTTATTATCATAAAAACTAGAAGAACACGCTTTCACAAAGCAATCTCTTTTAGCACGCATCCTAGCGGTTCTTTCTTTGCACTCATCAATGGAAATTCTCATGGCTTTGAGAAACTCATTGATATCATGCTTAGGTGGAATATATCTAAGTTTCAAAGAATCAACATCAAGAGAAATTCTATCCACGTTCCTAGCCAACTCATCAATCTTAAGCAATTTTTCTTCAAGCAAAGCATTGAAATTCTTTTGCGAATTCATAAATTCTTTAACACTAGTCTCAAATTCAGAGGGCATCTTATTAAAATTTTCATAAGAGTTGTTGTAGGAATTACCATAATTATTAGAGGAATTACTATGGAAAGGCCTAGAATTAAAGTTTCCTCTGTATGCATTGTTACCAAAATTATTCCTACCAACAAAATTCGCATCCAAAGATTCATTATTATTCCCAATCAACGTAGACAAAGGCATATCATTAGGATCAGAAGACACACTCTTACTAGCAAATAATTTCATAAGTTCAGCCATCTTTCCACTCAAAACACTAATCTCTTCAATAGCATGTACTTTTTTACTAGTCGATCTTTCGGTGTGCCATTGAGAGTAATTAACCATAATATTATCTAGGAGTTTAGTAGCTTCTCCTAAAGTGATTTCCATGAAAGTGCCCCCGCGGTCGAATCTAAAAGATTTCTAGAAGCAAATTTCAAGCCAACATAAAAGTTTTGTATAATTATCCATAAGTTCAAAACATGTGTAGGGCAATTTCGTATCATTAATTTCATCCTCTCCCAAGCTTGTGCAACATGCTCATGATCAAGTTGCTTAAAATTCATAATATCGTTTCTAAGAGAGATAATCTTAGCGGGAGGAAGATACTTAGATATAAAGGCATCTTTGCACTTATTCCATGAATCAATACTATTTCTAGGCAAATAAGAGAACCAAGTTTTAGCACGATCTCTAAGCGAAAATGGAAATAGCTTCAATTTAACAATATCATTATTCGTATCTCTCTTCTTTTGCATATCGCACAAATAAACAAAGTTGTTTAGATGGGTAGCGGCATCTTCACTATGAAGGCGAGAAAATTGATCTTTCATAACAAGGTTTAACAGAGCAGCATTGATTTCACAAGATTCAACATCGATAATAGGAGCAATCGGAGTGCTAATAAAATCATTATTGTTGGTATTGGAAAAGTCACATAATTTGGTGTCATCTTGCGCCATAGTGACGAACAAGCAATCCAACACACAAGCAAACAAAGAAGCAAGCGAAAAGAGATGAACGGTAAAAGGGCGAATAAAACGGCAAGGGTGAAGTGGGGGAGAGGAAAACGAGAGGCAAATGGCAAATAATGTAATGCGAGGGATAAGTGTTTGTGATGGGTACTTGGTATATGACTTTTGCGTAGATCTCCCAGCAACGACGCCAGAAATTTTTCTTGCTACCTCTTGAGTTTGCGTTGTTTTTCCCTTGAAGAGGAAAGGGTGATGCAGCATAGTAGCGTAAGTATTTCCCTCAGTTTTTTAGAACCAAGGTATCAATCTAGTAGGAGACCACACGCGAGTCCCTCGTACCTACACAAACAAATAAGAACCTTGCAACCAACGTGATAAAGGGGTTGTCAGTCCCTTCTCGGACACTTGCAAAAGTGAGATCTGATAAAGATGATAAGATAATACTTTTCGTATTTTGTTTTATAGATTGAAAGTAAAGATTGCAAAGTAAAAGTAAAGTAAAGATAAATAGTTGATGAAAGATTGATATGATAAAAGATAGACCCGGGGGCCATAGGTTTCACTAGTGGCTTCTCTCATGATAGCAGATTTCTACGGTGGGTGAACAAATTACTGTCGAGCAATTGATATAAAAGCGCATAGTTACGAGAATATCTAGGCATGATCATTGTATATAGGCATCACATCCGTGACAAGTAGACCGAAATGATTCTGCATCTACTACTATTACTCCACACATCGACCGCTATCCAGCATGCATCTAGAGTATTAAGTTCATAAGAACAGAGTAATGCCTAAAGCAAGATGACATGATGTAGAGGGATAAAATCATGCAATATGATGTAAACCCCATCTTTTTATCCTCGATGGAAACAATACAATACGTGCCTTGCTGCCCCTGCTGTCACTGGGAAACGACACCGCAATATTGAACCCAAAGCTAAGCACTTCTCGCATTGCAAGAACTACCAATCTAGTAGGCCAAACCAAACCGATAATTCGAAGAGACTTGCAAAGATATTTAAATCATGCATAAAAGATTTCAGAGAAGAATCAAATATTATTCATAGATAATCTTGATCATAAACCCACAATTCATCGGATCTCGACAAACACACCGCAAAAAGAATTACATCGAATAGTCTCTAAGAAGATCGTGGAGAACTTTGTATTGAGATCCAAAGAGAGAGAAGAAGCCATCTAGCTAATAACTATGGACCCAAAGGTCTGTGGTAAACTTCTCATGACTCATCGGAGAGGCTATGGTGTTGATGTAGAAGCCCTCCATGATCGACGCCCCCTCCGGTGGAGCTCCGGAACAGGCCCCAAGATGGGATCTCACGGGTACAGAAGGTTG
>LR738713.1:378930197-379015150 GCA_902687465.1 Secale cereale
GGGGGGTTCGTGGTGCTCCTCGATGTTTTCGGGGTACCTAGGTATATAGAGGAGGAAGAGGGACGTCAGGGGAGCCACAAGGGGCCCACGAGGGTGGGGGCGCACCTACCCCCTGGGGCACGCCCCCTGCCCTCGTGGCCGCCTCGTTCCTTCCCTGTCCTGTACTCCAAGTCATCTGTGTTGTATTTGTTCCAAAAACGACTCTCCCGAAGGTTTAATACCATTTGGACTCCGTTTGATATTCCTTTTCTGCGAAACACTGAAATAGGCAAAAAACAGCAATTTACACTGGGCCTTGGGTTAGTAGGTTAGTCCCAAAAATAATATAAAAGTGTATAATAAAGCCCGTTAAACATTCAAAACATATAATATAATAGCATGGAACAATCAGAAATTATAGATACGTTGGAGACATATCAATGCTCAATGTTGATGTAGATCATTTTGGAGCAATCCATTGGAATGATTTTCACTTTCAATACCTACATGGGTTAGTCCCACAAGGAACATACAAAGATATCCATGGACATAGAGTGAATTGCACACAAGATGATGTCCATGAAAGCATTAGGTTACCTTGTCCCTTGTCTTACCAACAAGAGGGTTTGTGACTCCTTGAACTAGTGCAAGATATGAAAGTTGATTGGACTTGTACTTGCCAATATGAATAAGAGTGAAGTATGTTGGCAGAGTCACCCTCAAGAACACTCTAGTTTTTTCTTCTTCGGGATCCACACCATCTTGATGGGAATCCTTGGAGTTGTAGATGTACTTGATGAAGTATAACTTGACGTAGTCTTGGGAACCCACTTGACCAAGGCCTTAGGAGCTTCTTCAAATGCATCAATCTCTTCTTGAAGCTTGTCCTTGCCCTTTAGCTTGTGGTCTTGTGGTGGAAGATCATCTTGGGAGTGTGTCCCCTTGAAGGAAGTAGGATCATACTTGTCTTATTGAGGAACAAACTTTTTCTTGGGATATTGATCTTCTTCCGACTCAACTCCATTGGCATAGAACTTTCGTTCAAAAACAAAACCTTGATTCTTCCAGTGCCTTCCTTGTTTGCGTACAATTTCCTCGAATTGCTTACTCTCGGCAAGGCTCTTATAAACACTTTTCTCTATAATTCCCTTCAATAACTTGGCTAAGAGAATCATTAGTGGAATCAAGAGAACTACTAGAAGCAACAACATTGGATTTATCATGATTATTGTTACTACTAGAGGAAGAATCTTTCTTATTCTTATGACTAGATATTACTTGTGGCATGTAGATAGACAAGAGTAAATGCTTGGCAATGTAAGCAGAACTTTTCTTACGAAGATCATCATTGATTGCTTCTAAGAACTCATGTTCTTGCTCTAGATTTAGCTTTTCAAAGCGTAGCTTCTCATGAGTCCTTAAAAGTTCTCGATGATCCTCTAAGGTAGTTTCATGAGCTAACTTAAGAGTGTTTAATTCTTTAGTTAGACACTCAATCTTCTCATTATCATTGTCATTCGTTTTATCTTGATTAGCATGATTAATAGCTATTTCATCATAGTTTTCATCACTATTGCTACCAACAAGTAAATCATCATCTCCTAGCAAATCATCTTCATCACTATTGAAATCAAGATATTCGGGATGTGATACCTTAGGGCCTTTAGCCATGAAGCATCTTCCAATTCCTTCATTTGGTGAGTCAAATATGTCGTAGGAGTTGGATGCACAAGAGCAATTCTGGCAACACCTTCATCTTGAGTATCTTCGGAGTCGGAGTAATAGCTTCTCTCGGAGTGGTTATCGGAGTCGGAACTGGAACTGGATACCCATTCACTAACATGACCTTGATGTCTTCGTCTTGTATAGCTCCTTGATGATTTGTCCTTCCTTACTGAATCCTTGCTTCTACGAGAGGGTCTTCGTTCATAACGATCATCTCTACTCCTTCTCTCTCTTGGTGGTGAATCTTCTCTTCTACTCCTCATTTTGGGTGAGTCTTCTCTTCTCTTATGAGGAGCCGTACACTCATTTGAATAGTGTCCGGGCTTCCCACAAATGTACCAATTCCGATCATGACTAGAAGATCTTTTGTCATTGTAGGACCTCGATTTGGAGTATCTTTCTTTGCTTTTACTCTTGTAGAATTTGTTGAAGTTCTTCACCATTAAGTTTAACTCTTTATTGAAGACTTGTGTCTCACTTGATGATGTAGGAGCATCACATGAGGCTTTGTAAGCACCACTAGACATGTTGTGAAGCTCTTCTTTATCCTTAAGTGACATCTCGTGAGCAACGATTCTACCAATGACTTATGTTGGCTTGAGATCTTTGTAATTGGGCATCATTTGGATCAATGTGCACACGGTGTCATTTTTTCCATCCAAGGCTCTTAGGATTTTCTTGATGATGAATCTATCGGTCATTTCTTCGCTTCCTAAGCCGGTAATCTCATTTGTGATGAGAGCAAACCTAGAGTACATTCCAGCGACACCTTCACCATCCTTCATTTTGAACTTGTCAAGTTGACTTTGAAGCACATCCAACTTGGATTCCTTGACGGATTCGGTACCTTTGTGCATATCAATCAAAGTATCCCAAATTTCCTTTGCATTCTCAAGACAGCCGATTTTGTTGTATTCTTCGGGACACAATTTGATGTAGGGTGGAACCCTAGATGGCTGATCTTTCACGAAATGGAGAGGATCCCACAAAGAACACGATGAACACGGGGAGAAAACACAAGGGAAAACACTCAAGAAAAAGTCCAATCACACATCCACTAGACAATCAAACACACAAGATCACAAGGTACATGAACAACAAAGGGAAAGATACAAGGTAAAGTTCATCTCCGTGAGGAGGTCTTGAATCAGCGAAGGATCTTCTCGTTTAGGGGTCTTGAATCCAAGGTGGATCTTCTCCGTAGAGGGGTTGCGGTCTCTCTCGTGGAGTAGATCCGTAATGGATGAGCAAAGCTCTATCTCACATATGAGCTAAATCAATGCTAACCCTAAAATGGTGGGGTGGAGGAGTATATATAGTCTAGGTGGGCGAAAGGGTAAGTGGGAAGGGGTACAAGGCCATAGGCCCGATGCTGCGCACAGGCAGGGAGCGGATGTCCGTTGGGCACCGGACGTCCGGTGGGTCGGGAGGGACCGGACGTCCGGTATCTCACGGACTTCCGCTATTTTCCACCGATTACGTTCTGTTGACGATGTCACGGACGTCTGGTGGTCGCCGGTCGTCCGGACGCCCGGGACGCGTCGGACGTCCGGTGTGTAGCGGACGTCCGGGGCCTGTAGCTTGCAGCAGCTCCCTTTCTTCCGTCTTCTCTTCCACGCTTCCCTCGCTGATGGTGTAATGCCCAGTATGCGGCTATGTCCCCCATGTGTCGAGGCACGACTTAAGGACATAAACGCATACTAGAATGATCTCAAGTATGGTATCTTTGCACATCTCATGTAAAATTCAGGGATGAAATTGTAAAATGATAGTTGGCTTACACTCGCCACGTCACACAATGAATACAATATCATACATCATCCAAAGAACATCAGGGTCCGACTACGGACGAAAATCCAAATGCGAAAGATACCAAAACACAAGCCCGGATCCTCCTAGTAAGAACCACTACTGATCGTCGGGATACAAAACATAGTAACGTCCACGCTCTTCATTGAACTCCTAGTGAAGTTCTGAACCATCTCCTGCATTGTTCTCAGCGATACCTGAATCTGGTGTGTGTTGAATCTGTGAGCCACAGAGGACTCAGCAATCCCGTTCCCGGGTATCAAAACTACCAAAGCCTTAGGTGTGGAAAGGCTATAAACAAGGGTTGCATCAAGCACTAAGCACTAGCTTTCGGGTTTTAGAGCGAGATGAGAACAAGTGCCAACGATCGCCAAGTTGATCAAGAAGTGATCCTAGCTACTCACGATCAAACATAACCCCACCGTGTTCACTTCCCGAAGCCCTTCGGAAAGAGACCATCACGGTTACTCACACTGGTAGTGTATTCATGAATAAGGTGTCAAGTTATCTACAACCGGATATTAACAAATTCACATCTGCCACATAACCGCGGGCACGGCTTTCGAAAGATCAAACCCTGCAGGGGTGTCCCAACTAGCCCATCACAAGCTCACGATCCGCGGAGTCGCAACTCCAAAGTGGGAAGACCCGAGTATCCTCGGAATCCCGTGCTCAAGATATTTCGACAAAGGTAAAACTAATCCAGCAAGACCTCCCGGCGTGCCGACACCCTGATAGTAGCCGCGCGTATCTCGTCTCAGGCCACGACCGGATGGGCGATGCTACAGGTTTTTACCAGCCCTCGGGTTTCCCCAAGGTGGCCCTGCAGGACCCCTAGTTTGGACTAACACTCATGAGGAGCACTGGCCCGGGTTGTTAATTAAGAACTCGGGTTTGCAATGCCCTATGCAAGTTTTAGTTATTAGGCAAATGTAAAACCAATGTTGGACCTTGCTGGAAAAGCTTTAAACAGAGCGAATTATCAAGGGGGGCCATAAACCCCAACCGTGATAAGAACGCAATATCAAGGAACATAACACCGGTTTATCGGTTCCTAAGGTGGCATGAGTGGAACAAAACACCAAGCAAAAAGGCTTAGCCTTCCACCCATTACCAATATATAGGTGCATTAATTTAACAGGTATTTATATATATTGTGTTATCCAAATAACAACTTCATCGTGGAGCAATCTTCAAAAACTTCACCTGCAACTAACAACACTATAAGAGGGGCTGAGCGATGCGTACTTAGCCAAACAACGGTTTGCTAGGAAGGCGGTTAGAGTGTTTCATGGCAACAACAGGGGGCTGACAAGCAGGAATAGGCATCGAGGCAATATCTAAAGAGCGAGACATCTAGCATAGGCAAAGATAGAAGTGATATCTGGAAATGGTCATCTTGCCTGTTGAGTCCACGGAGGGATCATAACCTTGCTCCTCAAACTCAGCCTCGAAAGGAACCTCGAACTCCGAATCGTCATCGGGCTCTAACCAACACAATAATGCAACACTGGAACAACAATCAATCATCAGGCTATACTCAAACACATGATGCATGAATATGATACATATGGACATGGGTAGGATATGATGCAACTTCTAGGGATAAGTAGAGTGCACATGCATCATGGCAATAACAAGATCACACACTTGTGGAACACAAGCAAAAGGAAACAAAACTAACATGACCACAAGTGGTTATGTAGATGTTTTAAACAAGCACCCAACAAGTTTTATAAGTTGTTTAACAAGGCAAGGGGTGCAACTAGGACTAACAGCAACATGCTAGCATTTTAAATGGGCCGGAAAGAACAACCAACAATTTCCGGAAACTCCCATATTCATATAAATACATTTAGGACAGATCTGAGAAAGTCATAATTTAAAGTTGTTAAACATGCAAAACAACAGCACCACATTAATATACACATTTTTCCACCCCAAAAACATATAAAGTTTGTCAAATTTGGAGTTGTAGATATTTAGTTATGATTTTTACAAGTTTGAGCATATTTTAAACACAATTAAATCATACAGCATTTTAAATGTTTTAAACATGGCAATAAACTGCATATTAATATTCTACATGAAAAACTAGGCAGTTTTCATATATAAAGCATTTTCATCAGATGCATATTTTAAAAGATATTAAATATGTGAATCAACGTGTGGTTAAGATGGTTAGGTGGACAGTGGTATCCCCAACCCACCAGGGTTCAAATCCTGGTGCTCGCATTATTTCTAGATTTATTTCAGGATTTCTGGGGATGCGCTTTCAGTGGGAGGAGTCATTCCTGTCGACGACGAGGCGCTTACGGTGACTTCGTAAATCTCAAGATGATATGTCGGCTCAGTCTCTCGGAGGTGCTCATAGGGGTAGGGTGTGCGTGTATGCGTTCATAGGGATGAGTGTATGCGCATGTATATGAACGCTTGCGTCTGTACTGATTCTCAAAAAAAAATCTCAAAAAAATGCAGAAAAAGAAAAAGAAAAAAAAGAAAAAAGAAAAACAAAGGAAAAGGTGCTAACACACCCAGACTGGATCTAGCCGCAGCCGCTGACCCGTAGGTCCAGAGGCGCTGAGGTGGCGCTGCGGGTGTGGGAGTGGGTAGAAGTGGCGTAGAGAGGCTCGCCGGTGGGACCAGCCTGTCAGTGGCACATAGGAAGCAAAAAGGGGGGAATAATTCCACTGTCCCCGGCGTGATTCGAACCCAGCCCGCTGGCTAACTGACGAAGAGACACACCACTAGGCTGCGAGCGTGTTTCTGACAGAGAACAGGTGTATTGCCTTAAGAGATAACTGAAGAGGCAAACAGCAGGGGGAAACAGAGCATGTCGGAGTAGCTCGTCGGAGCTGCTCCGGCGACCATTACAGGCGGCGGAGTGGTGCGATGTGTTCCTAGAGGAACTCCGCACACACGACGCGCATCTACAGAACCTAATGATGGCTACAACGTCGCCGGCGACAAGCAACAGAAGCGTGGGCGACGCTCAACGGCGCGACAAGCTACGACGAGAGCACAGGCAGGTCCTACTCGACACGGCGAAGCTGATGGACACCAGCAGAAGAGCTACGGTGGTCGGGGCACTCTCCGGAGACGAGGCCCGACGGCGATGCATTCGGGTGCGCGCGGCTAGCACGGCTAGAGAAAGCAAACGAGGATAACAAGGGGTCGGGAAGAGCGCGATCGTACCACAAGCACGGAGGTGTGCTTGGTTAGCCGCAAGGAGGTCGGAGGCGATGGAATCTCGCCGGAGACGATCAGAGGCCGACGCGGAGGAACTCGACGGGGAGGTAGTCGTACTTGGCGTCCCGTGGGCTGTAGATGAAGCAGGGGACGTAGTCGACGTCGGCGAACTTGATGGACACGGTCTCCAGGGCAACGATGGCCGGAGAGCACGTCGGCGACGAGGAAGGCTCTTTGTTGCATTCGGGACGGCGGAGGAATGGTGGATCTGGGGGTCTAGGTGGCCCAGTGACGGGCGAGGAAGGAGGAGGGAACCCTAGGGGTTAGGTTGGACATGGAGGGGGCTTAAAAGGGGGGCCAGTGCGACGACGGAGCGGCGACGGTGTTGGGCTCGCGGTCCCCATGGCGACGGCGCGAGGATGACGAAAAGGTGGGTGCGCACCTGGCCTCAGTCAATGACGTGTGAGCCCTAGGCGTCCACGTGGGCGCGACTCAGCGGGGGTAAGCGGGGGCGCGGGTGAGAAAGGGTGAGAGGAACGGCGCGCGGGCTGCTGCTGGGCTGCGGGCGCATGCTGGTTGCTGGGCCGAGGGGGGAGACTGGCCCAGGTGGCTGCTGCTGCTGCTGGGCTGCTGGCTGCTGCGTTGTTGCCTTTTCTTTTTCTTTTTCTTCAGGTAGAAAACAAAATGAAAAAGCACATGCTAAAGGAAAAGGAATCTGGAGAAAAGTAAAATATCCCCAAGCTCCTGGATTTATGCCCTATTTTATAAAATTGGTTTGGGCAGTTTTAGAGGTAGAAAAATAAAACAAGTTTGAATGTGGTTCAAACTTCTTTCATTTTTGAACCAAACCAAATCATTTCAAAATGGGGTAATGCTTTTCAAGGTGACTCATGTCAAAGTGACAAAGATGTGGGGAGAAGATGAACATTTTTGGAAGAGGCTAAGTCACTTGCAAAATAGCTTAAAGAAAGGAAAAGAAAAGGAGGAAGGAGAAGAGTGGTGCAAAAGAAGGAGGGGGTTAGGGTTTAGCATGGCCATGGTCTTGCTATCACCACCAACACACAAGAACAAGGTAATCATATGACCAACACAAGACAAACTAAGGATGCAACACAACAAGTGAAAGAAGGTCATGATGATCATGATGCAATGGTGATGATGAGTAATGCATGAATGCAAAGAAAAAAAGATGACAATGCAATGACAATAATAATGCATAAATGAAAAGAACCCCCAAGGAAAGGACAAGGATCAAATTGATAATTGCTTTATTGCCATAAATGGAAGGTGTCACATATGGGGTGTTATAGATGGTGTAGGTGATCCTTGCCGCTTGCACTCCTCCTCATCATACGTGAAGCTCCGACAATACCTATGCATGCACGCGAGTGGAGTGTCAAGTAGTATACCATCCTCGAAGGGGTCAAGTGAACATGTGTAAAGGAGATGATTCACCTTTATGTATGAGAAGTAGAGGTCACATGTGTCACTTGCCAAGCGGACTCTTGGCATGGTGACGTCCAAAGGATGCTCCGCATCATCCCCTCCCCCTTGGAAAAGATTCGACCTCGGATCGACAGCCAAATCACCATGGGAAAGAGATGGCGTCGCCGTGTCAAAGTGGCCGATACCCAAGCACTCGTCATCTTGAAGCTCAAAATGGGCACTCTCCAATGTCGCACCGTCTAGTGATTCCTTCAAAAGGAGCAAGGACAACAAACACTTGGAAAAACAAATGTGGTTAGCGTTAGTGCAAATCCAAGCATTCAAGAGGTGATTCACCCAACAAGTGTTGTCATCAAGCATAGCATCGGGTGTGACAAAGGGTTGTGGCATGGCATGTAAGCATATCAATTGAGCACAAGAAAAGATATCATGGGGCCAAGTATGCAATTGGGAGGTAGTGATGCAAGTATGTGTGACAAGAGAATAAGCATCTACCTCATGGTCATAGCAAGCATGCATAAATCGCTCAATGAAAGGTCTATGGTAGGCATATGAATCATTCACAACACCAAGTAAAATGAAGTGTCTAAACACATGGGTCAAGTGCGAGATAATCCAAGCATAATGTGCATAGGGTGTAGTGAAAAAGGTGTGGCACTCAACACAATAGAAAGAGTAATTGTTCAACATGTGTGAGGCAATCAAGTGAATCATGTGAAAAGCAATGGGACATGGCATATGTGAAGAGATGACAATGTTGAAACCAAGCATATGATAGGGATAAGTAATCCAAGAATAGGATGCAACACACAAGGCATATATAACATGATGCATGGCAATGTGGTGATCATGAATGACAGAAATATCACTAACATGTGCGCAATCAAGTGGTCCAAGATGACAAGTAAGTCTCATGGTGCAAGCAACACAAGTAGTGTGATCCACAATATGCATGCGCATGGTTTTTGGTTTCTCGAACGAGAAAGATATCAACTTGAAAGCATGTCCTTGTGTGTCCTTCACAATGCCGAAGCACAAGAAAGTTCGATGTAGAAGCGTCGTGGTAGAAGGTGGTTCGCTCTCAAGAGCCCGAATGGTCAACTCACGTGAAGTGGAAGTCGACACGAAGTCCAAGTATCCTACATATGCACACAATAAAACAAAGAACGTATGCGCATGGTAGATAAAGACATCATCCATCATGATGGTTCTCTTCTCTTGCACATAAACATTAGAAGCAAAAGTGCATGAATAATATGGTGCAACAATTGCTATATTCATGTCACTAGGCATATGGTGCAAAGAGGTAAGACAAGCATGCTTCAAAAGAAATATGTCAAAATCTCCAAATAAATGCGAGAATGCTATGGGGGCAATCTCATTGGCAAGACTAAAATCGTGGTTGCGCTCAATGCATGGACAATCATATAGCATGAGAGAGGCAACATGTGGAGACATATGACAACAAGCAATATCAATCATGTGCAAAGCATGGCAATGGTGGCTATCAACCGCATGAATTGAGCGTGTATGAATCATGGGTGATGCACTACATGAAGCAAGCATGGTGATCAAGTTGTGCAAACTAGTGGAGCGAAGATGCAACACACTAGGAGAAGGCATGTCAATCATGTCATGTGAGCAAATAGTGGGTATAGGTAATACACATGACATATCGCAAGCACGAACACAAAGCAAGATCAAAGCATCATAATAGGCATGGGGTACAAAGGCATCATGGCAATAACAAGCAATATCTCCACCAAGCTAGCAAATACACATACATGTATGAGAATCAATCATCATGTGTAATGCAAAGCATGGGTCACAAATGCATGGAAAAGGTATAGGAATGAGCATATCATGCAAAGTGAACATGGCAAGATGGGCGTAAGAGATATAATGGACAATAACCCATAACCATGTGAGTGCCATGTAGAAGGAATGCACGGAGTTTTTGCGCGAATGGGAGTGGTGGGAAAGATAATCCACGGAATCCGAAGTCATCATTGCTCTCTAGAGCTCGTTTCGTCAACTCGTGCTCTTGCGAGGTTGGCGAGTATGCATGTGTACCTACACAAAAGAGACTCAAGCCAAAGAAAGTGTGTGTGTGGTAAATGTACACATCATCCATCATGATGTGTATGTGCACGTGTGAGTTAGCACAAGACAAGCAATGCTCAAAGAAATTTGATGCATGGTATAAGAACATGTCATCCATCATGAATGAATAGTTATTATGTATAGCATGATGTGGATGCAAATTGAGCATACAATTATATGGCACATCTATAGCATGTTCATTCATGGGGAGCGTATGGTGCATATAAGGATTGGGATCATGCAATGGATGGGATGGATCAAAATCTCCTAATATGTATGAGGAAACTATGGGGGTCTCCTCATGAGCAATAGTGGAAGCATAATATGGATAAGTGGAACAACATCCAAAAACAATGCATGTCCGAAGCTAGGTAATCATGGCATGGCATATGATGGATATGATGCAAAGGAAGCATGCCAATATCATCACAAGAAAAACAAATGCCAATAACCATGGGCTTGTCATCTATGCCATATGTGCAAATTTGGTTTATTTTAATGGCATGTGCATAGTCACTACGATGAGATTGCAAATATGACATATTGTTGATCTTATGCATAGCATATGACAATTCAAGCGGATTGTCAAACATGATGTGACCAAGAGAATTATCACAAGAGATCCTGTGCAACATGGCATCACAACTAATAGACTCCACATGGCAATCATCAAACTCATCATAAATGGGTAAATCATCGCATGGGGAAATCATTCTAGAATGAAGCATGGTAATAGGTGGATCAACATATTGCAAGCAATCAATGTCAACATAGTCCACTAGTGGGACAACAGCAACACCTTCACCTTTGTTACCTTTCTCATTCCACTCATGTGGTCTAGGTGAGGTGGGAAAGACCAAAAGGTGGTCATAATCTTCATCTTGATGGAACCATGTGGGGGGTGCATCATATTCCACCATGGCCATCGTCTTGTCCAATGAAAGGACGAAGTCATCGAGAATCGGCGCGTTATCATATGTGGGACCTAGCACCAAACGAGAAGACACAATAGAGGTAGAGGTCAAGTCGTTAGTGTTGAAAGTGGCCTCACATGACCTATCAACTATCTCACTCTCTCTATGTGGTGGCTCACTCACTCCCTCAAGGTAGGTGCACTCAAACTCACATATGATGGAGTCACTCATCTCACTCAAGTGGTGGGGGTTGTGGCTCTCCTCACATGGGAATTGGGGCAGCTCATCATATATGGGGCTAGTGGTGAACTCGCTCTCACTCTCAAAATGGTGGCACAAGTCACTCAAGTCATCATACGTCGCCGTGGTCAAAGGGAAAATCCCATGCTCAACCATCTCGTCATCGTCGCCGTGGATGAAGGCCGAAGATGGCACATCATCACTCTCGCCTCCAAAGATGGAAGCATCATCCTTGCTCGTCACCGTGTCGTTCGCCTCCAAAGCTTGGTCCTCGAATGGCTCCGTAGTCGTAGTTGTCGCCACGCCATCTTGAAAAAGAGTCAATGTAGACTCGGCATCATCAATGCCACAAAGAGGGATGGCGATGAAGTCGAACTTGGGAACGTCGTCTCGGAGCTCGTTGGGCTTGGACATCGTGGTGGTACTACCCTCATGCTCGTCGTCTTGGAGCTTGGTCTTCGAGAAGTGTGCTTGCAGTGGAGAAGCCTTGGCCTTCATGAGTTTTTGTTCCGCCTTGAGAGCACCAATGTAGTTGTCATCGAGGGACTTGTGCTTCTCGAGGAAGATAGTCTTGGAGATGTCGTTGTTCAATCCCATCATGAAGTGGAGCTTCATCGAAATGGGTTCGTCCACGCCGGCTCGTCGCAAGGCCATCTTCATCTCCTGGAAGTACTTGTCGATGGACTTGGATCCTTGTATGGTGTTCTCCAATTGGCGTAGAAGATGTTCCGTGTAAGTGGGAGGCACGAACTCTCGCCGCAAAGCTTTCTTCATCTTGGGCCAACTCATGGCATACTCCTCCGAAGGTGTGTGAAACCACCATGTCGATGCGAAGTCGTGGAAGTTTCTTGTGGCGCACTTCACTTGATCTCCAAGAGGAACTTGGTGTAGCGTGAGGTAGTCGTCCATCAAGCGTTCCCACTCGAGATACTCCTTGGGTTCTTGAGTCCCATAGAAAGAAATCTCATGGTCGTTGTCGAGGTCGTGGTAGCTCGTGGAAGTCGCGGACTTGAGCTTGGGGAGCTTCTCTTGAGCATAAGATTGGGGTGCTTGTTGGCGAAGATGCCATATGTCCAAAGGTGAAGATGCCTTGAAGTCGCTTGGTGAAGATGCCAAGGTACATGGTGAAGTCGTTGAGTGATTGTTGGAGTTGAGCTCATACCTTCATGTTCTTGTCGTTGATGTTGTCGATGCCGATGTGATCTCGCCGAAGATGGTAGCTCGGAAGGATGTGCACTAGAGCGTCTTCTCGAAGATGAGGGACACCTCTTGCGGTTCTTGATGAGGGCTTTGAGCTCCTTCATTTGAGCATCCATGTTGGCGCACAAGTGGTTCGTCCTGGCATCGAACTTGTCGTTGTTGTTGTAGACCGAAGTAGATGAAATGCTTTGCCTATCCATCACAAGAGTCGAGCAAAGGTGAGTAGGAGATGAGATAAACAATACCAAGTTACCTTTTCCGAATGTTGAGGATGTATCCCGTTTCACTCAATGTGAAATGAAAGAATAGTGGAATTGGTACCAGACTTGTTCACTCACACCTATCAAGTAAAGCTTTACGAGTGGCTCGGTGAGGATAGTGGCACAAAAATTTGATGCAAAATGTTAGAAAGAGTCAATAATTTTGAAAGAGATTCACAAATTTGCAAGCGAAACAAGTAGACCAATAGCAATGAGTGGCACACAGAAATACACACACAGATAGATAAATGGGGTCGTGCAACCAAGAAATGAGCACAAAATGTGGAATCCACGGAAAACGCTCGTGTTGCATAGCTCAAGAGAGACGCTAGCACGATTTCTCAATAGGCGGATATGACACTTGTGCACAATCTATAAGATGCATCATGTATAAACTTTCTATGCCAAGTATGCTATGTATGTATGGTTCCCGTTCTTGATCCAAGATGATCGGATATGATATCATATGATGCGATGCTATTGCTCTTGCTTACAAGCTTCTTTGCTTTTCTTTTCCTTTTTGCTTAAAAGCTTTTTTTATGGCCACGATGCACAAACCAAGATAGCAATTGTGTATATGCGGGAACAATCTTGTGACACAAGGGATGCTATGATGATACCAATATGATATGGTATATATGCAATGGAAGAGCGGATCGATGATCACTAATGTGCACAAGTAACGTTGCCGGCAATACTCAAAGGCTAGTCTCGATAGGCAAGTGATGCAAAATGGGCTAGGGGTTAACAATGCAATTGCAAGGGGAATATACAATGATGTCGTCGAGGTTACCATCCTTATGTACGATGACGACCTCGTGGCGATGATGAGTGGCGGTGTTCTCGAAGTAGACCCATTCCTAATTAGCCGAAACACCTTAGGAAACGGAAAAAACACAACGGAGAATCTCAAGGACAAATGTAAAATGGTGGTAGCGGCAATGCCGTGGTGGTTGCGGAAGTGGAATGATGGGCTATACACGATGTCGGAGTTGAAGTCATGGTCCCTAAGTAGCCGAAACACCTTAAGAGACACAAGCCACAACTCAAACAAGCTCAACAAAAATTGGGTTAAGTTGGGTGGAAATGTATAGTGGCAATGGGTATGTGGAAGTGGTGGTGGTGGTTGATGAAGAAGCAATTGTCCCTAAGTAGCCTAAACACCTTAGGAGACTCAAATCACTACTCAAACAACCACAAATGCTATGGTGAGCTAAATGGTTTAGGTTGCGGAAAGCTATGGTGGCTATGCGGGTGATATGGTGGAAGGCCTAGGCAAACTTGCCAAATTTGACAAAATTTGATGGAGTTAAATGATGATGGTAGTATTTTTCTGGTATGGGGGATGTCAAGAGCTTCAAAACGAGCTAAAAACGTCAAAATCTGAGTTCGGATGAATTAGTTATGACCAAAACAAAAATCAGCCGAAGTGAGAATCTACACGTACCGGACGTCCGGAAAGTGACGGACGTCCGGTCGGGCTCGGAAATCCGCTAATTTCATTCTGTTGGGTGGTTCCAGTCGTCCGGTGGATGACGGATATCCGGTGCTTCGTGAGGGTCCGGACGTTCGGTAAAACGCCGGTCGTCCGGTGGGTCGGGGTAAACGCGAGATTTGAGCTCGGGAACACGATTTTGAGCAGAATTGGTTGATTTTGGGGTCAAAATGATGAGATTTCGTGGATGGAAAGTGGGGAAACTTGGGAAAATGCTAGATCCACTTTAAACCAAGCAAATCCATGGATCAAAATCAACAAAACGTCATCAAACCAACAGATCACAAAAAAATTGGGGCTATTTTTTGTGGGGATTTTCGAAATTTAGGATGAAATCACACGAAAGAAGGCTAGAAAACGGTGAAGGGGGCTCCAGATTCGTGAGAGACCTTGCTCTTGATATCATATGATGTAGGGTGGAACCCTAGATGGCCGCTCTTTCATGAAATGGAGAGGATCCCACAAAGTACACGATGAACACGGGGAGAAAACACAAGGGAAAACACTCAAGAACAAGTCCAATCACACATCCACTAGACAATAAAACACACAAGATCACAAGGTACATGAACAACAAAGGGAAACATACAAGGTAAAGTTCATCTCCGTGAGGAGGTCTTGAATCTGCGAATGATCTTCCCGTTTCGGGGTCTTGAGTCCAAGGTGGATCTTCTCCATAGAGGGGCCGCGGTCTCTCTCGTGGAGTAGATCCATAATGGATGAGCAAAGCTCTATCTCACATATGAGCTAAACCAATGCTAACCCTAAAATGGTGGGGGTGGAGGAGTATACATAGTTTAGGTGGGCGAAAGGATAAGTGGGAAGGGATACAAGGCCATAGGCCCGCGGCTGCGCACAGGCAGGGAGCGGACGTCCACTGGGCACCGGATGTCTGGTGGCTCGGGAGGGACCGGGCGTCCGATATCTCACGAACTTCCGCTATTTTCCACCTATTACGTTCCGTTGACGATGTCACGGACGTCCGGTGGCCGCCTGTAGGATCGAAAGTATGTCTAGAGGGGGGGGGGTGATTAGACTACTTGTAAATATAAAAATTCTGCCTTTTGACAAAGAACAGTTTTTGGCAGATTCACAATTATGATCAAGTCAAGCATCACCCTACACATGCAATTCTAGAGTATAGGCAGCGGAAAGTAAATTGCACATGTAGTAAAGAGAGGTGGAGAAGAGCAAACGCAATTTGGAGACGCGGTGATTTTTCCCGTGGTTCCGATAGGTGGTGCTATCGTACATCCACGTTGATGGAGACTTCAACCCACGGAGGGTAACGGCTGCGCGAGTCCACGGAGGGCTCCACCCACGAAGGGTCCACGAAGAAGCAACCTTGTCTATTCCATCATGGCCTACGCCCATGGAGGGCTAGCCTTACTCGGGGTAGATCTTCACGAAGTAGGCGATCTCCTTGCCCTCACAAACTTCTTGGTTCAACTCCACATCTCGATGACGGAGGCTCCCAAGCGACACCTAACCAATCTAGGAGGCACCACCCTCCAAAAGGTAATAGATGTTGTAGATGATGATGAACTCCTTGCTCTTGTGCTTCAAATGATAATCTCCCCAACACTCAACTCTCCTCACTGATTTGGCTGTGGTGGAAGAAAGGATTGAGTGGAAAGCAACTTGGAAGGTTAGAGATTAAGTTTCATATGGTAGGAGTGGAGCAACTTGATCTCAACACAAGGGTAGGTAGTTCTCTTCTCAGAAATGTAAGGTAGGAGTGGTAGTTCTTTCTGATGGCTCTCTCTCACGAATGAAGAGGGGGTGGAGGGGTATATATAGCCTCCACACAAAATCCAACCGTTACACACATATTTGAGCAATCTCGGTGGGACCGAAGTGGACAACTCGGTGAGACCGAAAGTTCAAATAATGTGAACGTTGGGGTTTTCGGTGGTACCGAAAATACCATCTCGGTTAGTCCGATTTGAGTAAAGACAGGAGCATGCCAGTTTCGGTGGGACCGACTTCATCATCTCGGTGACACCGATTTGATGACAGAAGGTTACAGAAGCTTGGCAGCCCATGTTTCGGTGAAACCGATATCAAACTCGGAATATCCGATTTTTCTAGGGTTTGGCTTATGGCTGAGGTGGTTCATCTCAGTGTGACTGAGTTTGGATAATCGGTGAAACCGAGATTACTTATGAGTGTATATTGTAGTGAAGGTTGCTGATAGTTAAGGAGATATATCACTAAGCACTTGAGCAACCAGATCATCAACATAACCTCATCCCCTTTTAATAGTATTGGCTTTTCCTATGGACTCAATGTGATCTTGGATCACTAAACCAAAAATGGAGTCTTGAGCTTTTGCCAATGCTTGCCTTAGCATTTTGAGGGGTCCACTTCTTCAGTCATTGCCATACCCATATCACTGAACTTCTCTGAAATGATTCTCAAGTAGCTATTAGTTCAATGATATATATGTTGTTATTAATTGCCAAAACCACCCGGGGATTAGTTGCACTTTCAATCTCCCCCTTTTTGGTAATTGATGACAACATATAGATCAAAGCTTCGACAAGAGATATAATCAATGAATACTATCGTCGCTTTGATAAGTATGTGATAAGCAAGAGCTCCCCCTAAATTTGTGCATTATTTAAGATTTGCATTTGAATGCAAATGCACAATCGATTAGGATCATGGGTCACTCTTCCATGTCACATACATCTTGGTGGAGCGCACAAAATGATAAGAATGAATAGCATGCACCCAATCACCAAGACAAGAGTAAATAGTCATACAAGATAGGAATAGCATATGATAAGCATTAAGCACACATTAAAGCATAGTAGGACCAAGCACTCATTAAGGTAGCATCAAACGTAGTATCAAGCACACTGAAAGTTTCGAAAACCAAAAGTATCTCAAAGAAACCGCAAAAGAACGAAAGAGCAAAAGCGCAAAGATAACAACACTCTCTCTCTCGAAGCCCTATGATCTATACAATTTCTCCCCCTTTGGCAACAAGTTACCAAAAAGTTCGAAAAAGCATAGAGCTAAACGTCACTGTGGGCTGTGCTGGCGGCTCCCGTCTGGGTTGATGTCGGAGTAGATATGACGGCATCGGCGAAGACTTCAGCTGATGTCTGTGCTGGAGGAGTGGACACTGGAGCTATAGCTGGAGTAACTGCTGGAGCTGTAGGAGGTGCTGAAGTTGTAGTCCTGGTGTCAGTCACTGGAATAGCAGCTGATCGGGATCCTCTAGGAACCGGAGCAGTCTGTCGATGAGAGTCCTGGACTAAGTCATCCTGCAACTCTGCCTTGTCCTGCTTTGCTTCCTCCATGTCTGCCTCAAGCTTGTTGACGGTCACTTGTATTTCAGTCAGCTTCACGTCCAGAGCGTGGATCTTCTCGTCAACAATCCTCTCTAAGCTCTCCTGAGACTGTTCAATGCTGGCCAGGCGTTGTTCAATCCTTTGGGTAGCTTCAAGAATCTGTTCTCTGAAACTCTTTGGTTTAGCTGCTGCTGCTGCTGCTTCTTTATCAGCTTTGGCTTTCCTAGCAGCTTTGATCTTGGCTTGACCTTCAACAGATGTTGGATCCTCCTCGTCCATCACAACAACATTGTCTTCATGCTCTGGCTGCAGTGGTAAGTGTTTTCTATCCAACAAGAATTTGCCCGTGCCAAACTTGGCATTGATAAGCATCTGAATCTGTGGGGCAAATCCACAAGACCTTTTCTGGTCAGCTACAGTCCTCTTAATGGTCTCTACCATCAAGTCCATCACCTTGAAAGGTGCTTTCTCATCAAGTATATACAGCATGTTGATAGAATATCCTCTGATCATGCGATGATCTCCAGACTTGGGCATCAAGGTATGCCTCAAAATAGTGTTAGTGGTAGGTAGACCTGCCTGGAGATGGTAGACTGAGCCGAGCTTCCACACTTCCAAATCTGCTGCGGGGATCTCCTTGTACATGTTCTTCATGGAATCATGATTCTTCTTTGGAATCCCATAGACATCAATATCATCTTCTCGCTGCACTGGAGCATTCAGAATTTCTGCCCATTCTTCAACAGAAGAAGAATACCTTTGACCTTCAGTCATCCAGGTGATCTTTTCATCAGGGTAGAAATGAGCTGTGGCATAGAATTGCATAATCATCTCATCGTTCCAACTGGTCAACTTCTGACCTACAAACTCTGCAACTCCACATGCAGTGAAGCTTTCATGCACATGTGGAAAGAAGTCTCTGTGCTCTTCGCTGTCAATGTATTCCCAGTCAACATATCTGGTGTCTGCGACTATGGGCTTCTTGTCCATCAGCACAGTCTCATAGAAGTCCTGCTGCTCTCTGGTGTGAAATCTGGGATCTACAGCAGTTCTTCTCCTTACGGCATATGGATCAGCTTGTCTCCATAGCCTGAGACCTCTATCTTTCCTTGCCTTCATATCCTCGGCTTGAGGATGAGCATCATTGTGAAGTGGCAGTTTTGGACGGAGTTTCAGCAACACTTGTCCTTCCTCATCAGACTCAGATGGTGGCACATCACCCTTGTTCTTCTCAGATGCTGGAATGTTTCTGGTAGTCCTCTTGGGCTTGGCAGCAGGCTTTGCTGGAGCTGCCTTGGCTTGAGCAGATTTCTTGGGCTTTGAAGTGGCTCCAGCCCTAATGGCATCACCCATGAGCTTCTGCTTCTGAGGAGCAGGCTGGGGTGCTTCTTCTTCTTCATCCTCGACTGCTGCATCTGCATGAGAATCACTATACACAACCCTCTTTCTCTTGGAGGTTTTCTTCACTTTGCTTGGAGCTGGCTCTCCCAGATTCAGCTTCTTGGCAACAGTTGACTGCTTGACTTTGCTGGTGCCCTTCTTTGATTGCTGACCTTGTTGCTCTTTGGCAACAACCTTCCTCTTAGGCTTTGAGGTCACCTCTTCCTCAGCAACGAAATCAGAATCCTCATCATCAGAATTCTTCTCCTTTCTGGCTCTGGTGGCTGCAGGAGGCAAGCCACTTGGTGTACTCCTCTCACCATCATCAAATGGGCTACTAGTCTCTGGACTAGTGTCTGCCTCAGGAATGTCTGCGATAGGTGATTCTGACCTGTTCTGACTGTCACTGGCATCTGACATGGCTGGCAACCTGTGAATAGATAAGGTATAGGCAGAGAAGAAGAGTTATCACAAACTGCAGAAGTTTTGCAAAAAAAATGAGTTCAAATTTTAGTTTTAAGTTTTCACAGAAGACATATCGGTCAGACCGAGTTTAAATTTCGGTGAATTCGAAGTGTTAAACAGAGGCTTTACACACCACTTTCGGTTTGACCGAAGTGGGTTTCGGTCCTGCCGAAACACTAGGGTTTCACAGAAACTGTATTTCGGTCACACCGATTTGCACAACTCGATTGGACCGAAGGGTGTAGTGCAATGGCCAGAGGCCGAATCGGTCACACCGAAATTTTAAAATCGGTTTCACCGAGATGTGTTCCGTGGAAACCTAACCCTAACAATTTTACTCGAAGCTAGTTCAAACGAACCGATCTGGTGTAAAGGAAGATTTCAATCGTGGCCAGATATTGGGCAAACCAAACGTGCATTGAATCGGAGAAGGGAGCACGAGTGGGATCAAGACTCACCCTAACTTGGTGGAGTCTCTCTACGGTGGCAACGGCGCGGAGGAGAAGTCCGTTGACGGCGATGGAGACCTGCGGCGAGGGCGCACAGGCGACGACGGCGACGATCCGGAGATCAAGGCGACGACAGCAGGGGATGTGGGGCGAAAACGTTTGAAGGAGTAATCAACGCGCGCGGCCCTCAGTATATATATCCCTTTGCTGTCGGTGGGACCGAGTTGAAAAACTCGATGGCACCGAGATGGATAACTGCCAGGCAGTTATGCATTTCGGTCACGCCGAAAATTACAACTCGGTTTCACCGAGATGAAACCTAGATCAGTCTAAATGCTTTCGGTTTGACCGAGTTGGAGAAAGTTGGTCTGACCGAAATCACTCAGAAGGTTTTGGAAGTTAGCCCATGACGGATCGGTGGCTCCGAGTGCTCCTCACGCGGAGGGTCCGAAAATGACTTGTTCAAAGTTTGTGATGTAAGCATGAATAGAATTTGAGACAAGAAAGCATAGATAGCTAGGGGAGGTACTTAGGCATTCTTGTCCATCCATTTGGCCCAAAAAAAAATCAAAACAACCAAAACAACAAATGGATGTCCTCGAATGGATAAAATCATGCATTCAACATGCTCACACAATAAGATAGCAAATGAAATATGTGTCAAACATGCACAACCAAAACTCTAGCAACTAGCACACAATTTGTCGATGACAAGGTCATCTTTATATGAGTATTTTGACTTAGGAGCCAAATGAGAACATTTGATCATAGTTCATACTCATCGTTTATGCACAAGTGGGGTTACCACTTTTACATAAAGCGTTGATGTGTTCACATCATTTGAAGATGCTTTAGCTCAATTTTTTAGAGCAAAGCTCCCCCTAGATGTGAGAACCCCTTTTAAAGGGTCAAACTAACCTTGGGTTGTCGTAGAAGACTTCATGTAGATGTTGAAGATGTGGATGCTCAATGTTGATGGAGATCATCAAGAGTTGGGAGCTATCCTTTGGATTAGGGCACTTTCAATACCTACATGGGTTAGTCCCACAAGGAACAAACAAGGATATCCATGGACATAGATTGAAGTTCACAATAGATGATGTCCATGAAAGCAATGATTACCTTGTCCCTTGACTTACCAACAAGAGGGTTTGTGACTCCATGAACTAGTGCATGATGTGGAAGTTGATTGCACAAGTTCTTCCCAAAATGGATGTGAGTGAGGTATGTTGGCGGAGTCACCCTCAAGAACCTTCTAGTTCTTCTTCTTCGGGATCCACATCATCTTGATGGGAATCCTTGGGGTTGTAGTTGAGCTTGACGAAGTAGAACTTGACGTTTCCTTGGGAACCCACTTGACCATGGCTTGAGGTGCTTCAATGAATGCATCAATCTCCTCTTGAAGCTTGTCCTTGGCTTTTAGCTTGTGGTCTTGTGGTTGAAGGTCATCTTGAGCTTCTTCCACATTGGAAGAAGTAGGATCATACTTCTCCTTTTGAGAAACAAACTGTGGAGTAGGATATTGACCTTCTTCCCACTCAACAACTTCGGCGTTGAACTTTCGCTCAAAACCAATTCCTTGATTCTTCCGGTGCCTCCCTTGCTTGCAAACAATTTCCTCAAAGTTCTTGCTTCCGGCAAGGCTCTTGTAGACACCTTTCTCTATGATCCCTTTCAATAAACTATTCTCTTGCTCAAGTGTAACTTGGCTTGAAACATTGTTAGTGGAATCAAGAGAACTACTAGAAGTAACAACATTAGATTTAACATGGTTATTGTTACTGCTAGAGGAAGAATTTTTCTTATGCTTGTCATGCTTAGTCTTAATGGGTGGCAAGAAATTAGACAAGAGAAGTCATTTGGCAAGATATGAAGAACTCTTCTTTCGAAGATCGTCATTGATCGCTTTTAGAAACTCATGTTCTTGCTCTAGAGTGAGCTTCTCGAAGCGTAGCTTCTCATGAGATCTTAAGAGCTCTCTATGATCTTCTTGAGTTGTTTCATGAGCTAACTTAAGAGTGTTTAGTTCTTTAGTTAGACGCTCAATCTCCTTCATAGCATTGTCATTCGACTCTTCTCGACTATAAAGACTACTAGCATTTTCATCGTTACTAGGCTCACTAGATTTATCATGCAAGAGCTCATCTTCACTAAGCAAGTCATCCTCATCACTATTGAAGTCAATGAATTCAGGGTGTGATACCTTGGGGCCTTTAGCCATGAAGCATCTTCCAATTCCCTCATTTGGTGAATCAAATAAGTCGTAGGAGTTGGACTTGGAGGATACGAGAGCAAGACCGGCAACACCTTCATCTTGACTGTAGTCGGAGTCGGAGTGATAGCTTCCATCGGATTGATTGTCGGAGTCGGAGCCGGAGACCCATTCACCTACATGAGCTTTATGTCTTCTTCTTGTGTAGCTCCTTGATGACTTGTCTTTCCTCTCCGAATCCTTGCTTCTCCGAGAGGGTCTTCGTTCATAACGATCATCTCTACTCCTTCTCTCTTTCCGAGGTGACTCATCTCTTGAGCTTCTTCTTCTTGGAGATTCTTCTCTTCTCTTGTGGGGAGCCGTACACTCATTTGAGTAGTGTCCGGGTCTTCCACAATTGTAGCAGTTTCGATCACGACTAGAAGATCTCTTTTCATCATATGATCTAGACTTTGACCTTCTCTCTTTGCCTCTATTCTTGTAGAATTTGTTGAAGTTCTTAACCATTAAGCTTATCTCTTCATTGGAAATTAACTTGTCACTTGAGGTTGTGGGAGCATCACTTGTAGCTTTGTAAGCACCACTTGACTTGTTGTGAAGCTCTTCCTTATCCTTAAGTGTCATCTCATGAGCAACAATTCTTCCAATGACTTCAGTTGGCTTGAGAGTCTTGTAGTTTGGCATCATTTGGATCAAAGTGCACACGGTGTCATACTTTCCATCCAAAGCTCTGAGAATCTTCTTGATGATGAATCGATCGGTCATTTCTTCGCTTCCTAAGCCGGCAATCTCATTTGTGATGAGAGCAAGCCCAGAGTACATTTCAGCGACTCCTTCACCATCCTTCATCTTGAACTTGTCAAGTTGACCTTGAAGAATATCTAGCTTTGATTCCTTCACAGACTCGGTACCTTCGTGCATTTCAACCAAAGTATCCCAAATCTCTTTTGCATTTTCAAGACGGCTGATTTTGTTGAACTCCTCGGGACACAAGGCATTGAAGAGAATGTCACAAGCTTGAGCATTGTTTTGCAACATCCGTAATTCTTCAGGTGTAGCTTCGCGATCCGGAACTTTTCCTTCCTCGAAGAATTCACCTTGCATACCAACACAAATAATGCCCCATGCGGCTGGGTTATGACCAAGAATATGCATTTTCATTTTATGTTTCCAACTAGCAAAATTTGTACCATCAAAGTAAGGACCTCTACGATAATTACCCTCACTAGACGCCATACTCTCCTAGGTTGTGAAACCAAGCTTATGGAGTCCAATGCAATGGAAACCAAAACAATGGAGACCAAAGCTCTGATACCACTTGTAGGATCGAAAGTATGTCTAGAGGGGGGGGGGGGTGATTAGACTACTTGTAAATATAAAAATTCTGCCTTTTGACAAAGAACAGTTTTTGGCAGATTCACAATTATGATCAAGTCAAGCATCACCCTACACATGCAATTCTAGAGTATAGGCAGCGGAAAGTAAATTGCACATGTAGTAAAGAGAGGTGGAGAAGAGCAAACGCAATTTGGAGACGCGGTGATTTTTCCCGTGGTTTTGATAGGTGGTGCTATCGTACATCCACGTTGATGGAGACTTCAACCCACGGAGGGTAACGGCTGCGCGAGTCCACGGAGGGCTCCACCCACGAAGGGTCCATGAAGAAGCAACCTTGTCTATTCCATCATGGCCTACGCCCACGGAGGGCTAGCCTTACTCGGGGTAGATCTTCACGAAGTAGGCGATCTCCTTGCCCTCACAAACTTCTTGGTTCAACTCCACATCTCGATGACGGAGGCTCCCAAGCGACACCTAACCAATCTAGGAGGCACCACCCTCCAAAAGGTAATAGATGTTGTAGATGATGATGAACTCCTTGCTCTTGTGCTTCAAATGATAATCTCCCCAACACTCAACTCTCCTCACTGATTTGGCTGTGGTGGAAGAAAGGATTGAGTGGAAAGCAACTTGGGAAGGTTAGAGATCAAGTTTCATATGGTAGGAGTGGAGCAACTTGATCTCAACACAAGGGTAGGTAGTTCTCTTCTCAGAAATGTAAGGTAGGAGTGGTAGTTCTTTCTGATGGCTCTCTCTCATGAATGAAGAGGGGGTGGAGGGGTATATATAGCCTCCACACAAAATCCAACCGTTACACACATATTTGAGCAATCTCGGTGGGACCGAAGTGGACAACTCGGTGAGACCGAAAGTTCAAATAATGTGAACGTTGGGGTTTTCGGTGGGACCGAAAATACCATCTCGGTTAGTCCGATTTGAGTAAAGACAGGAGCATGCCAGTTTCGGTGGGACCGACTTCATCATCTCGGTGACACCGATTTGATGACAGAAGGTTACAGAAGCTTGGCAGCCCATGTTTCGGTGAAACCGATATCAAACTCGGAATATCCGATTTTTCTAGGGTTTGGCTTATGGCTGAGGTGGTTCATCTCGGTGTGACTGAGTTTGGATAATCGGTGAAACCGAGATTACTTATGAGTGTATATTGTAGTGAAGGTTGCTGATAGTTAAGGAGATATATCACTAAGCACTTGAGCAACCAGATCATCAACATAACCTCATCCCCTTTTAATAGTATTGGCTTTTCCTATGGACTCAATGTGATCTTGGATCACTAAACCAAAAATGGAGTCTTGAGCTTTTGCCAATGCTTGCCTTAGCATTTTGAGGGTCCACTTCTTCAGTCATTGCCATACCCATATCACTGAACTTCTCTGAAATGATTCTCAAGTAGCTATTAGTTCAATGATATATATGTTGTTATTAATTGCCAAAACCACCCGGGGATTAGTTGCACTTTCACCGCCGGTCGTCCGGTCGCCTGGGACGCGTCAGACGTCCGGTGTGTAGCGGACGTCCGAAGCCTGTAGCTTCCAACAGCTCCCTTTCTTCTGTCTTCTCTTCCACGCTTCCCTTGCTAATGGTGTAGGTGATCCTTGCTGCTTGCACTCCTCCTCATCATCCGTGAAGCTCCGACAATACCTATGCATGCACACGAGTGGAGTGTCAAGTAGTATACCATCCTCGAAGGGGTCAAGTGAACACGTGTAAAGGAGATGATTCACCTTTATGTATGAGAAGTAGAGGTCACACGTGTCACTTGCCAAGCGGACTATTGGCATGGTGACGTCCAAAGGATGCTCCGCATCACAATCCATTGAAGAGGATATCGCAAGCTTGGGCATTGTATTGCAACATCTTCAATTCTTCAGCGGTAGCTTCATGATTTGGTTCCTTCCCATCGAAGAATTCACCTTGCAAACCAATACACACAATAGCCCAAATGGCGGGGTTATGTCCAAGAATATGCATTTTCTTATTATGCTTCCAACTAGCAAAATTAGTACCATCAAAGTAAGGACCTCTACGGTGGTAACTTCCCTCGCTAGACGCCATACCCTCCTAGGTTGTGAAACCAGGGCTATGATCACCAAAGCTATGGAAATCAAGGCAAATGGAGACCAAAGCTTTGATGCCACTTGTAGGATCGAAAGTATGTCTAGAGGGGGGTTGATTAGACTACTTGACCAAATAAAAACTTAGCCTTTTCCCAATTTTAAGTTTTGACAGTTTTTAGCAATTTAGTACAAGTCAAGACATCTTCCTACACATGCAATTCTAGAATTGTGGCAGCAAAAAGTAAATCATTGCATATGAAGGTAAAGGGAGGGGTTGGAGAGTGCAAACGCAATTGGAAACACGAATGTTTTTGGCGTGGTTCCGATAGGTGGTGCTATCGTACATCCATGTTGATGGAGACTTCAACCCACTAAGGGTAACGGCTGCGCGAGTCCACGGAGGGCTCCACCCACAAAGGGTCCACGAAGAAGCAACCTTGTCTATCCCACCATGGCCATCACCCACGAAGGACTTGCCTCACTAGGGTAATCTTCATGAAGTAGGCGATCTCCTTGCCTTTACAAACTCCTTGGTTCAACTCCACAATCTTGTCGAAGGCTCCCAAGTGACACCTAACCAATCTAGGAGACACCACTCTCCAAAAGGTAATAGATAGTGTGTTGATGATGAACTCCTTGCTCTTGTGCTTCAAGTGATAGTCTCACCAACACTCAACTCTCTCACACAGATTTGGATATGGTGGAAAAAATATTTGAGTGGAAAGCAACTTGGGGAAGGCTAGAGATCAAGATTCTTGTGGCTGGATTGGAATATCTTGGTCTCAACACATGAGCAGGTGGTTCTCTCTCAGAAAATGAATAGTGGAAGTGTAGGCACGTTCTGATGGTTCTCTCAGTGATGGAGAATGGGTGGAGGGTATATATAGCATCCACACAAAATCTAGCTGTTACACACATTTGACCCAACTCGATCAGACCGAATAAAGAACTCGGTCAGACCGAAGCATTTCAAATTGTGAACGTTAGATATCTCGGTGGGACCGATACTATCAACTCGGTGAGACCGGTGTGTTAGGGTTAGGGTAAAACCTCAACTTGGTTTGACCAATTACACAAACTCGGTGAGACCGATTTTGGTAATAGGCTAACAGAGACTTGGCCAGGCAAACTCGGTGGAACCGATTCGCTCATCTCGGTGGGACCGAAACATTACGAAGAGTAAACAGAGAGTTTGCAATGCTAACTTGGTGGGACTGATTCGCTCATCTTGGTTAGACCAAAACATTACGAAGAGGAAACAGAGAGTTTGCATTCCCATCTCGGTGAGACCGGGATCCCTATCGGTGAGACCGAACTGATTAGGGTCTGTGGCCGTGGCTATGTCATGTGAAATCGGTGGCGCCGCATAGATCAAATCGGTGTGGCCGAGTTTAACTTTTAGGTTTGGGACATATGTGGAAATGAGAAAGTGGTTGAGGGATTTGGAGCATATTACCAAGCACTTGAGCAAGTAGACCATTAAGCAACACCTCATCCCCTTTTAATAGTATTGGCTTTTCCTATGGGCTCAGTGTGATCTAGGATCACTCAAATGAAAATGTAGAGTCTTGAGCTTTTTGCCAATCTTTGTCCTTAGCTTTTTGAGGGGTCCACATTTCTAGTCCATGCCATGCCAACCATTGAACTTCATGAAATATTTATCTTGAAAGGATATTAGTTCAATGAGCTATATGTTGCTATTAATTATCAAAACCACCCGGGGATTAGTTGCACTTTTAGATCATCTTATAATGTTACCGTTGTTCTAAGCAATATAAGATGCATAAAGGATAAACATCACATGCAATCAAAATATGTGACATGATATGGCCATCATCATCTTGTGCTTTTGATCTCCATCTCCAAAGCATTGTCATGATCTCCATCGTCACCGGCTCGACACGTTGACCTACATCATTGCATCGTGGTCGTCTCGCCAATTACTACTTCTACAACTATTGCTAACTCATAGCGATAAAGTAAAGCAATTACATGGCTCTTGCATTTCATACAATAATTAAGAGACAACCATAAGGCTCCTGCCGGTTGTTGATATTACAAAACATGATCATCTCATACAATAACGAATAACTCATCACGTCGTGACCATATCACATCACAACATGCCCTACAAAAACAAGTTAGACGTCCCCTACTTCGTTGTTGCAAGTTTTACGTGGCTGCTACTCGCTTCTAGCAAGAACGGTTCTTACGTACGGCAAGAACCACGACGGTGATTCATCAAGTTTGTTGTTTTAACCTTCTTCAAGGACCGTCCATAGTCAAATTTGCTTCAACTAAAGTAGGAGAAACAGACACCCGCCAGCCAGCTTTATGCAAAACTAGTTGCATGTCTTCGGTGATAACCCACAAGTATAGGGGATCGCAACAATTTTCGAGGGTAGATTATTCAAACCAAATTTATAGATTCGACACAAGGGGAGCCAAAGAATATTTGTAAGTATTAGCAGCTGAGTTGTCAATTCAACCACACCTGGAGATTAATTATCTGCAGCAAAGTGATCAGTAGCACAGTAATATGATAGTTTTGATATATACTCTACAGCACTCAAACGTGGTGACAAGAAGCATGGACATGAACTAGACATATCCTACAGCAAACAACTCCATTGGAGCATCTCCATAGGAGGCATGGATCAAAAGCAACAAGCTACAACATTTTGGTCATGACACTAAAAACCTGACAGTAATATTTTATAGCAACTTGGGAGCAAGAATTAAATATGCTACAGCAACCCAAATGAGCATCTGATGGCATGGATGGATAGACAACAACATATACAACAAGGAATGATCAATGGTCGCCCCAAAACTAACATGGATCTGCCTAGGACAACAAGCAAACATAGCATCAGGATAAGACAGATTCCAGACTTAGTGAAATTTCACTAAGTGTTAAAACAGTAACATTATCATGGCATGTTTGCGAGCATGTTTAAGTCATCTTACAGCATAACATGGCAAATGGTTTGCACCACAGCAAAGAACACATGATGGGGAATCTAAAACATCTAGGCATGTGACAAGGAGACAAACACAACAATAGCAACGAGCTCCTCAACTAGGCATCTCGTAACAAGTTACAAAATCTAACAGCCACATGCACTTTTGCAACAGGGATAAACATGGCAATATGAACTCTAACATGCATGCTACAGCAACCAACATGTAGAGCATCTCATGATGAATATTTTGACATCTTATTTGCTTCATTTGGATAAACATGCACCAAATTATCACATCTCAAACAAGGCATGAAAATAACTAGTAGCAGCAGTTTATATCAAGTAGCACTCTTGTCATGATGATTAAGACATCTAGATGGACTCAAACATGCATGACACAATGGAACAAAACATAGTACACATCACCACGATCATTTTGACATATCATATGCACAAATCGGACAAGCACAGTAAAAGTTATCGCCATCACAAAATGCCATCAGACAATAAGAAAACAAAATAAAGACATAGCAAAAAACAGGGGATCACCTCGCGGGTCGGGTTGACCCAGCGGATCGGGCGCGGGCGTGGAGCGGGTTTACGGGCGCGGGGCCCGTTAGGGTTTCCAGCCCGCGGGAGCGATCTGGCTCCGATCCGATCGGGCGGCGGCTTCGAGCGGACCGGCGCTCCGGCATGAATCGGAGGAGACCGGCGAGGGCCCGGCGGAGGGGAGGCCGGCCGATGTCGGCGCACGGCCCGGCGGCGGGGAGGCCGGCCAAAGGCAGCGGCGGGGGTGAAGAAGGGCGGCGGCGGAGGGCTTCGGTGGCGCGCCGGCGGGCTGGCGGTGAGATCCGCGGGGCGGCGGCGGACGGCGCGGCTGGCACCGGCGAGCGCGGCGGCCGGCGGCAGACGGCGCGGCCGGCGCCGGCGAGCGCGGCGGCCGGGAGCGGGGTGGCGCGGCAATCCGCGGCTGGGAGCGGGCGGTGGCGCGCCGGGCCGGGAGGGCCGGAGTTGGGCCTGCGCGCCCGCGAAGCGGCTGAGGCGGACGGCTGGCGCGGCGGATGTGTCCGGTGGCGGGCGGACACGTCCGCCCGGCACGGTTTTCGAGGCGAGGCTGGAGGAGGAAGGAGACTAGGGTTTTTTGGACGAAAAAGGCAAGGGGGGGGGGACGTTTTTATAGGCACAAGGAGCTAGGAGAGTCCAAATGGGGAGCGGTTTTCGGCCACGCGATCACAATTCGACGACCGAGATGATGGGAAGGGTTGTGCTGGGTTGGTGGGCTGTTGTCGAGGGGGTCTTGGGCCTCAAAGAAGAGGTTCTTTTAGCCCACTAGGTTAACTGTTGGAGTATCAAACGAACTCCAAACGCGATGAAACTTGACAGCGGCCTACATGTACCAAAACAACATCGCACGACAAGTCTCACGCCATTCCGGAAACGTTACACGGACACACACAAAATAAGCACTCGGGGACGCCACGGGCACGTGTGAGAGCATCGGAACTCGAAACGGACAACGGGAAGAGACGAGTGGGACCGGATGCAAGTGACAACACAAATGCAATGCAATGCACATGACAACATGACATGTATGAAATGCACACACGCACACGACAAAACGAGAAACCCGAAAAGAAAGAAGAACCCGGAATGGAATTGATGAAGCCAAAGTTTATATATAATGCCATATTGGGAAAGTGTTGCATCTGGGGCATTACAAACTCTCCTCTACTACGAAAAGATCTCGTCCCGAGATCTAGGACTAGAAGAAGGAAGGGTACTCGGAACGAAGGTGATCTTCTCGTTCCCACGTAGCTTCTCGGTCGGTATGGTGTGACCACTTAACTTTCAAGAACTTGATTGACTTGTTGCGGGTCTTGCGCTCGGTTTCTTCAAGAATATCAACGGGGTGCTCACGATAAGACAAGTCTTGTTGAAGATCAACCTCCTCAACCGGAATAGTGCGTTCAAGTGTCTTTAAGCACTTGCGGAGTTGAAACACGTGAAACACATCATGAACATTTGCAAAGTTGGAAGGGAGCTCAAGTTGATAGGCTAGATCGCCTCTTTTGCCAAGGATATTGAAAGGGCCCATGTATCTAGGAGCAAGTTTTCCTATGATACCAAATCTTTGGGTGCCTTTCATCGGAGAAACACGGAGATAGACATGATCACCAATGTTGAAGGCCAAATCACGATGCTTGCCATCATAGTAGCTCTTCTGACGCGACTGAGCGGCCTTGAGATTCTCACATATGACTTTGGACATTTCTTCGGCTTCTGAGATCAAGTCATTGCCAAGAAGTTGACGTTCACCAGTCTCAGACCAGTTGAGAGGGGTACGGCACTTTCTGCCATAGAGGATTTCAAACGGAGCTTTGCCGGCACTTGCTTGGAAACTATTGTTGTAAGAGAACTCGGCAAACGGAAGACAGTCTTCCCACTTCATGCCAAAAGAGATGACACAAGCCCTGAGCATGTCTTCTAGAATCTGGTTCACTCTCTCGACTTGACCACTAGTCTGAGGGTGAAACGTAGTGCTGAAACGGATCTTAGTGCCCATGGCAAACTGAAAGGAGTCCCAGAATTTGGATGTGAACAAACTTCCACGGTCTGAGGAGATAACTTGAGGAATGCCATGTAAGGACACAATTCTGGAAGTGTGCAGCTCTGCCAGCTGAGCTGCATTGATGGATTCTTTGACTGGATGGAAGTGAGCTACTTTGGTAAGCTTGTCAATCACCACAAAGATAGAATCATTCCCCTTCTTGGACTTGGGAAACCCAGTGACGAAACCATTTCAATGTGGTCGAATTTCCACTCGGGAATAGGAAGAGGTTGGAGGAGACCGGCTGGACGTTGATGCTCTGCCTTCACTCTTCTGCAGACATCACATTCATTCAAGAATTGGGCAATCTCCCTTTTCATGCGAGTCCACCAGTAAGATTGCTTGAGGTCTTGGTACATCTTGGAACTTCCAGGATGAATCGAGAGGAGGGAGTCATGTGCTTCATTCATTATGAGCTTCCTGAGATCACCCTTGGGAACCACAAGTCTGTCCTCAAAGAACAAGGTATCTCTCTCATCAACGTGATAGCGCTTGTATTTGGGAGTACCCTTTGCAATACCATGTTTCACTTTCTGCACCATAGCATCATTGAGTTGGGCCTCACGGATCTGATCTTCCAAGGTAGGAGCAACTTGAAGATTTGCAAGAAAGCCTTGCGGAACAACTTGGAGGTTGAGCTTCGTGAATGCTTCACAAAGCTCAGGCTGAAACAGCTTGATAAGGGGACTGTTGCAATATGGCTTTCTGCTCAAGGCATCTGCAATGACATTGGCCTTGCCACGTCTGTATTCGATGCTTGGATCATACTCTTGGATCATCTCAACCCAACGAGTCTGGCGGAGGTTCAGGTTCGGCTGTGTGAAGATGTACTTCAAGCTCTTGTGATCAGTGAAGATGTCGACTTTTCTGCCCAACAGAAGGTATCTCCACGTGATCAAGGCGTGTACCACAGCTGCTAGCTCGAGATCATGTGTGGGGTAGTTCTTCTCACTTGGCTTCAATTGACGAGAAGTGTATGCCACAATCTTCTTGTCCTGCATTAGCACACCACCAAGTCCTTGAAGAGAAGCATCACATAATACTTCGTAGGGCTTGGACTCATCTGGAGGGGTAAGAACCGGAGCAGTGATGAGCTTTTCTTTGAGAGTTTTGAATGCCACATCACAATCCGGAGACCAGTTGTACTTGACATTCTTCTGCAGCAAGTTGGAGAGAGGCTTGGCAATCTTGGAGAAGTTCTCAACGAACCTTCTGCAATAGCTAGCAAGACCAAGAAAGCTTAGGAGTTGCTTGACGTTCTGAGGAGGTTCCCAGTTGACAAGCGCTTCAACTTTCTCGGGGTTGACCGCAATACCGTCAGCGGAGATGATATGGCCTAGATACAAGACCTTATCGAGCCAGAATTCGCACTTAGAGAACTTGTCATAGAACTTATGTTCATGGAGTTTGTCGAGAACCAGACGGAGGTGCTTTTCGTGATCTTCATTCTTGGAGAATACCGAGATGTCATCCAGATACACAAGCACAAATTCATTGGTGTAGGGGTTGAAAATGTAGTGCATCATTCTCCAGAAGGTAGGTGGAGCATTAGCGAGCCCAAAATACATGAATGTATATTCATATGAGCCGTAGCTTGTTCTGAATGCAGTCTTGTGAATATCATCTTCACGGATGCGGATCTGGTGATAACCCATCCGGAGATCGAGCTTTGAGAACACTTCTTCTCCTTTGAGCTGCTCGAACAATTCATTGATGTTGGGGAGCGGATACTTGTTCTTTATTGTCTTCTTGTTCAATGGTCGGTAATCAACGCAAAGGCGCTCCGTGCCATCCTTCTTCTTGACAAATAATACACCACAGCCCCAAGGAGAAGTGCTAGGCATGATCAGACCCATACGCTCTTGCTCATCGAGCTGTTTCTTCAACTCCTTCAACTCTTCAGGGGAGAGCTTGTACGGACGCTGGCATGCTGGCTCAGTACCAGGCTCGAGTTCAATGACGAATTCAACTTGACGATGCTGAGGCATGCCTGGAAGCTCTTCAGGGAAAACATCTACATATTCATTGACCACCGGAATTTGAGAGATGGCATTAATCTCGCCCTTGTCATTGAGAGAGAATAGCCTGATTGTGTTATCTCGAGAGGCGAAGATAATCACGTCTTCGTTAGGATGAGTAATCTTGACTTCCTTATTTGCACAATCAATGTGAGCATCATGCTGAGAAATACAATCCATCCCAAGAATAAGGTCAATGTCGGAGTTGCCGAGAACAATCGGAGAAGCCAGAAAGCGGTAATCACCCATACGAATAGATACATCCGGAGCATACAAGCTAGAATGCATCTGTTTTGCCGGAGAAGAAATTGCTAATTGCCTTGGTTAAGCTGTTGTGTTCACATTATGCTTGGATGCAAATGGATATGACATGAAAGAATGTGATGCACCCGAATAAAACAACACTTTAGCAGGCTTGAGATTGACTGGAAGATTACGAAGTATCACATCTGAAGAATTCTCTGCTTGAGCTGCATTCATCAGATTCACTCTTGCAACCTTCGGATCATGCTTGACAATAGCAGTGCTGACAGGTGGAGGAGGCGGAAGGCGTCTTTGAGTACACTTGTTGGCATAGTGGCCCTTCTTGCCACACTTGTTGCAAACCACTTCTGAGAGAGGACGGTAAAAAGGAGCACTTGACTTGGAAGCTTGAAAATGATTCTTTGACTGGTTGCTTGGGTTGGGTGGGTGGGAGAAACCATGACCACCAGAATTCTTGTTGTTGTTATTGGGAGCTCGGATCACTGGAGGAGGTGGAAGCCAAAACTTATGTTGCTTTGCGACCACTTGGGAAGAAGAGGAGGAGTGGACAACGTCTCTGATCCTCTTTTTGGAAGCTTCCATCTTGAGCTGGGCTGCCTCTTGCTTAAGTGCCATGTTATAGAATTGATCAAACTCATCAGGCTCGAACAAGGTGAGAGCTAGTTGGAGTTCATCCTTCAGACCACCTCGGAACTGATAGATCTTGCTCTTAGCATCTGGGATGTCTTGCTTGGCATAGCGGGCAAGGTTCTGGAACTTGACATTATATTGGTAGACAGTCATTGAGCCTTGCTTCAGGTTGCGGAATTGCTCACGCATACCCTCGATGACACTTGTTGGAATGTGGTGAGAACAAAAGTACTTGCAGAAGTCATCCCAGGAGATTACACGTCCCTCTCTGGAATCTTTGTACTGCTGCCACCAATCAGCGGCTTGGTCCTTGAGTTGGAAGGCTGCAAACTTCACATAGTCCTCGGGCCTTACGTTACTGCACTCAAAATGCTTCTTGATATTTGTTATCCAGTCTTCAGCATCTAGAGGGTCCACACAGTAACTGAATGCCTTTGGTTGGTTTGCCAGGAACTGGTTGAGCGTAGCAAAGTGAGGTTGGTTGAACAAATTGCCTTGGCCTTGGTTCCCATGAGCACCCTGATTTGCTTGATTTGCTTGAATGTTCTGCATCATTTGCATAAGCATCTGGGTGTTCTGGTTCGTCGCTTGCATAATTGCTCTCCAGGCCTCAGACGGAGGAGGAGGTGAAGGAGGACGATCAGGAACCTCTTCACCCTCTGGGTTAGCGTTGGGAACCTTTTTAGGAGCCATCCTGAATGAGATGACAACTATTAGCCATTGATTGAAAGAATATATATAAGCTGAATCAACGGCTAGAAATTGCAACATAGTCTTCACAAGCACATTCGAACAAGATGAACGAATGCAATCCACAGTTTAATAGTAACAACAATCTTCACGAGAAGCCACTTGGGAGAACAAAAGGTAAATAAAAAACAAGGAGCAGATAGAACAAATACAAGATAGAAGCTTCGTTCGACATATTCGTGCTGAAAGCTTATGGAACGTGTTACAAAAGGGTTTTGCAATCCCCAGATCAGCATAGCCAAGGACCCTTTAAGATGCAACTCCCGATCGGAACAATGCCCATAAAACCACTTCACTCAATGTAGAACCCCGAACTCCATATCATGCATTCGTTGGAAGAATGCCTATGAACTACTAGATGAACCCACCTATTAATTTCCGAAAGTTTACAGTTATGCAATCGGGTGTTGGGGATACAGGGGAAGCATCGCGCACTCAACTCTAATCATACATCCAGCTATATCCATCCTTCAACACATAACCAGTTATTTCCGGAAACCGTCTACCTCGGACCTTCGAAACGCATCTACTATACAAGCGATGGCAATACTCCCGAACTACCTCCCCAGTACTGGGTGACGCCGGGGTTATCTTGCCACTAACCGCATAGGAGAGTTTTCGATGTCGGACGTCTTAAGTATTCCAGAACTGATGCGATATATTTGTGACGACAACACCTCGGAGCTCAACTCCCCGGGACACTGCCACAACCCCTAAATGACAGGAGGCATCGAGAACAATGTTCTCATCACAAAGACATCGGAACAATCCAAACAATACTCGCGAGATTCCTAAAAAAAATTGTGAATTTTGGGAGTAGAAGAGGCTAGAGTAATCGTCAGGAGTCCTCACCAGAGTGAAAAGAGACGAGGAGCAAAAGAAATCCTACTCTCCGATATATATATAGGACTCAAAACATTTTAAGTGTGTGCCTAGACTCAACCATCAACGATCCGATCAATCAGTGGGGGCTTCTAGGTCGGAGAAGGCTCTGATACCAACTTGTAATGCCCAGGATGGGACTATACCTCCTACGTGTCGAGGCACGACTTAAAGGTATAAGCCCATTCTGGAATGATCTCAAGTTCGGTATCTTTGCACGACTCATGTAAAAATAGGGATGAAATTGCAAAAGGATAGTTGGCTTACACTCGCCACGTCACACAATACATTAAATAGCAAAACATCATCCAAATAACATCACAACCCGACTACGGGTGAAAATCCAAATGAAAGATACCAAAATACATAAAGCCACAGGTTCGAATCGCCCCTAGTAGAAACCACTGCTGGTCATCGGGATAGTGCACATAGTATCGGCTACGTTCTTCATCGTACTCCCAGTACAGCTCTGTGTCGTCACCTGAGTAGTTCACCTGAGTACCTGCATCTGGTGTGGTGTAGAATCTGTGAGCCACGGAGGACTCAGCAATCCCGTTCCTGGGTAACAGAACTATCTAAGCCTTGGGTGTGGAACAAGGCTGAAGAAAGAATAAAGGTTGCAGCTGCACTAGCACTAGCTTACATGATGAGAGCGAGAAGAGAAGTGCCACGAGCGACAAAATGATCACGAAGTGATCCTATCTAAGCACGTCAAACATAACCCCACCGTATTCACTACCCGAACCCCTTTCGGAAAATGGCAGTCACGGTTACTCACGCTGGTAGTGTGTTCTCAACATGGTGTCAAGTTTTCTACAACCTGATATTAACAAATTCCCATCTGCCACATAACCGCGGGCACGGCTTTCGAAAGTTCAAAACCCTGCAGGGGTGTTCCAACTTGGCCCATTACAAGCCCACGATCCGCAGAGTCGCAACTCCAAGGTGGGAAGGCCCGAGTATTCTCGGAATCCCATGCTCAAGATACTCCGACTAAGGTAAGACTAATCCAGCAAATCCTCCCGGCGTGCCGACACCCTGACAGTAGCCGCGCGTATCTAGTCTCAGGCCACGACCGGATGGGCGATCCTATAGGTAAAACCAATCCTCGAGTTTCCTCGTGGTGGCCCCGCATAACCCCCAGTTTGGACCAACACTCATGTGGAGCACTGGCCCGGGTTGTTGATTAAGAACTCGGGTTTGCAAAGCCCTATGCAAGTTTTAGTTATTAGGCAAATGGAGTACCAATGCTGGGACTTGCTGGAAAAGACTTAGCGCTAAGCGGTTTATCGAGGGGGTCCCATAACCCCAACCGTGTGAGGACGCAAAAATCAAGGAACATAACACCGGTTTATACGGTTCCTAGGGCGGCATGAGTGGAACAAATCACCAAGCAAGAGGCTTAGACTTCCACCCATTACCAATATATAGATGATTTCATTTAAGAATTTATATAGTGTGATATCCCAACAAGCTTCAACATGAAGCAAGAATCTTCAATTCTTCTCCTGCATCTAGCAATGCTATAAGAGGGGCTGAGCGAAGCCTACGTAGCCAATCAAAGGTTTGCATAGGTAGGGTGGTTAAACAGATTCATGGTTACAATAGGAGGCTGACAAACAAATATGGGCATCGAGGCAATAAGCTAAAGAGCGAGACTTCTAGCAATAGGCAAAGATAGTAATGATATCTGGGTCAAGTCATCTTGCCTGTCGAGTCATCGATGGGATCGTAAGACGGCTCCTCGTTCTCAACCTCGGTAGTAACCTCGTTCTCGTACTCGGTGTCGGCTTCTGGCTCTACTCAACACAAGAACACACGAGGCACGAAATCAAACAAGGTGCAAAGCGCAAACTAGATGATGCATGTATGATGCACTCAGGAAGCACTGCGGATGCACTTAGGATGCACAACATGACAACATAGGAAGCACAGAGAAACAGCACAAGAACAAGACAATATACTCAAGCAAGTAGGATGCAAGACAAGCCTATTTAGGATGCAAAACATGGCAAGGCAGGAAGCACAGAGAAACAACACAAGAAACAACAGGTTTAATTGAGGCCGGAAACTACTCAAGACAAGTCCGGTAAGTCCTCATAAGCATAGTTTGAAATTAGTCCAGATCTGAACAAACCTTAAGTTAAAGTTGATAAACAGCAAGTTAACATGCACCATGATAATCTACACGAAATTCTAGTCAAGTTTCATATAGAGTTTGTTTAAAACGGAGCTACGGTCTAAAAGATATGAGCAAAACAAGTTAAGCATGACAACGGTGAAAAATGCACCCAAACATCAAGCAAACATACTCCAAACATGTTAACAAGATGATATTATGAATCTACATGCAGAAACACACAAGTTTCATGTAGGGCACGCTCAAAACGGAGCAACGGACTAAAAGATACATCCGAAACAAGAAACAATGCAAAGCTGAAATTAACAGCCACATAGCAACTTTGGAGCAAGAAATATATACTCTACAGCACTCAAACGTGGTGACAAGAAGCATGGACATGAACTAGACATATCCTACAGCAAACAACTCCATTGGAGCATCTCCATAGGAGGCATGGATCAAAAGCAACAAGCTACAACATTTTGGTCATGACACTAAAAACCTGACAGTAATATTTTATAGCAACTTGGGAGCAAGAATTAAATATGCTACAGCAACCCAAATGAGCATCTGATGGCATGGATGGATAGACAACAACAGATACAACAAAGAATGATCAATGGTCGCCCCAAAACTAACATGGATCTGCCTAGGACAACAAGCAAACATAGCATCAGGATAAGACAGATTCCAGACTTGGTGAAATTTCACTAAGTGTTAAAACAGTAACATTATCATGGCATGTTTGCGAGCATGTTTAAGTCATCTTACAGCATAACATGGCAAATGGTTTGCACCACAGCAAAGAACACATGATGGGGAATCTAAAACATCTAGGCATGTGACAAGGAGACAAACACAACAATAGCAACAAGCTCCTCAACTAGGCATCTCGTAACAAGTTACAAAACCTAACAGCCACATGCACTTTTGCAACAGGGATAAACATGGCAATATGAACTCTAACATGCATGCTACAGCAACCAACATGTAGAGCATCTCATGATGAATATTTTGACATCTTATTTGCTTCATTTGGATAAACATGCACCAAGTTTTCACATCTCAAACAAGGCATGAAAATAACTAGTAGCAGCAGTTTATATCAAGTAGCACTCTTGTCATGATGATTAAGACATCTAGATGGACTCAAACATGCATGACATAATGGAACAAAACATAGTACACATCACCACGATCATTTTGACATATCATATGCACAAATCGGACAAGCACAGTAAAAGTTATCGCCATCACAAAATGCCATCAGACAATAAGAAAACAAACAAAAGACTTAGCAAAAAACAGGGGATCACTCGCGGGTCGGGTTGACCCAGCGGATCGGGCGCGGGCGTGGAGCGGGTTTACGGGCGCGGGGCCCGTTAGGGTTTCCAGCCCGCGGGAGCGATCTGGCTCCGATCCGATCGGGCGGCGGCTTCGAGCGGACCGGCGCTCCGACGTGAATCAGAGAAGACCGGCGAGGGCCCAGCGGCGGCGAGGCCAGCCGACGGCGGCGCACGGCCGGTTGGCGGGGAGGCCGGCCGGACGCAGCGGCGGGGGTGAAGAAGGGTGGCGGCGGAGGGCTTCTGTGGCGCGGCGGCGGGCCGGCGGTGAGATCCGCGGGGCGGTGGCGGACGGCGCGGTCAGCGCCGGCGAGCGTGGTGGCCGGCGGCGGCCGGGAGCGGGGCGGCGCGGCGATCCGCGGCTGGGAGCGGGCGGTGGCGCGCCGGGCCGGGAGGGCCGGAGTTGGGCCTGCGGGCCCACGCGGCGGCTGAGGCGGACGGCTGGCGCGGCGGATGTGTCCAGTGGTGGGCGGACACCTCCGCCCGGCACGGTTTTCGAGGCGAGGCTGGAGGAGGAAGGAGACTAGGGTTTTTTGGACGAAAAAGGCAAGGGGGGACGTTTTTATAGGCACAAGGAGCTAGGAGAGTCCAAATGGGGAGCGGTTTTCGGCCACGCGATCACAATTTGACGATCGAGATGATGGGAGGGGTTGTACTGGGTTGGTGGGCTGTTGTGGAGGGGGTCTTGGGCCTCAAAGAAGAGGTTCTTTTAGCCCACTAGGTTAACTGTTGGAGTATCAAACGAACTCCAAACGCGACGAACTTTACAGGCGGCCTACACGTACCAAAACAACATCGCACGACAAGTCTCACGCCATTCCGGAAACGTTACACAGCCACACACAAAAGAAGCACTCGGGGATGCCACGGGCACGTGTGAGAGCATCGGAACTCGAAACGGACAACGGGAAGAGACGAGTGGGACCGGATGCAAGTGACAACACAAATGCAATGCAATGCACATGACAACATGACATGGATGAAATGCACACACGCACACGAAAAAACGAGAAACCCGAAAAGAAAGAAGAACCCGGAATGGAATTGATGAAGCCAAAGTTTATATATAATGCCATATTGGGAAAGTGTTACATCTGGGGCATTACACATTGGATCGGTAATTTGTTGGATGATATTCATCTTGTGACATTCATAACCTAGGGCGATACGGCACTAGCTCCAGTTCCTAAATATAATGTAGGCATGTATTCCGTAAATAGTCATCCGTGCTTATGGAAACAACTTGCAAGACATCTTTTGTCCTACCTTCCCGTGGCAGCGGGGTACATATTGGAAACTAAGGGATATTAAGGCCTCCTTTTAATAGAGAACCAAAACAAAGCATTATCACACGGTGAATACATGAACTCCTCAAACTATGGTCATCACCGGGAGTGGTCCCGACTATTGTCACTCTGGGGTTGCCGGATCATAACACGTAGTAGGTGACTATAAATTGCAAGATCGGATCTAGAACATGGATATAATGGTGATAACATAAACGGTTCAGATCTGAAATCATGGCACCCGGGCCCAAAGTGACAAGCATTAAGCATGGCAAAGTCATAGCAACATCAATCTTAGAACATAATGGATACTAGGGATCGACCCTAACAAAAACTAACTAGATTACATGATGAATCTCATCCAACTCCTCACTGACCAGTGAGCCTCCGAAGGAATTACTCACTCCCGGTGGGGAGCATGATGCAATTGGCGATGGAGAAGGGTTGGTGATGACGAAGAAAGAAGATCCCCCTCTCCGGAGCCCCAAACGGACTCCAGATCTGGCCTCCCGATGAAGAACAGGAGGTGACGGTGGCTCCGTCTCATGGATCGTGATAATTCTTTCTCCATCATTTTTTATGGAAAAATACGATTTTATAGTGTCGGTGTCAGGGTCAGCGGGGCTACCAGGTGGGGACAACCCACCTGGGCACACCTAGAGGGGGGCACGCCCTGGTGGGTTGTGCCCACCCAGGTGCCCCCCTTCGGTGGTTCTTGGCTCCAGTATTTTTCTTTTATTGTATAAAAATTCCTTGCAAAGTTTCGTTTCATTCCGATAACTTTTATTTCTGCACAAAAACAACACCATGGTAGTTCTGCTGAAAACAGTGTCAGTCCGGGGTTAGTTTCATTCAAATCATGCAAATTAGAGTCCAAAACAAGAGGAAAAGCGTTAGGAAAAGTAGATACGTTGGAGACGTACCATCTCCCCGAGCTTAAACCTTTGTTTGTCCTCAAGCAATTCAGTTGATAAACTGAAAGTGAGAAAGAAAAACTTTTACGAACTCTTTGTCTCTTGTTTGCATAAATAAGCTTAATTAGCACCCATGTTTTCAGCCAATATTATAATTAACCATGTCAACAATAACTCTTAAAAATTATATTAACTCATATTAATGACATAATCAGCTAGCGAGCAATAATAAGGTACCTCAAGCAGCAGCACGTTATCAAAACAACCATGATATAATATGACAATAATGGTATCTCGCTAGCCCTTTCTGAGACCGCAAAATATAAATGCAGAGCACCTACAAAGTTCAAGCAGCGACTAAACATTGTAATTCATGGTAGAAAAGATCCAGTCATGCTAACACCCAACATTATCTACACACAATGCATCAGCATGACAGCAGTGCTCTCAGATCTGGCGCTTATTAGAGAAGGTGATGACACAACATAAAAGTAAATAGATAGTCCCTTCGCAGAGGGAAGCAGTGATTTGCAGAGGTGCCAGAGCTCAAGTTTTTAAAACAGAGGTAAATGATATTTTGAGACATGCACCCTTCTCATTTACTTCACAACTATCAGTTATCAATATCTTCCATGCTAAACATGCTAGTGGCGGTTCCCAAGCAGAAAAGTAAAGGTTATGACTCCATTGGGAGTTTTTGTTTGATTATTTGAGAGATCAATTCTTTTTTGTAATTTGGGGTGGCATCCCTATTACTGCCCTTTTCTCGTGCGATGGCGAGTGAATAAACACTTGACCTAAGAATAACCCGCTTAGCATGGAAGATACCGACCACCTCCTCTCGTTCCATGAACGATCGAGTCACACAAAAAGGATATTTGTTTGAAGTTTTTAGAGGTGGGCACATGCAAATTTACTTAGGAAGGCAGGGTAATACCGCATATAGGTAGGTATGGTGGACTCATCTGGAATAAGTTGAGTTTAAGGTTTTTGATGTACAAGCAGAATTCCCACTTAGTACAGGCGAAGGCTAACAAATAGGTTGGGAAGCGGCCAGCTAGAGAGCAACAACGGTCATGAACATGCATTATGCGTAAGTAACATTGGAGACTAGTATGAGTAGGATATGAACACCATGAACATAAATATCATAGAGGCTATGTTGGTTTTGATTCAACTACATGCATGAACATGTGCCAAGTCAAGTCACTCAAACATTCAGAGGAGGATACCATATCATCATACTACATCACAATCATTTTAACGCAATGTTGATGTCCAAGATAAATTATTATCCACTCCTAGCTACTTATGCATGGAATGAGAAACTATAATCTCTAATTGTCATTATAAACATGTTTAATCATAATGGGTTGAATCATGGATACTAGGTTAAACATATTTACAAAAATAGAACAGGTCGAGTTCATACCAGTTTCTCTCTCCCATGGCCAGTTCATCAAATATCATCATTATTTCCTTTCACTTGCACGATCGAACGATGTGAAAATAATAATAGTGCAAGAGTGTCGTGGACTAAGCTGGAATCTGCAAAAAAAAATCAACAAGAGAAGACAAGGTAAAATGGGCTCTTTATTAGATCAACAATTATGCATATGATAGCCACTCAACATGTAATGCACAGTATGTGATTATGCCTCCCACGTGTCGAGGCACGACTTAAAGGCATAATCACATACTAGAATGATCTCAAGTATGGTATCTTTGCACAACTCATGTAAAAGAGGGGATGAAAATGTAAAAGAGTAGTTGGCTTACACTCGCCACGTCACACAATGTAATACATTAACATACATCATCCAAATAACATCAGAGTCCGCCTACGGATGAAGATCCAAATGAAAGATACCATAAATAAAGCAACACAAGGTCTCGGTCATCCTAGTAAGAGCCCTACTGATCCTCGGGATAGGACACGTAGTATCGTCCACGCTCTTCATCGAACTCCCAATACAACTCTGAACCACCACATGTGTCGTTCTCAACGGTACCTGCATGTTGGAAATATGCCCTAGAGGCAATAATAAAAGGATTATTATTATATTTCCTTGTTCATGATAATTGTCTGTTATTCATGCTTGAATTGTATTGTACGGAAACAGCGATACATGTGTGAACACATAGACCACAATGTGTCCCTGGTAAGCCTCTAGTTGCTAGCTCGTTGATCAACAGATGGTCACGGTTTCCTAACCATGGACATAGGATGTCATTGATAACGGGATCACATCATTAGGAGAATGATGTGATGGACAAGACCCAATCCTGAGCCTAGCACGAGATCGTATAGTTCGTAATGCATAAGCTTTTCTAGTGTCAAGTATTTATTCCTTAGACCATGAGGTTGTGCAACTCCCGGATACCGTAAGGAATACTATGGGTGTGCCAAACGTCACAACGTAACTGGGTGGCTATAAAGGTACGCAACGGGTATCTCCGAAAGTGTGTGTTGAGTTGGTACGAACCGAGACTGGGATATTGTCACTCCGTATGACGGAGAGGTACCTCTAGGCCCTCTCGGTGAGACATCATCATAATGAGCTCAAAGTGACTAAGGAGTTCGTCACGGGATGATGGATTACGGAACTAGTAAAGAGACTTGCCATGACGAGACTGAACAAGGTATCGGGCATACCGACGATCGAATCTCGGGCAAGTACCGTACCGATAGACAAAGGGAATAACATACGGGATTGAGTGAATCCTTGACACAGTGGTTCATCCGATGAGATCATCGAGGAACACGTGGGAACCAACATGGGTACGCAGATCCCGCTGTTGGTTATTGACCAGAGAGTCATCTCGGTCATGTCTGCGTGTCTCCCGAACCCGTAGGGTCTACACACTTAAGGTTCGGTGACGCTAGGGTTGTAGAGATACATGCACATGGAAACCCGAATGTTGTTCGGAGTCCCGGATGAGATCTCGGACGTCACGAGGAGTTCCGGAATGGTCCAGAGGTAAAGAATGACATATAGGAAGTCCAGTTTTGGCCATCGGGTGAATTCCGGGGGTCACCGGGAGTGTCCCGGGACCACCGAAGGGGTCCCGGGGGTCCACCGGGTGGGGCCACCCATCCCGGTGGGTCCCGTAAGCCGCAAAGGGGAAGGGTCCAGCCCCTGGTGGGCTGGCGCACCACATGGGCCCCCCTCCATGCGCCTAGGGTTGAAACCCTAGGGGGCGGGGGCGCCCCCTATGCCTTGGGGGGCAAGTCTTCCCCCCTGGCTACCGCCCCCCTTGGAGATCTGATCTCCCTAGGGCCGGCGCCCCCCTGCCCCTATATATAGTGGGGGGAGAGGGCAGCCGCACCCAAGCCTCTGGCGCCTCTCCCCCCTCCCGTCACACTTCCATCTCCTCTCGCAGGGCGCCGGCGAAGCCCTGCATGTTTTCCTGCTGCATCCACCACCACGCCGTCGTGCTGCTAGATCTCCGACAACCTCTCCTCCGCCCTTTCTGGATCAAGAAGGAGGAGACGTCGCTGTACCGTACGTGTGTTGAACGCGGAGGTGCCGTCCGTTCGGCGCTGGGATCATCAGTGACGAGGATCGTGAAGAGTACGACTACTTCATCCACGTTCCTTCGAACGCTTCCGCTCGCGATCTACAAAGGGTATGTAGATGCACTCCATTATGCTCGTTGCTAGATGACTCCTTAGATTGATCTTGGTGAAGCATAGGAAAATACTTGAATTATGCTATGTTCCCCAACAGTGGCATCTGAGCTAGGTCTTTGCGTAGCATCTTGCACGAGTAGAACACAAACAAGTTGTGGGCGTTGGTTTTGCTCAATTTTATTGCCGTTACTAGTCCAATCTTGATTCGGCGGCATCATGGGATGAAGCGGCCCGGACCGACTTTACACGTACGCTTACATGAGACTGGTTCCATCGACAGACATGCACTAGATGCATAAGGTGGCTGGCGGGTGTCTGTCTCTCCCACTTTAGTCGGATCGGATTCGATGAACAGGGTCCTTATGAAGGGTAAATAGAAATTGACAAATCACGTTGTGGTTTTGGCGTAGGTAAGAAACGTTCTTGCTAGAAAACCTATAGAAGCCACGTAAAACTTGCAACAACAATTAGAGGTCGTCTAACTTGTTCTTGCAGCATGTGCTATGTGATGTGGTATGGCCAAGAAGATGTGATGAATGATATATGTGATGTATGAGATTGATCATGTTCTTGTAATAGGGAATCACGACTTGCATGTCGATGATAATGACAACCGGCAGGAGCCATATGAGTTGTCTTAATTATTGTATGACCTGCGTGTCACTGAATAACGCCATGTAATTACTTTACTTTATTGCTAAACGTTAGCGTAGTAGAAGTAATAGTTGGCGTGATGACTTCATGAAGACACGATGATGGAGATCATGATGATGGAGATCATGGTGTCGAGTCGGTGGCAAAGATGATCATGGTGCCCCGAAGATGGAGATCGAAGGAGCAAGATGATATTGGCCATATCATGTCACTTTATTTGATTGCATGTGATGTTTATCATGTTTATGCATCTTGTTTACTTAGAACGACGGTAGTAAATAAGATGATCTCTCACTAAAAATTTCAAGAATTGTGTTCCCCCTAACTGTGCACCGTTGCTAAGGATCGTTGTTCCGAAGCACCACGTGATGATCGGGTGGGATAGGCTCTAACGTTCGCATACAACGGGTTGATACGTCCAAAACGTATCTATAATTTCTGCTTGCTCCATGCCACTTTTGGGTGATATTGCTATGATATTCATACACTTCCATACACTTTTGATCATATTTGGACTAACTTACTAATCCAGTGCACCCCAGTGCCAGTTTCTGTTTTCGGCTGTTATTGTATTTCAGGTTTTCACGTTTCGAGAACTGCCCAGAAAAATCCAGAAAAATTATATAAAAAAATCAGTGTTCCGGAAACAACACTGCGTCCGAAGGGCAGCCTGGGGGGGCCACCAGGGCTCCAGGCGCCCTGGCGGCGCCCCCCCTCCCTGGGCCGCGCCGGGGGGGCGCCTGGGCCCCCCGAAGCCCGTCCGGTGCCCCCCTTTGGCATATATTTAGAGGGTCCTCCGAAACCCTCAGAGGAGGAACTCTTTTCGCGATCCCATCTCTGTTCCGCCGCCGCCGCCGCTTCCAAGATCGGGAGCACCAGGAGAACTCTTCCCGGCACCCTACCGGAGGGGAGGATCACCACCGGGAGCTTCTCCACCACCATGGACGCCTCCCGGATGACTCGTGAGTAGTCTCCCTTGGACCATGAGTCCATGACCAGTAGCTATGTGATGTTCTCCTCCCGTTCTTGTGCTTCACTAATCAGTCCTTGTGAGCTGCCCTACATGATCGAGGCACATATGTAATCCTTATGCTGTTGCTATGTTGAGTTTGCTGGGATCCGATGGATTATGAGATTATGTTCAGATTGATCTTGAGTAATATATTTGATTCACCTCTTTTATATTTATGTTCATAAGTAATTCTTGCATGTTATCTGTTGTTATTTATTGCTTTGGCCGAGTAGTAGGTAGTGACTCCAAGAGGGAACGTTATGCTTGATTGTGGGTTCATGCCCCTCGATGACTAGCTTGAGTGACAGAAACATGAGTCTAGGGGATGTGATGTTGCCACAAGGGGGAAAACAACGGTGCTTGTGCCCGCGGGTGCAAGGATTGTTTACTTTACGCAAAGTTCTTTTGATGCAGTTGTCTGTTGTTTGAGTTTACACTATGGGTGGGGCTCGCAACTTAATACCAGCGAGATGTTCTGGATAGATATCTCAAGGTGGATGATTAGTAGTAGGCATAGATGGATTTCGGTCTACTTACTTTGGCGTACCGCCCATGCTTTGAACCTCAACCTTTCTTGCAATGTAGTCAGCATTGGTTTGCGTTCGTGGTCCTGTCAATTGCCCAGCTTTAATTTGTTTACCTCACATAGCTGTTTTATCGTCTTTTGGGAGAGAGACATCACTAGTGAAAATCATGAGACTCCGGTCCTTATTACTATCATTGATCACACCCGCTATTTACTTTTCGTTATTATTTACTATTGCAAAACATTATCTATCACTACTATCATTGCTTTTAACCCTTTGTGAACTACAAGGCCGGAGGGATTGACAACCTCTCTGTACTCGTTGGGAGCAAAGTTATTTGTATTGGTGTGCAGGTCCACGTTGATTGCTAATTGCGCCGTTAGCAGTTGACACCTACTTGTTGAACCTAGGAGTCTCTGGGGATTCGATCCTTGGCATCTTTGCTAAGGGAAAACACTTCTACAATACTGCATCTTACACCTTCCACTTGGGGTAACCAACGAGGGGTTCGAGGCCCATCAAGGAGTATTTTCTGGCGCCGTTGCCGGGGACTCCACTCTTCAGGATAGGGGAGTTGCATGCTATCTTTTACCTTTGCTTTTTAGTCTTGTTAGTTTACCTTTCAGTTTTTGCTTTCAGTACCTTTTATCAAAAATCACAAAAATAGTTATCTTGTTCTTTAGTTGTCATTATGTCGGGTCCTTTTGTCTTTGACGAGGCAGAAGTTCTCACCTTTTAACAAAGAGGTGGGGAAAGTTTGAAAGATGCTTGGTATAGAATTAATGATTCACAAAAAAGAGCCACCAAGAAGCAACCTACTACTATCTTACTTAGAAATTTTTATGTTGGAATTACTTCTTGGAATAGGTTTATTCTAGATACTGCTATCAATGGGAATTTCCTGGAGGCCCCAGTTTGGGAGTCTCTTAGTATTATTGAAAATCTTGTTGGGAATCTCCCTGTTGTTAGCATTCGTGAGGACATCACCCTAGCTCACATTATGAAAAAACTTGAAAGAATAGAGCTAGAGATGCCAAGCATTAATAAGATGAATGAGTTGGGTCGTAAGATCCAAGGGAATTTGAATAGACTTGATAGCTCCATGCATAAAATTTTCAAAATTTTGGAGACCGTCAAATTCCATGACTTGGACTCTTCTAGGATAGACAAGATTGAGGGTATCTTTGATACTCTAGGAACCACCTTCTCCTCAATCAAAACCAAAAAGGTAGAAACTCCGGCAAAGCGGGAGCCTAAGTTCGTTCACGTTCCAAAGGCTCCCCGTTCTAAAAGTAATCCATCTATTGCCAAAGGGGTTGAAACTGTAAAGACTTTGGAAGAAACACCTCTATGTGATGAATTTATAAATGAATATTCCCTTGACTTTTATCCTTTTGGTCTTCTACCTAGAAGTATCTCTATGAGGCCTTTGTTTGAGAGTCCTCTTAAGACTAGTTGTATTATTGAAGAGCTTTTTGATGATCTTGATGATGGTTCAATTGATACAACTTGATATATGCATTATGCCTAGCTTAAAGACATAAAAGAAAGCGCTTTTGGGAGGCAGCCCACATGAATAAAGTTTTTGCTTTTGTTGTGTCTTTATGTTGTTTACTGCTGTAGAATCATCATTGTATCTTTGCTTTTCATATTTGTGCCAAGTATAGCCTCTGATTGCTAGAAAGTTCAAAAGTTGTGAGGTGTTGTCCAGGAAACAGATTCTGTCCTTGGATAGAAAAATTCGTATAAAATCACCAGATCATATTTTTGGTCTGAATTTTTTCGACAGCGTTCTCTATATAATTGTCTTTCGTGCATCTGTTCTGAGTTTTTTGATTTGAGTTGCAGAAGTATCCCGAACAGATCAATTACTACCTGCTGTTCTGTTTTTCACAGATTCTGTCCTGTTTTGCCTTTCCCTCACTTTGCAAATCAAGAACTTGCTTTTTCTTTGCAAAAACCTTTTGGCAATCTTGAGAAACAGTAGAACTTCAAGATTATCTTTATTTCCAGCAAGGTATAATTATTTTATTAAGGGTACTATCCTCGCTAATCAGATTATGATGAGTTATGTATGAAGGGAGTTTTCAAGTGTGCGAGGGAAGATGATAAAAAAGATTCAGGAGTGTCAAGCGCTCAAGCTTGGGGATGCCCCCGTGCACCCCCAAGAAATATTCAAGGAGACTCAAGCGTCTAAGCTTGGGGATGCCCCCGTGCATCCCCTTCTCCATCAACATTATCAGTTCGTCTTTCGTTCCGCTATATTTTTATCACTTCATGTGTTATGTGCTATGCTTGGAGCGTCTTGCTTTTAGTTTTCTTTTTAGTTTTTCATAACGAGTCGGAACTCAGTATTCTTTATGTGGGAGAGAAACACTCTCCACCTCTACCTAGAACATAACATAGAATTTTCATGTCTATCTATGCTGTGTGTGTTCTTTGTCTTTTAATAGCTACTATCATGCTCTGCTCTTAGTATTCATGCTTATCTTTTCAAAGAGCTTTTGTTTAGTTGGTTGCTTGAACGCTCTTTAATTATTATGCTCACCTTATTAAGAGAGTTTGCTTGCGTTGCATTGGTTATTGTGTCTATGATAAAGATGCTACTTGCATAATGATGCTTAGTAGTTCAGATTTTCTTATGGTTAATCTCAAGTAGCTGGGGGTTCCCAATGTGTTATTGGAGTACCAACTTGATTTGTTTGCCTATGATATGGTATGGTTTAGTAATATCTTCCTTCGAGAATTTATTTTGATTGACTTGGCGTATGCTCACGCATATTTAAGACTGTAAAGAAAGTCTGTCAAGCCTTGATGATCTTTTATTTCTGAGTAGCGATATAACTACCATGCCTGATTCAATGTTGCTTTGTCGCTCTGCATGATTATGACCGTCATTGCTCTCTTAGTTGGTCGCTCCCAGTCTTTTGCTAACCTCCACCTGTACTAAGCAAACTAACTTTGCAATACATAGCTCATGGGAAAGTAGCTTAAAAACTATTGTGGTAAAGAATATGTTGCCTATGTATCTTATTTCTTATAAGTTGCTTGCTGAGCGGTAACCATGTTTCTGGGGACGCCATCAACTGTCACACTTTTGTTAAATATCATGTGAGTTGCTATGCATGTTCGTCTTGTCTGAAGTAAGGGTGATTTACCGTGGGTTGAATGAATATGCATATTGTTAGAGAAGAACATTGGGCCGCCAACCAAAGCCATGTATCATGGTGGAAGGTTTAGCTTGGACGTTGATCCTCAATCTCTTATGAGAACATGCTTATGCATTAAAGAGGAGTCCATCATCTATTTTCTATGTTGTCCCGGTATGGATGTCCTCAAGTTGAGATCTATGAAAAACGAGAAATCAAATGCGATTTATCTCCTTGGACCTTTGTACAGGTGGCATAGAGGTACCCCTTTGTGACACTTGGTTGAAACATATGTAATACAATGATAACCCATGGAGATCCGAGCTAATTAGGAAAAGGTGCGAGCACTATTGGTATTCGATGCATGAGGCTTGCAACTTATAGGATGTCTTATGCATGACACATATGAAGTACTACTACCGTTGACAAAATTGCTTCCATGTTTTCAAAATAAAAAGCTCTAGCACATAACCTTTCTTTTAATTTTATGTTAAAGCACCAACTACGGAGAGCATGATTGTCATTCTGAGTGTAATGTGCATTGTCCCAAAGTAGCATTGTCTTTTGCATGATTGTGATATCGTTTATTTTGAAATCATTGTATCTAGTCATCACTTAAACCTTGAAGGTGCCCCTGCATTTATGTTTTGCATCACTAAAGGGGGCAAGCTAGATATCACTTTATCATATTTGCACATCATATTCATTACAAATCTTTTTGATGTTTCGGTTTCATATTGTAAAACTTTCAGTCATTTGTGATTTTCTCATGAGACAACTTAATTACTATAGATTCATTGTCTCAGTAAGCTTTTGTCATATGACTATGAAAAAGTCCTATATGGTTAATAGCATGTCACCACAGAAATTATTCTTGTTATCATTTACCTACTCGAGGACGAGCAGGAATTAAGCTTGGGGATGTTGATATGTCCAAAACGTATCTATAATTTCTGCTTGCTCCATGCCACTTTTGGGTGATATTGCTATGATATTCATACACTTCCATACACTTTTGATCATATTAGGACTAACTTACTAATCCAGTGCACCCCAGTGCCAGTTTCTGTTTTCGGCTGTTTTTGTATTTCAGGTTTTCACGTTTCGAGAACTGCCCAGAAAAATCCAGAAAAATTATATAAAAAATCAGCGTTCCGGAAACAACACTGCGTCCGAAAGGCAGCCTGGGGGGCCACCAGGGCTCCACGCGCCCTGGCGGCGCCCCCCCTGGGCCGCGCCGGGGGGGGCGCCTGGGCCCCCCGAAGCCCGTCCGGTGCCCCCCTTTGGCATATATTTAGAGGGTCCTCCGAAACCCTCAGAGGATGAACTCTTTTCGCGATCCCATCTCTGTTCCGCCATCGCCGCCGCTTCCAAGATCGGGAGCACCAGGAGAACTCTTCCCGGCACCCTGCCGGAGGGGAGGATCACCACAAGGAGCTTCTCCACCACCATGGACGCCTCCCGGATGACTCATGAGTAGTCTCCCTTGGACCATGAGTCCATGACCAGTAGCTATGTGATGTTCTCCTCCCGTTCTTGTGCTTCACTAATTAGTCCTCGTGAGCTGCCCTACATGATCGAGGCACATATGTAATCCTTATGCTGTTGCTATGTTGAGTTTGCTGGGATCCGATGGATTATGAGATTATGTTCAGATTGATCTTGAGTAATATATTTGATTCACCTCTTTTATATTTATGTTCATAAGTAATTCTTGCATGTTCTCCGTTGTTAATTATTGCTTTGGCCGAGTAGTAGGTAGTGACTCCAAGAGGGAACGTTATGCTTGATTGTGGGTTCATGCCCCTCGATGACTAGCTTGAGTGACAGAAACATTAGTCTAGGGGATGTGTTGTTGCCACAAGGGGGAAAACAATGGTGATTGTGCCCGCGGGTGCAAGGATTGTTTACTTTACGTAAAGTTCTTTTAATGCAGTTGTCTGTTGCTTTGAGTTTACACTATGGGTGGGGCTCGCAACTTAATACCAGCGAGATGTTCTGGATAGATATCTCAAGGTGGATGATTAGTAGTAGACATTGATGGATTTCGGTCTACTTACTTTGGCGTACCGCCCATGATTTGAACCGCAACCTTTCTTGCAATGTAGTCAGCATTGGTTTGCGTTCGTGGTCCTGTCAATTGCCCAGCTGTAATTTGTTTACCTCACATAGCTGTTTTATCGTCTTTTGGGAGAGAGACATCACTAGTGAACATCATGAGACTCCGGTCCTTATTACTATCATTGATCACACCCGCTATTTACTTTTCGTTATTATTTACTATTGCAAAACATTATCTATCACTACTATCATTGCTTTTAACCCTTTGTGAACTACAAGGCCGGAGGGATTGACAACCTCTCTGTACTCGTTGGGAGCAAAGTTATTTGTATCTGTGTGCAGGTCCACGTTGATTGCTAATTGCGCCGTTAGCAGTTGACACCAACTTGTTGAACCTAGGAGTCTCTAGGGATTCGATCCTTGGCATCTTTGCTAAGGGAAAACACTTCTACAATTCTGCATCTTACACCTTCCACTTGGGGTAACCAACGAGGGGTTCGAGGCCCATCACGGGTGTAAGCCAGATTTACACACGCAATACACTTAGGGTTCATTTGACGAGCCTAGCATGTACAGACATGGCCTCGGAACACTGAAGACCGAAAGGACGAACATGAGTCATATAGAAGATACGATCAACATGAAGATGTTCACCGTTGATGACTAGTCCGTCTCACGTGATGATCGGACACGGGTAGTCGATTCGGATCATGTATCACTTAGAAGACTGGAGAGATGTCAATCTGAGTGGGAGTTCATGAAAATTTGATTAAGATGAACTTAATTATCATGAACTTAGTCTAAATTCTTTACAATATGTCTTGTAGATCAAATGGCCCACGCTCATGTCACCCTCAACTTCAACGCGTTCCTAGAGAAATCCAAGCTGAAAGACGATGGTAGCAACTATACGGACTGGGTCCGTAACCTGAGGATCATCCTCATAGCTGCCAAGAAAACTTATGTCCTAGAAGCACCGCTAGGTGACGCTCCCGCCCAGGAAAACCAAGATGTTATGAACGCTTGGCAGTCACGTTGTGATGATTACTCCCTGGTTCAGTGCGGCATGCTCTACAGCTTAGAATCGGGGCTCCAAAAGCGTTTTGAGCACCACGAGGCATATGAGATGTTCCAAGAGCTGAAAATGGTTTTCCAGGCTCATGCCCGAGTTGAGAGATATGATGTCTCCAACGCATTCTACAGTTGTAAGATGGAGGAAAACAGTTCTGTCAGTGAGCACATACTCAAGATTTCTGGGTTGCACAACCGCTTGTCTCGGTTGGGAATGAATCTCCCAGACGAAGTAGTCGTTGACAGAATCCTCCAGTCGCTCCCACCTAGCTACAAGAGCTTCGTGTTGAACTTCAATATGCAGGGGATGGAGAAGTCCATTCCCGAGGTGTATTCAATGATGAAATCAGCGGAGGTGGAGATCAAGAAAGAGCATCAAGTGTTGATGGTCAATAAAACCACTAAGTTCAAGAAGGGCAAGGGTAAGAAGAACTTCAAGAAGGACGACAAGGGAGTTGCCGCGCCCGGTAAGCCAGTTGCCGGGAAGAAGCCAAAGTATGGACCCAAGCCTAAGACTGAGTGCTTTTATTGCAAGGGAACGGGTCGCTGGAAGCGGAACTGCCCCAAATACTTAGCGGACAAGAAGGCCGGCAACGTCAAAGGTATATGTGATATACATGTTATTGATGTGTACCTTACTAGCGCTCGTAGTAGCTCCTGGGTATTTGATACCGGTGAAGTTGCTCATATTTGTAACTCAAAGCAGGAGCTGCGGAATAAACGGAGACTGGCGAAGGACGATGTGACGATGCGCGTCGGGAATGGTTCCAAGGTCGATGTGATCGCCGTCGGCACGCTGCCTCTACATCTATCCTCAGGATTAGTTTTAAACCTTAATAATTGTTATTTAGTACCAGCTTTGAGCATCAACATTGTATCTGGATCTCATTTGATGCGAGAAGGCTACTCATTTAAATCCGAGAATAATGGTTGTTCTATTTATTTGAGAGATATGTTTTATGGTCATGCCCCGCTGGTCAATGGTTTATTTTTGATGAATCTCGATCGTGATGATACACATATTTATAGTGTGAATGCCAAAAGATGTAAAGTTGACAATGATAGTCCCACATACTTGTGGCATTGCCGCCTTGGTCATATTGGTGTCAAACGTATGAAGAAGCTTCATGCAGATGGACTTCTGGAGTCTCTTGATTATGAATCATTTGACACGTGCGAACCATGCCTCTTGGGCAAGATGACCAAGACTCCGTTCTCCGGAACAATGGAGCGAGCAACCAACTTATTGGAAATCATACATACCGATGTATGCGGTCCAATGAGTGTTGAGGCTCGCGGAGGCTATCATTATGTTCTCACCCTCACAGATGACTTGAGTAGATATGGGTATATCTACTTAATGAAGCACAAGTCTGAGACCTTTGAAAAGTTCAAGGAATTTCAGAATGAGGTTGAGAATCAACGTGACAGAAAAATAAAGTTCTTGCGATCATATCGTGGGGGTGAATATTTAAGTCATGAATTTGGCACGCACCTTAGGAACTGTGGAATTGTTTCACAATTGACACCGCCCGGAACACCTCAGCGTAACGGTGTGTCCGAACGTCAAAATCGTACCCTGTTGGACATGGTGCGATCCATGATGTCTCTCACCGACTTACCGCTATCTTTTGGGGGTTATGCTTTACAGACTGCCACATTCACTTTAAATAGGGCTCCGTCGAAATCCGTTGAGACGACACCGTATGAACTTTGGTTTGGCAAGAAACCTAAGCTGTCGTTTCTAAAAGTTAGGAGTTGCGATGCTTATGTCAAGAAACTTCAACCTGAGAAGCTCGAACCCAAATCGGAAAAATGCGTCTTCATAGGATACCGAAAGGAAACGATTGGGTACACCTTCTACCACAGATCCAAAGGCAAAGACTTTGTTGCCAAGAATGGATCCTTTCTGGAGAAAGAGTTTCTCTCGAAAGAAGTGAGTGGGAGGAAGGTAGAACTTGATGAGGTGATAGTCACCCCTCCCGAACCGGAAAATAGCGCAGCGCAGGAAATTGTTCCTGAGGTGCCTGCACCAACAAGGGAGGAAGTTAATGATGATGATCATGAAGATACAGATCAAGTTACTACTGAACTTCGAAGGTCCACAAGGACACGTTCCGCACCAGAGTGGGACGGCAACCCTATCATGGAAATCATGTTGTTAGACAACGGTGAACCTTCGAACTATGAAGAAGCGATGGCGGGCCCGGATTCCAATAAATGGCTTGGAGCCATGAAATCCGAGATAGAATCCATGTATGAAAACAAAGTATGGACTTTGGTGGACTTGCCTGATGATAGGCACGCCATAGAAAATAAATGGATATTTAAGAAGAAGACAGACGCGGATGGTAATGTGACCATCTATAAGGCTCGGCTTGTCGCTAAGGGTTATCGACAAGTTCAAGGGATTGACTACGATGAGACTTTCTCTCCCGTAGCGATGCTAAAGTCAGTCCGAATCATGTTAGCAATTGCCGCATTCTATGATTATGAGATATGGCAAATGGACGTCAAAACGGCATTCCTTAATGGTTTCCTCAAGGAAGAGTTGTATATGATGCAGCCGGAAGGTTTTGTCGATCCAGAGAATGCTAACAAGGTATGCAAGCTCCAGCGCTCGATATACGGGCTGGTGGAAGCATCTCGGAGTTGGAATATTCGCTTTAATGATGTGATCAAAGCGTTTGGCTTTATACAGACTTGGGGAGAAGCTTGTATTTATAAGAAAGTGAGTGGGAGCTCTGTAGCATTTCTCATATTATATGTGGATGACATATTGCTGATGGGAAATGATATAGAATTCTTGGAGAGCATAAAGGCCTACTTGAATAAGAGTTTTTCAATGAAGGACCTTGGAGAAGCTGCTTACATAGTAGGCATCAAAATCTATAGAGATAGATCAAGACGCCTCATTGGTCTTTCACAAAGCACATACCTTGACAAGATATTGAAGAAGTTCAATATGGATCAGTCCAAGAAAGGGTTCTTGCCTGTTTTGCAAGGTATAAGATTGAGCAAGGCTCAGTCCCCGACCACGGCAGAAGATAGAGAAAAGATGAGTGTCATTCCCTATGCCTCAGCCATAGGTTCTATCATGTATGACATGCTATGTACCAGACCTGATGTGAACCTTGCCATAAGTTTGGTAGGGAGGTACCAAAGTGATCCCGGTATGGAACACTGGACAGCGGTCAAGAACATCCTAAAGTACCTGAAGAGGACTAAGGATATGTTTCTCGTCTATGGAGGTGACGAAGAGCTCGTCGTAAAGGGTTACGTAGATGCTAGCTTCGACACAGATCTGGATGACTCTAAGTCACAAACCGGATACGTGTATATTTTGAACGGTGGAGCAGTCAGCTGGTGCAGTTGCAAGCAGAGCGTCATGGCCCATACTACATGTGAAGCGGAGTACATAGCTGCTTGCGAAGCAGCACAGGAAGGAGTCTGGATGAAGGAGTTCATCACCGACCTAGGAGTCATTCCAAGCGCGTCAAGCCCGATGACTCTCTTCTGTGACAACACTGGAGCTATTGCCATTACCAATGAGCCCAGGTTTCACAAGAAGACCAAGCACATCAAGTGCCGTTTCAACTCCATCCGGAATTATGTTCAAGATGGAGACATAGATATTTGTAAAGTGCATACGGATCTAAATGTCGCAGACCCGTTGACTAAACCTCTTCCACGGGCAAAACATGATCAACACCAGAACTCTATGGGTGTTCGATTCATCACAATGTAACTAGATTATTGACTCTAGTGCAAGTGGGAGACTGTTGGAAATATGCCCTAGAGGCAATAATAAAAGGATTATTATTATATTTCCTTGTTCATGATAATTGTCTGTTATTCATGCTTGAATTGTATTGTACGGAAACAGCGATACATGTGTGAATACATAGACCACAATGTGTCCCTGGTAAGCCTCTAGTTGCTAGCTCGTTGATCAACAGATAGTCACGGTTTCCTGACCATGGACATAGGATGTCATTGATAATGGGATCACATCATTAGGAGAATGATGTGATGGACAAGACCCAATCCTGAGCCTAGCACGAGATCGTATAGTTCGTAATGCATAAGCTTCTCTAGTGTCAAGTATTTATTCCTTAGACCATGAGGTTGTGCAACTCCCGGATACCGTAAGGAATACTTTGGGTGTGCCAAACGTAACAACGTAACTGGGTGGCTATAAAGGTACGCAACGGGTATCTCCGAAAGTGTCTGTTGAGTTGGTACGAACCGAGACTGGGATATTGTCACTCCGTATGACGGAGAGGTATCTCTAGGCCCTCTCGGTGAGACATCATCATAATGAGCTCAAAGTGACTAAGGAGTTGGTCAAGGGATGATGGATTACGGAACGAGTAAAGAGACTTGCCATGACGAGATTGAACAAGGTATCGGGCATACCGACGATCGAATCTCGGGCAAGTACCGTACCGATAGACAAAGGGAATAACATACGGGATTGAGTGAATCCTTGACACAGTGGTTCATCCGATGAGATCATCGAGGAACATGTGCGAACCAACATGGGTATCCAGATCCCAATGTTGGTTATTGACCAGAGAGTCGTCTCGGTCATGTCTGCGTGTCTCCCGAACCCGTAGGGTATACACACTTAAGGTTCGGTGACGCTAGGGTTGTAGAGATACATGCACATGGAAACCCGAATGTTGTTCGGAGTCCCGGATGAGATCCCGGACTTCACAAGGAGTTCTGGAATGGTCCGGAGGTAAAGAATGATATATAGGAAGTCCAGTTTCGGCCATCGGGTGAATTCCGGGGGTCACCGGGAGTGTCCCGGGACCACCGAAGGGGTCCCGAGGGTCCACCGGGTGGGGCCACCCATCCCGGTGGGTCCCGTAGGCCGCAAAGGGGAAGGGGCAAGCCCCTGGTGGGCTGGCGCACCACATGGCCCCCCCTCCCTGCGCCTACGGTTGAAACCCTAGGGGGAGGGGGCGCCCCCTATGCCTTGGGGGGCAAGTCTTCCCCCCTGGCCGCCGCCCCCCTTGGAGATCTGATCTCCCTAGGGCCGGCGCCCCCCCTGGCCCCTATATATAGTGGGGCGAGAGGGCAGCCGCACCCAAGCCTCTAGCGCCTCTCCCCCCTCCCGTCACACTTCCATCTCCTCTCGCAGGGCGCCGGCGAAGCCCTGCAGGTTTTCCTGTTGCATCCACCACCACGCCGTCGTGCTGCTGGATCTCCGACAACCTCTCCTCCGCCCTTGCTGGATCAAGAAGGAGGAGACGTCGCTGTACCGTACGTGTGTTGAATGCGGAGGTGCCGTCCGTTCGGCGCTGGGATCATCGGTGACGAGGATCGTGAAGAGCATGACTACTTCATCCACGTTCCTTCGAACGCTTCCGCTCGCGATCTACAAAGGGTATGTAGATGCACTCCATTATGCTCGTTGCTAGATGACTCCTTAGATTGATCTTGGTGAAGCGTAGGAAATTTTTTGAATTATGCTACGTTCCCCAACACTGCATCTGGTATTGTGTAGAATCTGTGAGCCACGGAGGACTCGGCAATCCCGTTCTCGGGTAGTAATAGTATCAAAGCCTCAGGTGTGGAAAAGGCTGAAAACAAGGTTGCAGCAGCACTAGCACTAGCTTACGTGTTTAGAGCCAGAAGAGAAAGTGCCAATGATCATCAAAGTGATCACGAAGTGATCCTAACTACTCATGTCAAACATAACCCCACCGTGTTCACTTCCCGAACCCCTTCGGAAAGAGACCATCACGGTAACTCACGCAGGTAGTGTATTATGATCATAGTGTCAAGTTATCTACAACTGGATATTAACAAATTCCCATCTGCCACATAACCACAGGCACGACTTTCGAAAGATCAAACCCTGCAGGGGTGTCCCACCTTAGCCCATCACAAGCTCACGATCTGCGGAGTTGCAACTCCAAGGTGGGAAGACCCGAGTATTCTCGGAATCCCGTGCTCAATATATTCCGACAAAGGTAAAACTAATCCAGCAAGACCTCCCGGCGTGCCGACACCCTGATAGTAGCCGCGCGTATCTCGTCTCAGGCCACGACCGGATGGGACATCCTACAGGTGTATACCAGCCCTTGAGTTTCCTTGAGGTGGCCCCGCAGGCTGCCCAGTTTGGACCAACACTCATGAGGAGCACTGGCCCAGGGTTGTTAATTAAGAATTCGGGTTTGCAACGCCCTATGCAAGTTTTAGTTATTAGGCAAATGAAAAACCAATGTTGGGCCTTGCTGGAAAAGCTTTAGCGCCAAGCAGGTTATCAAGGGGGCCCATAAACCCCAACCGTGTTAGGGACGCAAAAAATCAAGGAACATAACACAGGTTTAATGGTTCCTAGGGTGGCATGAGTGGAACAAAACACCAAGCAAGAGGCTTAGCCTTCCACCCATTACCAATATATAGATGATTTAGTTTAACAGATTATATATTGTGATATCCCAACAATAACTTCATCATGAAGCAAGAATCTTCAAATCTTCACCTCCAACTAACAACGCTATAAGAGGGGCTAAGCGATGCTTACGTAGTCAAACAACGGTTTGCTAGGTGGGTGGTTAGAGAGTTTCATGGCAACAATAGGAGGCTGGCAAACAGACATAGGCATCGAGGCAATAATCTAAAGAGCGAGACATCTAGCATAGGTAAAGATAGTAGTGATATCTGGGTAAGGTCATCTTGCCTGTTGATTCCACGGAGGGATCGTAACCTTGCTCCTCAAACTCAACCTCGGTAGGAACCTCGTACTCCGTATCGTCACCGGGCTCTAACCAAACACAACAATGCAACAACGGAACAAAATCAATCAACATGCAATGCTCATCCACATGATGCATGAACATGATGAACAAGGGCAAGTGTAAATATGATGCATGGCCTAGGTTCACAAAAGTGCAACAACATCACAATCAACAAGATCATACACAAGAATGAAACAAGCAAAGGAACAACTAACAAGTTTATGTAGGTTATTCAAACAAGCATTCAACAAGTTTAAAGGGGTTGGTTAACATGGCAAGGGTGCAACTAACATTACTGCAACATGCTAGCACATTTAAATGGGCTGGAATTAATAAACAACAATATCTAGAAACTCCCATATTAATTAAAATGCATTTGGGACAGATCTGAAAAACTTCTATGATAAAGTTGTCAAACATGCTAAACAACAGCACCAAAATATTCTACACATTTTCCTCCCCAAATGCATATAAAGTTTGTTAAATTTGGAGGTGTAGATATTTAATTATGATTTTTATAAGGTTAAGCATTTTTAAAACAAGAATAAATTCAAACAGCATTTTAAATGTTTTTAAACATGGCAACAACCAGCATATTCATAATCTACATAAAATTCTAAGCACTTTTCATAGAGAACTCATTTTCATCAGAAGCATATTTTCACGGATATTAATTAAACAAGAAAAAAGACAGAAAAAGAAAAACAAAAAGAAAACAGAAAAGAAAAACAAGGCACAGGGGCCAGAGTGACCCAGGCTCATCTAGCCAGACCCACTAACAAGAGGGCCCGGCCGTGCTGAGCTGGCACCAATGGGTGCGCGCGGGGGCTGGAGAAGCATAGTGAGGCTGGCAGGTGGGGCCTACCTGTCAGCCACACGCGAAAATTAAAAAGGGGGGCGAAACCCACTGCCCCGCACTGGATTCGAACACACGACCCGGCGCTTATCTGACGGAGACACAACCACTGCGCTAGCACTCATTTCTTGAGAGATAACAGGCGCTATCTCTGAAGACATAACTGAAGAAGCAGATGAATGAATAAAGCCAGAGGCTCGTCGGAGCTGCTTCGGCGACCAAAAGGCACAGCGGAGTGGTTCGGAGTACTCCTGGAGGAGTTCCGCATCCACTTGATGCACTAGCAGCACCTAATGAGCACTACAGCGCCGACGGTGAGCAACGACAGAACGGCGACGATGGAGCAACGACGAGATGATGCAGGGGCTTAAGCGGAACGGCGACTGCACAGGCAGCACCTACGCGACGCGCTGAAGCGAACGGGCAATAGAATACGGCCTACGAGGGTCGAAACACTCACCGGCGACGAGGCCCGACGGCGATGAGCTCGGGTGCTCGACGAACTTGGAGCTAGAGGGCGCTAACGAGGGGGGAAAAGGGACGCGGAGGAAGAGGAGCTCACCACGAACACAGAGATGTGTTCTGCTAGCCCAGGCATGGATGGAGTCGACGGTGGCGAGTCTCGAACAGGTTCGGGTGCCGGAGTGGAAGAAGAGGAAGAAGACGTCGGCGTGGAGGCGATCGGCTCCGCGTAGAGGACATAGTCGAAGTAGTCGACGACGAGGAAGCAGCTGGACACCGTTGGCGAGGCTGAGGTCGACGAGGGGCTCGCCGGCGACGAGGTGGCGCTCTCAGATGCGTGCAGGTCTCGACTTGAGCAGCGGATCTGGTGGTGCTTGTCTCTCCAGGCGGCGAGAGGAGGAAGAGGAACCCTAGAGAGAGGGGCTGGACACGCTGCGGGTTTAAATGGATGGCTCGGATCACGAGACCTCGACGTCCGTGATCACGGCGCAACGGCGAGCGCACGCTCTGCTCTGCTTCGCGTGACGGAGGTAGACCGAGACGCGGGCCTAAGAGACAGATAGGTGGGGCCAAGGGAAAAAGACACGGCACGACTGCGAGCGCTCGGCTGGGCCTGCGGGAGAGAAATGGGCCACGCAGCTGTGGGGGAAAAGCTGGGCCTGGGGGGAGGAGAAGGAGGAAGGAGGCCCAGGACCACTGCTGTGTTGCAGACTCTTTTCTTTTCCATTTTTCTTCAGCTAGAAAAGAAAATAAAAGCACAGACTAAAAATGAAAAGAGTTAGGGGAAAAGAAAAATATCCCCATGCTCAGTGATTTATGCCCTATTTAATAAAATTGACTTGGACATTTTTGGAGGTAGAAAAATAAAAGGAGTTTGAATATGGTTCAAACTCTTGTCATTTTAAAACCCAACCAAATCAATTCTAATGGGGTGATATTTGGCAGAGAGGGTGTAGACATGGTGCAAGATTTTTAGGAAAAGAAAGAACATTAAAGGGCTTGGCTAGGTGACTTGCACAATGTAGTAAAGAAAAGGAAAGAAAAGAAAAAGAAGAAGAAGAAGAAGAAGAAGAAGAAGAAGAAGAAGAAGAAGAAGAAGAAGAAGAAGAAGAAGAGGGAAAGCAAAGGAGGGGGGTTAGGGTTTAGCTAGGCATTGCTCAAGCACCACACACAACATCACAAGGCCTCACACACACTCATCATAACAAAGAAGTAAACTAGATGCCATGATGCCATGATGCCATGATGATGAAGCAATGCAAGGATGCAAAATAAATATAAATGACATGGCAATGCAAAAATAAAATGAGCTCAAATGATAAGGACCCCCAAGGATAAGGACAAGGATCAAAATGAGAATTGCTTTATTGCCCTTATAGGAAAGTATTACCTATGGGCTGTTACAAACTCTCCTACACTACAAAAAGATCTCGTCCCGAGATCTAGGACTGGAAGAAGGAAGGATACTCGGAACGAAGGTGATCTTCTCGTTCCCACGTAGCTTCTCGGTCGGTATGGTGTGACCACTTTACTTTCAAGAACTTGATGGACTTGTTGCGGGTTTTGCGCTCAGTTTCTTCAAGAATAGCAACAGGGTGCTCACGATAAGACGAGTCTTGTTGAAGATCAATCTCCTCGAACGGAATGGTGCATTCAGGTGTCTTGAAGCACTTGCGGAGTTGAGACATGTGAAACACATCGTGAACATTTGCAAAGTTGGAGGGAAGCTCGAGTTGGTAGGCTAGATCGCCTCTTTTGCCAAGAATCTTGAAAGGGCCCACGTATCTCGGAGCAAGCTTTCCTTTGATACCGAGTCTTTGGGTTCCTTTCATAGGAGAAACACGGAGATAGTCATGATCTCCAATGTCGAAAGCCAAATCACGATGCTTGCCATCATAGTAACTCTTTTGCCGTGATTGCGCGGCTTTGAGATTCTCACGTATGACTTTGCACATTTCTTTGGCTTCTGAGATCAAATCATTACCAAGAAGTTGACGTTCACCAGTCTCGGACCAGTTGAGCGGGGTACGGCACTTTCTGCCATAGAGGATTTCAAAAGGAGCTTTGCCGGCACTTGCTTGGAAACTATTATTGTATGAAAATTCGGCAAACGGGAGACAATCTTCCCACTTCATACCGAAAGAGATGACACAAGCTCTCAGCATGTCTTCGAGGATCTGGTTCACTCTTTCGACTTGACCACTAGTCTGAGGGTGAAACGCAGTGCTGAAATGAATTTTAGTGCCCATGGCTGACTGAAAGGAGTCCCAGAACTTGGATGTGAACAAACTTCCACGGTCTGAGGAGATGACTTGAGGAATGCCATGCAACGAAACAATTCTAGAGGTGTACAGCTCTGCCAGCTGAGCCTTGTTGATTGATTCTTTGACGGGAAGGAAATGAGCTACTTTAGTTAGCTTGTCGATCACTACAAAGATAGCATCATTCCCCTTCTTGGACTTAGGAAACCCAGTGACGAAATCCATTTCAATATGATCGAACTTCCACTCGGGAATGGGTAGAGGTTGGAGGAGACCGGCTGGACGTTGATGCTCTGCCTTCACTCTTCTGCAGACATCACATTCATTCACGAATTGGGCAATCTCCCTTTTCATGCGAGTCCACCAGTACGATTGCTTGAGGTCTTGGTACATCTTAGAACTTCCGGGATGAATCGAGAGGAGGGAGTCATGTGCTTCGTTCATTATGAGTTTTCTGAGATCACCCATGGGAACCACAATTCTGTCCTCAAAGAACAAGGTGTCTTTCTCATCAACACGATAGCACTTGTACATGGGAGTACCCTTAGCAATACTATGTTTCACTTTCTGCACCATAGCATCACTGAGCTGGGCCTCACGGATCTGATCTTCCAAGGTAGGAGCAACTTGAAGGTTTGCAAGAAAGCCTTGCGGAACAACTTGGAGGTTGAGCCTCCTGAATGATCCACAAAGTTCAGGCTGGAACGGTTTGAGAAGGAGACTGTTGCAATATGCCTTTCTGCTCAAGGCATGTGCAATGACATTGACCTTGCCAGGTGTATACTCAATGCTTGGATCATACTCTTGGATCATCTCAACCTAACGAGTGTGGCGAAGGTTAAGGTTTGGCTGTGTGAAGATGTACTTCAAGCTCTTGTGATCGGTGAAGATGTCCACTTTTCTGCCCAACAGAAGGTGTCTCCACGTGATCAATACATGTACAACTGCTGCTAGCCCGAGATCATGTGTGGGGTAATTCTTCTCATTTGGTTTCAATTGACGAGAAGTGTATGCCACAATCTTCTTGTCTTGCATGAGAACACCGCCAAGACCTTGCAAAGAAGCATCACAAAAGACTTCATAGGGCTTGGACTCATCCGGAGGAGTAAGAACCGGAGCAGAAATGAGCTTCTCTTTGAGAGTTTTGAATTCCACATCACAATCAGGAGTCCATGAGTACTTGACAATCTTCTGCAATAGGTTGGAAAGAGGCTTGGCAATCTTGGAGAAGTTCTCAACGAACCTTCTGCAATAGCTAGCGAGACCAAGGAAGCTTCGGAGTTGCTTGACATTCTGCGGGGGTTCCCAGTTGACAATAGCCTCAACTTTCTCGGGGTTCACAGAAATGCCCTCGGCAGAGATGATATGGCCAAGATATAAGACTTTATCCAGCCATAATACACATTTAGAGAACTTCGCATAGAACTTGTGTTCACGGAGCCTGTCCAGGACCAAACGGAGGTGCTTGGCATGGTCTTCTTCATTCTTGGAGAATACTAAGATGTCATCCAGATAGACAAGAACAAATTCATTGGTGTAGGGGTTGAATATGAAGTGCATCATCCTCGAGAAGGTGGGTGGAGCATTTGCGAGGCCAAAAGACATGACCGTGTATTCATAAGAGCCAAAACTCGTTCTGAATGCAGTCTTGGGAATATCTTCTTCACGGATACGGATCTGGTGGTAACCCATCCGGAGATCGAGCTTTGAGAACACCGTTGCCCCTTTGAGCTACTCGAACAATTCATTGATGTTGGGGAGCGGATACTTTTTTATTGTCTTCTTGTTCAATGGCCGGTAATCAACGCAAAGGCGTTCCGTGCCATCCTTCTTCTTGACAAATAGAACACCACAGCCCCAAGGAGAAGTACTAGGCCTTATTAGACCCATACGTTCTTGCTCATCGAGTTGTTTCTTCAGCTCCTTCAATTCATCAGGGGAAAGCTTGTATGGACGCCGACATGCTGGCTCGATACCGAGCTCGAGTTCAATGACGAATTCAAGATGACGATGCGGAGGCATGCCTGGAAGCTCTTCAGTGAAAACATCTTCATACTTAGTGACCACCGAAATCTGAGCAATGGCATTAATCTCGCCCTTGTCATTGAGAGAGAATAGCCTGATTGTGTTATCTCGAGAGGCGAAGATAATCACGTCTTCGTCAGGATGAGTAAGCTTGACTTCCTTATTTGCACAATCAATGTTTGCATCATGCTTGGAAAGCCAATCCATCCCAAGAATAAGATCAATGTCGGAGTTGCCGAGAATAACCGGAGAAACCAGAAAACTGTAATCACCCATATGAATAGATATATCTGGAGCCACCATACTAGAAGTCATTTGTTTCCCCGGAGAAGTAACTTGCAACTTTTGGGGTAATGCCACTGTGCTCACATTATGCTTGGATGCAAATGGATATGACAAGAAAGAATGTGATGCATCAGAGTCAAACAAAACTTTAGCAGGTTTAAGGTTGACTGGAAGGTTACCAAGTATCACATCTGAAGAATTCTCTGCTTGAGCCGCATTCATCAGATTCACTCTTGCTGTCTTAGGATTGTGCTTGACAATAACAGTGCTGACAGGTGGAGGAGGCGGAAGGCGCCTTGGGTTTGGACACTTGTTAGCATAGTGACCCTTCTGAGTACACTTGTTGCAAACCACTTCTGAGAGAGGCCGGTGATAAGGACCACTTGATCTTGAAGCTTGAAACTGAGGCTTGGACTGATTGCTTGGGTTGGGTGGGTGGGAGAAACCACGGCCACCTGAGTGCTTGTTGTTGTTTGGAGGACGGAGCGCTGGAGGAGGCGGAAGCCAGAACTTATGTTGCTTTGCAACCACTTGGGAAGAAGAGGAGGAGTGAACATCATCTCTAATCCTCTTTTTGGAAGCTTCAATCTTGAGCTGGGCTGCCTCTTGCTTAAGAGCCATATTGTAGAATTGATCAAATTCATCTGGCTCGAATAAGGTGAGAGCTAGTTGGAGTTCATCCTTCAGACCACCACGGAACTGATAAATCTTGCTCTTGGCATCTGGGATGTCTTGCTTGGCATAGCGTGCAAGATTCTGGAACTTGACATTGTATTGATAGACGGACATGGTGCCTTGCTTCAGGTTGCGGAATTGCTCACGCATGCCTTCAATGACACTGGTTGGAATGTAGTGAGAGCGGAAATACTTGCAGAAGTCAGTCCACGAGATCTCACATCCACCTCTGGAATCTTTATACTGTTGCCACCAATCAGCAGCTTGGTCTTTGAGTTGGAAAGTGGCAAACTTGACATAATCCTCAGGTCTCACATTACTGCATTCAAAGTGCTTTTTGATGTCTGTTATCCAATCTTCAGCATCTAGCGGATCCAGACAGTAACTAAAAGAGTTCGGTTGGTTTGCCAGGAATTGGTTGAGGGTTGCAAAGTGAGGTTGATTGAACAGATTGCCTTGGCCTTGGTTCCCATGACCACCTTGATTTGCTTGGTTGGCTTGAATGTTCTGCATCATTTGCATAAGCATCTGGGTGTTCTGGTTGGTCGCTTGCATAATTGATCTCCAGGCCTCAGACGGAGGAGGAGGGGAAGGAGGACGTTCAGGTACACGCTCTTCTTCACCCTCTGGGTTAGCATTGGGAACCTTCTTAGGAGCCATCCTGAATGAGATGACAACTATTAGCCATTGATTGAAAAAAAATAAGCTGAATCAATGGCTAGAAATTGCAACATAAGTCTTCACAAGAACATTCGAACAAAATGAACGAATGTATTCCATAGTTTAATGGTACAATAATCTTCTCGAGAAGCCACTTGGAGAACAAAAGGTAAATAAAAAGAACAAGGGGCAGATAGAACAAATACATGATAGAAGCTTCGTCCCACATGTTCGTGCTGAAAGCTCATGGAACGCGTTACAAAAGGGTTTTGCAATCCCCGGATCAGCATAGCCAAGGACCCTTTAAGATGCAACTCCCAATTGGAACAACGCCCATAAAACATCTTCACTTGATGTTGAACACCGAACTCCATATCATGCATTCGTTGGAAGAATGCCTATGAGCTACTAGAAGAACCCACCTATTAATTTCCGAAGGTTTCTGGTTATGCAATCGAGTGTTGGGGATACAAGGGAAGCACCGCACACTCAACTCTAATCCTACATCCAGCTGTATCCATCCTTCAACACATAACCAGTCATCCTCGGAAACTGTTTACCTCGGACCTTCGAAACGCATCTGCTATACAAGCTATGGCAATACTCCTGAACTACCTCCCCAGTACTGGGTGATGTCGGGGTAATCTCACCACTAACCACATAGAAGAGTTTTCTATGTCGGCCATCTTAAGTATTCTAGAACTGATGCGATACGTTTGTGACGACAACACCTCAAAGCTCAACTCCCCGGGACACTGCCACAACCCCTAAATGACAGGAGGCATCGAGAACAATGTTCTCGTCACAAAGATATCGGAACAATCCAAACAATACTCGCGTGATCCTAAAAAAAATTAGTGAATTTTTGAGAGTAGAAAAGATAGAACATCGTCAGGACTCCTCACCAGAGTGATAAAGGGATGAGGAGTAAAAAGAAATCCTACGCTCCGATATATATATAGGACTCAAAACATTTTCATGTGTGTGCCTAGACTCAACAGTCAACGATTCGATCAATCAGGGGGGCTCCTAGGTCGGAGAAGGCTCTGAATCGACTTAAAGGCATAATCACATACTAGAATGATCTCAAGTATGGTATCTTTGCACAACTCATGTAAAAGAGGGGATGAAAATGTAAAAGAGTAGTTGGCTTACACTCGCCACGTCACACAATGTATTACATTAACATACATCATCCAAATAACATCAGAGTCCGCCTACGGACGAAGATCCAAATGAAAGATACCATAAATAAAGCAAAACAAGGTCCCGATCATCCTAGTAAGAGCCCTACTGATCCTCGGGATAGGACACGTAGTATCGTCCACGCTCTTCATCGAACTCCCAATACAACTCTGAACCACCACTTGTGTAGTTCTCAACGGTACCTGCATCTGGTGTTGTGTAGAATTTGTGAGCCACGGAGGACTCAGCAATCCCATTCTCGGGTAGCAATACTATCATAGCCTTACGTGTGGAAATGGCCGAAAACAAGGTTGCAGCAGCACTAGCACTAGCTTTCATGTTTAGAGCGAGAAGAGAAAGTGCCAATGATCGTCAAAGTGATCAATAAGTGATCCTAACTACTCACGTCAAACATAACCCCACGGTGTTCACTTCCCGAACCTCTTCGGAAAGAGACCGTCACGGTTACTCAGGCAGGTAGTGTATTATGATCATAGTGTCATGTTATCTACAACCGGATATTAACAAATTCCCATCTGCCACATAACCGCGGGCACGGCTTTCAAAAGATCAAACCCTGCAGGGGTGTCCCAACTTAGCCCATCACAAGCTCACGATCTGCGGAGTCGCAACTCCAAGGTGGGAAGACCCGAGTATTCTCGGAATCCCGTGCTCAAGATATTCCGACAAAGGTAAAACTAATCCAGCAAGACCTCCCGGCGTGTTGACACCCTGATAGTAGCTACGCGTATCTCATCTCAGGCCACGACCGGATGGGACATCCTACAGGTGTATACCAGCCCTTGAGTTTCCTCGAGGTGGCCCCGCAGGCTGTCTAGTTTGGACCAACACTCATGAGGAGCACTGGACCAGGGTTGTTAAATAAGAATTCGGGTTTGCAACGCCCTATGCAAGTTATAGTTATTAGGCAAATGAAAAACCAATGTTGGGCCTTGCTGGAAAAGCTTTAGCGTTAAGCGGGTTATCAAGGGGGCCCATAAACCCCAACCGTGTTAGGGACGCAAAAATCAAGGAACATAACACCGGTTTAACGGTTCCTAGGGTGGCATGAGTGGAACAAAACACCAAGCAAGAGGCTTAGCCTTCCACCCATTACCAATATATAGATGATTTAGTTTAACAGATTATATATTGTGATATCCCAACAATAACTTCATCATGAAGGAAGAATCTTCAAATCTTCACCTGCAACTAACAATGCTATAAGAGGGGCTGAGCGATGCTTACGTAGCCAAACAACGGTTTGCTAGGTGGGTGGTTAGAGAGTTTCATGGCAACAATAGGAGGCTGGCAAACAGACATAGGCATCGAGGCAATAATCTAAAGAGCGAGACATCTAGCATAGGTAAAGATAGTAGTGATATCTGGGTAAGGTCATCTTGCCTGTTGATTCCACGGAGGGATCGTAACCTTGCTCCTCAAACTCAACCTCGGTAGGAACCTCGTACTCCGTATCGTCACCGGGCTCTAACCAAACACAACAATGCAACAACGGAACAAAATCAATCAACATGCAATGCTCATCCACATGATGCATGAACATGATGAACAAGGGCAAGTGTAAATATGATGCATGGCCTAGGTTCACAAAAGTGCAACAACATCACAATCAACAAGATCATACACAAGAATGAAACAAGCAAAGGAACAACTAACAAGTTTATGTAGGTTATTCAAACAAGCATTCAACAAGTTTAAAGGGGTTGGTTAACATGGCAAGGGTGCAACTAACATTACTGCAACATGCTAGCACATTTAAATGGGCTGGAATTAATAAACAACAATATCCAGAAACTCCCATATTAATTAAAATGCATTTGGGACAGATCTGAAAAACTTCTGTGATAAATTTGTCAAACATGCTAAACAATAGCACCAAAATATTCTACACATTTTTCCACCCCAAATGCATATAAAGTTTGTTAAATTTGGAGTTGTAGATATTTAGTTATGATTTTTACAAGTTTAAGCATTTTTAAAACAAGAATAAATTCAAACAGTATTTTAAATGTTTTTAAACATGGCAACAACCAGCATATTCATAATCTACATAAAATTCTAAGCACTTTTCATATAGAACTCATTTTCATCATAAGCATATTTTCATAGATATTAATTAAACAAGAAAAAGATAGAAAAAGAAAACAGAAAAGAAAAACAAGGCGCACGGGCCAGAGTGACCCAGGCTCATCTAGCCAAAGCCACTGACAAGAGGGCCCAGCCGCGCTGAGCTGGCACCAGCGGGTGCGCGCGGGGGCTGGAGAAGCATAGTGAGGCTGGCAGGTGGGGCCTACCTGTCAGCCACACGCGAAAAATAAAAAGGGGGGAGAAACCCATTGCCCCGCACCGGATTCGAACACACAACCCGACGCTTATCTGACGGAGACACAACCACTGTGCTAGCACTTGTTTCTTGACAGATAACAGGCGCTATCTCTGAAGACATAACTGAAGAAGCAGATGAATGAATAAAGCCAAAGGCTCGTCGGAGCTGCTCCGGCGACCAAAAGGCACGGCGGAGTGGTTTGGAGCTCTCCTGGAGGAGTTCTGCATCCACTCGACGCACTAGCAGCACCTAATGAGCACTACAGCGCCGGCGGCGAGTAACGACAGAACGGCGGCGACGGAGCAATGATGAGAAGATGCAGCGGCCTAAGCAGAACGGCGACTGCACAGGCAGCACCTACGTGACGCGCTAAAGTGAACGGGCAACAGAACACGGCCTACGAGGGTCGAAACACTTGTTGGTGACGAGGCCCGACGGTGATGAGCTCAGGTGCTCGACGAACTCGGAGCTAGAGGGTGCTAACGAGGGGGAAAAGGGGACGAGGAGGAAGAGGAGCTCACCACGAACACAGAGATGTGTTCGGCTGGCCCAGGCGTGGACGGAGTCGACGGCGGCGAGTCTCGAATAGGTTCGTGGCCGGAGTGGAAGAAGGGGAAGAAGACGTCGGTGTGGAGGCGATCGGCTCCGCGTAGAGGACGTAGTCGAAGTAGTCGACAACGAGGAAGCAGCTGGACACCGTTGGCGAGGCTGAGGTCGACGAGGTGGCGCTCTCACATGCATGCGGGTCTCGACTGGAGCGGAGGATCTGGTGGTGCTTCGCTCTCCAGGCAGCGAGAGGAGGAAGAGAACTCTAGAGAGAGGGGTTGGACACGCTGCGGGTTTAAATGGATGGCTCGGATCACGAGACCTCGACGTCCGTGATCACGGTGCGACGGCGAGCGCGTGCTTTGCTCTGCTTCGCGTGACGGAGGTAGACAGAGACGCGGGCCTGAGAGACACACAGGTGGGGCCAGGGGAAAAAAGACACGGCGCGACTGCGAGCGCTCGGCTGGGCCTGCAGGAGAGAAATGGGCCGCACAGCTGTGGGGGAAAAGCTGGGCCTGGGGGAGGAGAAGGAGGAAGGAGGCCCAGGACCACTGTTGTGCTGCAGACTCTTTTCTTTTCCATTTTTCTTCAGCTAGAAAAGAAAAGAAAAGCACAGACTAAAAATGAAAAGAGTTAGGGGAAAATAAAAATTTCCCCATGCTCAGTGATTTATGCCCTATTTAATAAAATTGACTTGGACATTTTTGGAGGCAGAAAAATAAAAGGAGTTTGAATATGGTTCAAACTCTTGTCATTTTAAAACCCAACTAAATCAATTCTAAATGGGGTGATATTTGGCAAAGAGGGTGTAGACATGGTGCAAGATTTTTAGGAAAAGAAAGAACATTAAAGGGTTTGGCTAGTTGACTTGCACAATGGAGTAAAGAAAAGGAAAGAAAAGAAAAAGAAGAAGAAGAAGAGGGAAAGTAAAGGAGGGGGGTTAGGGTTTAGCTAGGCATAACTCAAGCCACACACACAACATCACAAGGCCTCACACACACTCATCATAACAAAGATGTAAACTAGATGCCATGATGCCATGATGATGAAGCAATGCAAGGATGCAAAATAAATATAAATGACATGGCAATGCAAAAATAAAATGAGCTCAAATGACAAGAGCCCCCAAGGATAAGGACAAGGATCAAAATGAGAATTGCTTTATTGCCCTTATAGGAAAGTATTACATATGGGGTGTTACACAATATTTTCATCGCGGTCTTCTCCGTCCTTGGTACGACTCGATTAAAAAGAAAAGAATTCCAGAGAAACAACTAAAATATTTTTGGAGTTTCTGGTTTTTTAGAACAAGCAAATAAAAAGAGGAAAGCAAAAACGAGAAAAACTATTTACACAGGAAAGCTCCCAACAAGCAAAAGAAGAACAAGGAAATCTTTTTTGTTTTCTTCTTAATATTACAACTAAGCAAGCATAGAAAGTACACTAACTACAACTAATCTTTTTTTATCTTTCTAAGGTTTTTCAAACACACAAGAAGAAGGCGAGAAAATAAATTAAGCATGGATAATACAATGAAAAAGTGTGAACACCGACAACTGAAGTGATATATGTGAACCTGAATGTAAAGTTGGTGAGAAACACGTACTCCCCCAAGCTTAAGCTTTCGGCGTAGCTTGGTAATCACCACTCGAAGAAACCATGGGGTCCCATGTTGAATTGTTGAGGAACGGGCACCTGAGGATCCCACTCCTGAGGCTCCTCCTGTGCTGCAACTAGGTTGTTCCGGTAGGCAACGATGTCCTCAGGCATAATCATGTATTCTCCCCTAGCAATAGGATCAAACAAAGCAGGTGCAGGTAATGGGATAATATCACGGGTGTTCACACTAAAAACTAGGTTATAAGGAATAGGAATGTTGGGGTAATCGTTAGCAATAAACTGGTGGTGTTCCATATCCCGACGATCTAAATGAACCTTAGGTAAAGGATAATCATGTTGGCGTATCTGAACATTAAAGTGAGTCGCCAAGCGAGTAGCATAGATCCAACCATGTATTTTGCCCTTGTATCCATTAATGTGGAGGTGACATGCCACAATAGCTCCCATGTTATAAGTGTTGTCTCCGTAAAGTGCGAGACGTAAAGCAACAAAGTCTGGAGCACTAAGTGCACCTACTTTATCTCTAGCAAGCAGACACTTTGCAATGAAAAGAGCAAAATAATGTACTGCCGGGAAGTGTAAACTAGTGGCAGTGATACCCGATACCCCTCTCTCATCTCCCACTGTTAGACTACGGTAAAAACCATCAAACTCAGCTGGCCTAGGCTCAACTAAACAACCATCAGAAGCAAGCAAGCATATGTTACAAAATTCAGTAAATGGTATCTGATGGGGTTCAGCATATAAATTAAACTGCACCTCAGGGGGATTATTCCTAGGTAAGAATTGAAAACTTTGCACAAAGGAATTTGTGATAAGATGATATTGTTCACATTCAGCTGCGATGAAGTCGGTGAGGCCGGCATTAGCAGCATATTGTGCAAACTCTTGAAGGATTCCAACATCTTCCATGAACGGGAAATGCGGCCATTCGCATGGACGTAGCTCCACCAATCTCCGGATGTGGGGATCACTATCAGATGACTCCCCAATCACTCCCTGGGAGTTCTTCTTGGAAGCAAACTTCCTAAAGATACTCATGTTTTTCCTACGAACAAAATTCTGAAAATTTTAGTCCACAAATTTTTTCTCAACAAAACTTTACAAAATTGATAGCAACTACTCATAGGGATGCCTAGAGGCCATAGCAAGCATTCAAACTACTTAGAACTCTAAGAATTCAACATGCAAGCTCATCTACAGCAGCACCAAGAGTAGATAATTATTCAAAATGTAAACCACTAAAACAAAAACTAATTGGACAAACGGAGGAGTCACATACCAAGCAACAATCTCCCGAAACAGTTTCGGAAATGAAGCTTCGAGCAAAGAGATCGAAATCCGCGGGTTTGAGAGCAAGAACACGAGAGAGAGAGAGAGAGAGAGAGAGAGAGAGAGAGAGAGAGCAAAGATGAATTTTTTCCGATGGTTTGTGGTGATGTGGTGTCAAGAGATAAGTGAGGGGGGCCCACGTGGGGACCACAACCCACCAGGGCGCGCCTAGGGGTCCTGGCGCGCCCAGGTGGGTTGTGCCCACCTCGTACACTGATACGTCTCCAACGTATCTATAATTTTTTATTGTTCCATGCTATTATTTATGATGTTTTGGATGTTTAATGGGCTTTGTTATACACTTTTATATTATTTTTGGGACTAACCTATTAACCCAAAGGCCCAGTCCAGATTACTGTTTTTTTGCCTATTTCAGGGTTTTACAGAAAAGGAATATCAAACGGAGTCCAAACGGAATGAAACTTCGGGAGAGATATTTTTGGAGAAAAATACTCACGGGAGACTTGAGAACCACGGAGTAGGGCTTACGTGGCGTCCACGAGGGTGTGGGGCGCGCCCCCTGCCTCGTGGGCCCCATGTCTGGCCCCCGGTGCCCTCCTTCCTCCTATATATACCTACGTACCCCGAAAACATCAGAAGAAGATAGAAAACCCTAGTTCCACCGCCGCAACCTTCTGTTCCCATGAGATCCCATCTTGGGGCATGTTTCGGAGCTCCGCCGGAGGGGGGATCTACCACGGAGCGCTTCTACATCATCATCATCGCCTCACCATGAGCTGTGAGTAGTTTACCACAGAACTTCGGGTCCATAGCTAGTATCTAGATGGCTTCTTCTCTCTCTTTGGATCTCAATACCAAGTTCTCCTCAGTCTTCGAGGAGATCTATTCGATGTAATCTCTTTTTGCGGTGTGTTTGTCGAGATCCGATGAATTGTGGGTTTATGATGAAGATTATCTATGAGAAATATTTGGTTCTTTTCTGAACTCTTTTATGTATGATTATAATATCCTTGCAAGTCTCTTCGAATTATTGGTTTGGTTTGGCCTACTAAATCTATAGTACTTGCAATGGGAGAAGTGCTTGGCTTTGGGTTCAATCTTGCGGTGTCCTTTCCCAGTGACAGTAGGGGCAGCAAGGCACGTATTGTATTGTTGCCACCGAGCATAAAAAGATAGGGTTTATATCATGTTATTTGAGTTTATCCCTCCACATCATGTCATCTTGCTTAAGGCGTTACTCTGTTCTTATGAACTTAATACTCTAGATGCATGCTGGATAGCGGTCGATGTGTGGAGTAATAGTAGTAGATGCAGAATCGTTTCAGTCTACTTGTTTCGGACGTGATGCCTATATATAATGATCATGCCTAGATAGTCTCATAATTATTCGCTTTTCTATCAATTGCTCGACAGTAATTCGTTCACCCACCTTAGAATTCTGCTATCATGAGAGAAGCCACTAGAGAAATCTATGGCCCCCGGGTCAATTCTCAACATATCAATCTACAATCTACTTTACTTTTCCTCTTTTACTTTCTGTTCTTATATCCAAAAATACCAAAAATATCAAACTATCATATCTATCATATCTCACTTTCGTAAGTGACCGTAAAGGGATTGACAACCCCTTATAGCGTTGGCTACGAAGTTCTTATTTGTTTGTGCAGGTGCGAGGGACTTGCGCGTGGTCTCCTACTGGATTGATACCTTGGTTCTCAAAAACTGAGGGAAATACTTACGCTACTGTGCTGCATCACCCTTTCCTCTTCGAGAGAATACAACGCAAGCTCGAGAAGTAGCAAGAAGAATTTCTGGCGCCGTTGCAGGGGAGGCTTACGCAAAAGTCATATACCAAATACCTATCAAAAACTCTTATCCTTCGCATTACATTTATTTGCCTCTCATTTTCCTCTCCCCACCTTCACCCTTGCTGTTTTATTCACCCTTCTTTTTGCCGTGTATTTACTGTTTGCTTGCCCTCATGTGTGAGATGGGGGAAGATTTTATCGAGAAGGGTAGTAATGTTGAGGTCAACGTCTATGTTGACCCTCCGGATGAAACTACCACTTTACATATTAAGAAGTTCCGGGTTGGTAGTGGTAATATCATTGGAAAAGGAGTTCTTCAAGACTTCTTTACTTGTGTAGGTGATTTGCCCACTATGGGTGGCTCTATTCTTCACAGAACTAGTAGCCTTGTGGATGCCATATCTATGCTTGTAGTTTTCCAATATTGAGCATTCTTCTGTTAAGCGTGCAAATACTATCTTTTTGGCTCATGAATTTAGATTTATCATGAAAGAGGCCAAAGAAATCTTTGCTCATTACGGGGTAGATGTTGGTCGACCTCCCATAGAGGCTATCTTATTTAATCAAGAAGACATAATGCGGTTGCGATCTCCGGATCATGTTGCTTTTAATGAAAACCTTAGAAAAAAGGTTCTTACCGATGTATTGGTTGATAGAATTTCTGATTTGAATGATGATTTTGCTATTCAAAACAATGGGTTAGGTTTCTCCCTTGAGCGAAGGCTCATGACCTTCTGCCAAAAGAATGCCTATAATGATGAATTGGTTGTACACTATAAAGGGCCAAAAGAGGAACCTATACCTCCTGAGCTTGATATGGGGGACTTTTGTCCCATTAAATTCATCCCTTTTGATTACTTTTGCTTGACACAAAGAAAACTTGCTCCTGAACGTAGGGAATATGAGATGAGTTTTCGCGATATATCTTATCATTATGGCAATACCTAGATCTATCCATGTATCGTGCCTAGCTAGGGGCGTTAAATGATAGCGCTTGTTGGGAGGCAACCCAATTTTATATTTTTTGTTTTTGCTTCTGTTTAGGAATAAATATTGCATCTAGCTTCTGTTTAGATGTGGTTTTGTGTTTTAATTAGTGTTTGTGCCAAGTAGAACCTTTGGAAAGACTTGTGTGAAGTTTATATGATCTTGCTGTGAAAAACAGAATCGTTAGCGCTCGCTAGAATAATCACCAGATTTTACTGGAGTGTGCTATTTAGTTGATTCTTTTTGCAGATGATTAATAGACAAATTCCTTGCGTTTACCAATTTATTTCAATTTTTTGGAGTTACAGAAGTATGCGAAAGTTACAGATTACTACAGACTGTTCTATTTTTTGACAGATTCTGTTTTTCGTGTGTTGATTGCTTATTTTGATGAATCTATGAGTAGTATTGGGGAGTATGAATCATAGAGAAGTTGGAATACACTATGTTTAACACCAATATAAACAAAGAATGAGTTCATTACAGTACCTTTGAGTGGTGGTTTGTTTTCTTATACTAACGGAGCTCACGAGAATTTTGTCTAAGTTTTGTGTTGTGAAGTTTTCAAGTTTGGAGTATTGCTTTGATGGACTATGAAACAAAGAATGGCAAGAGCCTAAGCTTGGGGATGCCTAAGTCACCCCAAGGTAAAATTCAAGGACAACCAAGAGCCTAAGCTTGGGGATGCCCCGGGAAGGCATCCCCTCTTTCGTCTTCATCTATCGGTAACTATACTCGGGACTATATTTTTATTCACCACATGATATGTGTTTTACTTGGAGCGTCATGTATTATTTGAGTCTTTGTTTGTTATTTTGCCACAATTATCCTTGCTGGACACACCTTTTGAGAGAGATAAATATGGCCTAGAAATTGATAGAACACTCTATGTGCTTCACTTATATCTTTTGAGTTAAATAGTTTGCTCTATGTGCTTCACTTATATCTTTTAGAGCACAGTGGTAATTTTATTTTGTAGAAATTGTTGATCTATCATGCTTCACTTATATCCTTTTGAGAGTCTATTAGAACAGCATGGTAATGTACTTTGGCTATAAAACTAGCCTTAACATGATAGGCATCCAAAATGAATGTAGTAAAAACTTTCATACTAAGTGCATTGAATAGGATGATAAGTCTGATGCTTGATAATTGTTTTGAGATATGAGGATAGTGATATTATAGTCATGCTAGTGGAGTTATTATGAAATTGAGGAATACTTGTGTTAAGGTTAGTGATTCCCGTAGCATGCACGTATGGTGAACCACTATGTGACGAAGTTAGAGCATGAGGTATTTGTAGAGTGTCAACCTTTGTGTGGAGGTCGGGGGCGTGCGATGGTTAACTCCTACCAACCTCCCCCCTAGGAGCATGCATTGATTGCTTTGTTTTGATGACTCGTAAATTTTTGCAATAAGTATGTGAGTTCTTATGACTAATGTTGAGTCCATGGATTATACGCACTCTCACCCTTCCACCATTGCTAGCCTCTCTTGTACCGCGCAACTTTCGCCAGTACCATACACCCACTATATACCTTCCTCAAAACAGCCACCATATATTTTCCTCAAAACAACCACCATATCTACCGATCATGGCATTTCCATAGCCATTCCGAGATATATTGCCATGCAACTTTCCACCGTTCCGTCCATATGACACGCTTCATATTGTCATATTGCCATGCATGATCATGCACTTGACATCGTATTTGTGGCAAAGCCACCATGCATAATTTTTCATACATGTCGCTCTTGATTCATTGCACATCCCGGTACACCGCCGGGGGCATTCATATAGAGTCATACTTTGTTCTAGTATCGAGTTGTAATATCGAGTTGTAAACCAATAGAAGTGTGATGATCATCATTACTAGAGCATTGTCCCATGTGAGGAAAGGCCAAACAAAAGAAAAGGCCCCTCCAAAAAGAAAAAGAAAAAGGAAAGAAAAAGAAAAGAAAAAGAAAAAAGGGACAATTGCTACTATCTTTTTCCACACTTGTGCTTCAAAGTAGCACCATGTTCTTCACGATAGAGAGTCTCATGTTTAGTCACTTTCATATACTAGTGGGAATTTTCATTATATAACGTGGCTTGTATATTCCAACAATGGGCTTCTTCAAATGCCCTAGGTCTTCGTGAGCAAGCAAGTTGGATGCACACCCACTTAGTTTCTTTTGTTGAGCTTTCGTACATATTTAGCTCTAGTGCATCAGTTGCATGGCAATCCCTACTCACTCACATTGATATCTATTGATGGGCATCTCCATAGCCCGTTGATACGCCTAGTCGATGTGAGACTATCTCCCTCCTTTTGTCTTCTCCACAACCACCACTCTATTCCACATAGTGCTATGTCCATGGCTCTCGCTCATGTATTGCGTGAAAGTTGAAAGGTTTGAAAGAATAGAGTATGAAAACAAGTGCTTGGCTAAAATCGGGGTTGTGCATGATATGAGCATTTTGCGTGATGAAGAGGGAGCATAGCCACATTATTTGATTTTGTAGGGATAACTTTCTTTAGCCATAGTATTTTGAGAAGACATGATTGCTTTGTTAGTATGCTTGAAGTATTATTATTTCTTATGTCAATATAGACTTTTGTCTTGAATCTTTCAGATCTGAACATTCATGCCATAATAAAGAGAACTACATTGAAAATTATGTTGGTTAGCATTCCACATCAAAAATTCTGTTTTATCATTTACCTACTCGGGGACGAGCAGGAATTAAGCTTGGGGATGCTTGATACGTCTCCAACGTATCTATAATTTTTTATTGTTCCATGCTATTATTTATGATGTTTTGGATGTTTAATTGGCTTTGTTATACACTTTTATATTATTTTTGGGACTAACCTATTAACCCAAAGGCCCAGTCCAGATTGCTGTTTTTTTTGCCTATTTCAGGGTTTTACAGAAAAGGAATATCAAACGGAGTCCACATGGAATAAAACTTCGGGAGAGATATTTTTGGAGCAAAATACGCACGGGAGACTTGAGAACCACGGAGTAGAGCTTACGTGGCGTCCACGAGGGTGGGGGCGCGCCCCCTGCCTCATGGGCCCCACGTTTGGCCCCCGGTGCCCTCTTCCTCCTATATATACCTACATACCCCGAAAACATCAGAAGAAGAGAGAAAACCCTAGTTCCACCGTGATACGTCTCCGTCGTATCTATAATTTTTGATTGTTCCATGCCAATATTCCACAACTTTCATATACTTTTGGCAACTTTTTATACTATTTTTTGGGACTAACATATTGATCCACTGCCCAGTGCTAGTTCTTGTTTGTTGCATGTTTTTTGTTTCGCAGAATATCCATATCAAACGGAGTCCAAACGGAATAAAAACATTCGGAGATTTTTTTGGAATATATGTGAATTTTGGGAAGCGAAACCAACATGAGACGATGCCCGAGTGGGCCACGAGGCAGAGGGGCGCGCCCACCAGGGGCAGGCGTGCCCTGGGCCCTCGTGGCCACGCCATAAGGCGGTTGATGCCCTTCTTTCGCCACAAGAATGATAATATCCGAATAAAAATCGTGTCAAAAAATCAGCCAATCGGAGTTATGGATCTCCGGGAATATAAGAAATGGTGAAGGGACAGAATCTGGGAACGCAGAAACAGAGAGAGACAAAGAGACAGATCCAATCTTGGAGGGGTTCTTGCCCCTCCACCGCCATGGAGGCCATGGACCAGAGGGGGAACCCTTCTCCCATCTAGGGAGAAGGTCAAGGAAGAAGAAGAAGGAGGGGGGCTCTCTCCCCCTCGCTTCCGGTGGCACCGGAGTGCCACCAGGGCCATCATCGTGTGACGGCGATCTATACCAACACCTGTGTCATCTTCACCAACATCTCCATCACCTTCCCCGTCTATCTACAATGGTCCACTCTCCTGCAACCCGTTGTACCCTCTACTTGAACATGGTGCTTTATGCTTCATATTATTATCCAATGATGTGTTGCCATCCTATGATGTCTGAGTAGATTATCGTTGTCCTATCGGTGATTGGTGAATTGCTATGATTGATTTAAATTGCTTGTGGTTATGTTGCTATCCTTTGGTGCCCATCATATGAGTGCGCGCGTGGATCACACCATAGGGTTAGTTGTATGTTGATAGGACTACGTATTGGAGGGCAAGAGTGACAGAAGCTTCAACCTAGCGTAGAAATTGATGCATACGGGATTGAAGGGGGGCCAATATATCTTAATGCTATGGTTGGGTTTTACCTTAATGAAGTTGTGGATGCTTGCTAATAGTTCCAATCATAAGTGCATAGAATTCCAAGTAAGGGATGACATGCTAGCAGTGGCCTCTCCCACATAAAACTTGCTATCGGTCCAGTAACGTAGTCAATTGCTTAGGGGCAATTTCGCAACTCCTACCACCACTTTTCCACACTCGCTATATTAACTTTATTGATTCTTTATCTTAACAGCCCCTAATTTATATTTACGTGCTCTTTATATTCTTGCAAACCTCTCCCACAAAAACTACAAAGTACTTCTAGTTTCATACTTGTTCTAGGTAAAGTAAACGTCAAGCGTGCGTAGAGTTGTATCGGTGGTCGATAGAAGTTGAGGGAATATTTGTTATGCCTTTAGCTCCTCGTTGGGTTCGACACTCTTACTTATCAAAACAGGCTACAACTGATCCCCTACACTTGTGGGTTATCACACTGCCGCAACCGTCTGTTCCCGTGAGATCCCATCTTGGGGCCTGTTCCGGAGCTCCGCCGGAGGGGGGGTCTACCACGGAGTGCTTCTACATCATCATCATCGCCTCACCATGAGTTGTGAGTAGTTTACCACAGACCTTCGGGTCCGTAGCTAGTATCTAGATGGCTTCTTCTCTCTCTTTGGATCTCAATACCAAGTTCTCCTCGGTCTTCGAGGAGATCTATTCGATGTAATCTCTTTTTGCGGTGTGTTTGTCGAGATCCGGTGAATTGTGGGTTTATGATGAAGATTATCTATGAGAAATAGTTGGTTCTTTTCTGTACTCTTTTATGTATGATTATAATATCCTTGCAAGTCTCTTCGAATTATTGGTTTGGTTTGGCCTACTAGATCTATAGTTCTTGCAATGGGAGAAGTGCTTGGCTTTGGGTTCAATCTTGCGGTGTCCTTTCCCAGTGACACTAGGGGCAATAAGGCACGTATTGTATTGTTGCCATCGAGGATAACTAGATGGGGTTTATATCATGTTATTTGAGTTTATCCATCTACATCATGTCATCTTGCTTAAGGCGTTACTCTGTTCTTATGAACTTAATACTCTAGATGCATGTTGGATAGCAGTCTATGTGTGGAGTAATAGTAGTAGATGCAGAATCGTTTCGGTCTAATTGTTTCGGACGTGATACCTATATATAATGATCATGCCTCAATAGTATTATAATTATTCGCTTTTCTATCAATTGCTCGACAGTAATTCGTTCACCCGCCGTAGAATTCTGATATCATGATAGAAGCCACTAGAGAAACCTATGCCCCCCGGGTCAATTCTCAACATATCAATCTACAATCTACTTTACTTTTCCGCTTTTACTTTCTGTTCTTATATCCAAAAATACCAAAAATATCAAACTATCATATCTATCAGATCTCACTTTTGTAAGTGACCGTAAAGGGATTGACAACCCCTTATCGCGTTGGCTGCGAAGTTCTTATTTGTTTGTGCAGGTGCGAGGGACTTGCGCGTGGTCTCCTACTGGATTGATACCTTGGTTCTCAAAAACTGAGGGAAATACTTACGCTACTGTGCTGCATCACCCTTTCCTCTTCGAGGGAATACAACGCAAGATCGAGAAGTAGCATGCACCTCCCTCCGATATTATTTGCACCAGAAATTCTTAAATATTCAGAAAAAACCATGTTAAATTTTCAAAGCATTCTAAGAACTTTTATTTTTGGGTCATTTTTATTGCACGGGAAATTCAGAAAGCAGACAAAACATGGCCTTTTATGTTATTTAACTAATAAAAACAAAAAACAAAAGGTAGGGACAGAAGGTAGTGTTCACTAAATTCATCAACTTCATACCTCTAAAATGATCTGTTAATAAGGTTGATCAAGTCTTATAAACAACCACTTTCGATTAGCATGAAACCGAAGAACTTTTGTAAATCACTAAGTTACCTCAACGAGGATATGAATGTCCCCAACAATAAGCATTTCATATTTCTTTTTAACAGTAGGTAGAGGTAGATGAAAACTTCCAATAGTGATTGTTGGAGATTTTTTAATAACATTAATACCATTCACTTGGAACTGTTTCTTCGGAAAGTGTATCGTATGCTCATTACCATTGATATGAAAAGTGACCTTGCTTTATTGCAATCAATAACAGCCCCTGCAGTATTCAAGAAGGGTCTACCAAGGATAATCGACATGTTGTCGTCCTCGGGCATCTCAAGTATAACAAAGTCAATCAAAATAGTGTCATTAGCAACAAAAACGGGCACATCTTCACAGATACCGACAGGTATGGCAGTTGATTTGTCAGCCATTTGCAAAGATATTTCAGTAGGTGTGAGTTTATTCAAATCAAGTCTTATATAAAGGGAAAGGCATAACACTAACACCAGCTCCTAAGTCACATAAAGCAGTTTTCACATAATTCTTTTTTATGGAGCAAGGTATAGTTGGTATTCCTGGGTCTCCAAGTTTTGTAGGTACTCCATCCTTAAAAGTATAATTAGCCAGCATAGTGGAGATTTCAGCTTTCGGTATTTTTCTCTTATTGGTGACGATGTCTTTCATATACTTTGCACAAGGAGGCTTTTTCAAGATATCAGTCAAGGGAGTACGCAAAAAGACTGGCCTCGGCATTTCAGCAAAGCGTTCAAATTCTTCATCATCTTTCTTTTTAGTTGACTTGGGTGGAAAAGGCATAGGTTTTTGAACCCACGGTTCTCTTTCTTTACTGTGTTTCCTAGCAACAAAGTCTCTTTATCATATCGTGTATTTTTGGGTTGTGGGTTATCAAGATCAACTGGTGGTTCTATTTCAACATCATTATCTGGTTCTTTTTCATTGCTTGGTTGAGTATCTTCATGATCATCAGTATTATCTTTTTCATTATCACTAGGTGAATTTTCATTACCAAATTATGTTTCAGCATCAGAAATAGAAACATCATTATCATTATCAAGAGGTTTTTCTACTTCGGGTTCACTAGTAGCATGCAAAGTCCTATCATTTTTCTTCTTCTTCTTCCTTTTAGAAGGACTAGGTGCAGTGGTATTGTTGAGGTAGCAAACTTAGGATCATATTGCATTCTAGCATTCAGAGACTTTTCTTTATACCTGCATAATAATTTCTCTAGATCATCTCTATCCTTACAAGCAAGAATATCTCTAGTTGTCTCCTCATTCATAACATAACCTTCCGGTACCTTAGGCAATTCATATCTAGGAAGGCTAGTTCTAGCATGTGTTTCAAAATTTTCAGTTTCAAGCTCATCATCAGATTCAACAACATCATGTTGTCTTACTCTAGTAATGTGTTCATCAAGAAATTCACCAATTGGCACATCATCATCATGCAAGGTACTAGCATCATCATAAATATCATTCATACCAGAAGTAGCATCATCAATAACTTGCGACATATAAGGATTAATAGCATGTGGTGGCGTTGCAAGTTGACTTATAACAAAAGGTGAATCTAAAGCAGAACTGGATGGCAGTTCCTTACCCCCCC
>LR738713.1:379021914-379086856 GCA_902687465.1 Secale cereale
TGAAGATTGGCTAACCGACATAAAGAAGCATTTTGAGTGCAGTAACGTGAAAGAAGATGACTATGTGAAGTTTGCAGCCTTCCAACTGAAAGATCAAGCAGCTGACTGGTGGCAGCAGTACAAAGACTCAAGGCCGGGTCAAGTGATCTCGTGGGAGAATTTCTGCAAGGATTTCCGCTCGCATCACATTCCTACAAGTGTTATCGAGGGTATGCGTGAGCAATTCCGCAACCTCAAGCAGGGCTCCATGACAGTCTATCAGTATAATGTCAAGTTCCAAAACCTCGCTCGCTATGCAAAGCAAGACATTCCTGATGCAAAGAGTAAAATCTATCAGTTCCGTGGAGGTCTCAAAGATGAACTTCAGCTTGCTCTCACTTTGTTCGAGCCAGACGAATTCGATAAGTTCTATAACATGGCTTTGAAACAAGAAGCAGCTCAGCTTAAGATGGAGGCATCTAAGAAGAGAATTCGAGATGTTGTTCACTCAACCTCATCGTCTCAGTTGGCTGCGAAACAACAGAAATTCTGGCTTCCTCCTCCTCCAGTGATTCGAGCTCCATTCAACAACTCCAGCAACTTCAACAACTCCAACAACAAGAACTCTAGTGGTCGTGGTTTCTCCCACCCACCCAACCCAAGCAACCAGTCGAAGAAGCAGTTTTAGTCTCAAGGCTCCAAGTCCAGTGGCTCTCAGTTCCGTCCTCTCTCAGAAGTGACTTGCAACAAATGCACTCAGAAAGGTCACTATGCCAACAGATGTCCGAATCCGAAGCGTCTTCCTCCTCCTCCACCTATGAGTTCAGCTATCGTCAGGCACGATCCAAAGTCTGCAAGGGTCAATCTGATGAATGCAGCACAAGCAGAGGCTTCTTCTGATGTCATTCTGGGTAACCTTCCAGTGAACTCTATACCTGCTAAAGTATTATTTGATTCGGGTGCATCATGCTCTTTCATGTCTCAACCTTTTGCATCCAAGTATGATGTGGGCATCAAAAGTTTGCCAAGGGAGTTATCAGTTGTTTCTCCGGGTAGATTGATGCATTCCAGTATATATGCTCCGGATGTTTCTATTCGCATGGGTGATTATCGATTTTTGGCTTCTCCGGTGATTCTTGGTCATTCTGACATCGACCTCATTCTCGGAATGGATTGGCTTTCTCAGCATGATGCTCACATTGATTGTGCTCAAAAGGAAGTCAAGTTGACTCATTCTGATGAAGATGTCATTATCTTTGCCTCCAGGGATAATACTATTCGGCTTTTCTCTCTTAATGATAAGGGTGAAATTAATGCCATAGAGCAAATTCCAGTGGTGAACGAATATCAAGACGTTTTTCCAGAAGATCTTCCAGGCATGCCTCCACACCGTCAGGTGGAGTTTGTCATTGAACTCGAGTCGGGCACCGAACCTGCTTGCCGGCGTCCATACAAGCTATCTCCGGATGAATTGAAGGAATTGAAGAAGCAGCTTGATAAGCAGGAGAGTATGGGTCTCATCAGACCGAGTACATCTCCGTGGGGCTGTGGTGTCTTATTTGTCAAGAAGAAAGATGGCACGGAGCGTCTCTGTGTTGACTACCGGCCACTGAACAAGAAGACGATTAAGAACAAGTATCTGCTCCCCAACATCAACGAACTCTTTGAGCAGCTCAAAGGAGCTAAAGTGTTCTCTAAGCTTGACCTCCGAATGGGCTATCATCAAATTCGCATTCGCGAGGAAGACATTCCCAAGACGGCCTTCAGAACGAGCTACGATTCATATGAGTATACCGTCATGTCCTTCGGTCTCGCCAATGCTCCTCCTACCTTTTCAAGGATGATGCATTACATCTTCAACCCCTATACTGGCGAATTCGTGCTTGTGTATCTGGATGATATTCTGGTGTTTTCCAAGAATGAAGAAGATCATGAAAAGCACTTGCGTCTGGTTCTTGATCGACTCAGAGAGCATAAATTCTATGCCAAGTTCTCCAAGTGTGAGTTTTGGCTCGATAAGGTTTTGTACCTGGGCCACATCATCTCAGCTGACGGTATTGCGGTTAATCCCGAGAAAGTTGAAGCAATTGTCAACTGGGAAGCTCCTCAGAACGTCAAGCAGCTCCGCAGTTTTCTGGGTCTTGCCAGCTATTGCAGAAGGTTTGTGGAGAACTTCTCCAAGATTGCCAAGCCTCTTTCCAACCTCCTTCAGAAGAATGTCAAATACTTTTGGTCTCCCGAGTGTGAAGTGGCTTTCAAAACCCTCAAAGAGAAGCTTGTCTCAGCTCCAGTTTTGACTCCTCCGGATGAAACCAAGCCCTATGAAGTGTTCTGTGATGCTTCTCTTCAAGGTCTTGGTGGTGTGCTTATGCAAGATAAGAAAATTGTGGCATATACTTCTCAGCAGCTCAAGCCCAGTGAGAAGAACTATCCCACACATGATCTCGAGCTAGCAGCTGTGGTACATGCTCTGATTACGTGGAGACATCTGTTGTTGGGCAGAAAGGTCGACATCTTCACTGATCACAAGAGCTTGAAGTACATCTTCACACAGCCGCATCTGAACCTCCGCCAGACTCGTTGGGTCGAGATGATCCAAGAGTACAACCCCAGCATTGAGTACACTCCAGGCAAGGCGAATGTGATTGCAGATGCTTTGAGCAGAAAGGCATATTGCAACAGCCTTCTTATCAAGCCACACCAGCCTGAGCTTTGTGAAGCTTTCAGGAAGCTCAACCTTCAGGTTGTTCCGCAGGGTTTTCTTGCAAATCTCCAGATTGCTCCTACCTTGGAAGATCAAGTCCGTGAGGCCCAGCTCAGTGATACCATGGTGAAGAAGGTGAAACATGGGATTGCAAAGGGCACTCCAAAATATAAGTGCTTCCGTGTGGATGAGAGAGATACCTTGTTCTTCGAGGACAGACTCGTTGTTCCCAAAGGTGATCTCAGGAAGCTCATAATGGAAGAAGCTCATGACTCTCTCCTTTCCATCCATCCTGGCAGTTCCAAGATGTATCAAGACCTCAAGCAATCTTACTGGTGGACACGCATGAAAAGGGAGATTGCCCAGTTCATGAATGAATGTGATGTATGCAGAAGAGTGAAAGCAGAACATCAACGTCCAGCCGGTCTTCTCCAACCTCTTCCTATTCCTGAGTGGAAGTTCGACCACATTGAAATGGACTTCGTCACTGGTTTTCCTAAATCCAAGCGAGGCAATGATGCTATCTTTGTGGTGATTGACAAGCTTACCAAAGTTGCTCACTTTCTTCCAGTCAAAGAATCAATCAATGCAGCTCAACTTGCAGAGCTGTACACTTCCAGAATTGTGTCCCTACATGGCATTCCTCAAGTGATATCCTCAGACCGTGGCAGCTTGTTCACATCAAAGTTCTGGGACTCCTTTCAGTCCGCCATGGGCACGAAGATCAGGTTCAGCACTGCCTTTCACCCTCAGACTAGTGGTCAAGTCGAGCGTGTGAATCAGATCCTTGAAGATATGCTCAGAGCCTGTGTCATCTCCTTCGGCATGAAATGGGAAGACTGTCTTCCATTTGCCGAATTCTCTTACAACAACAGCTTTCAAGCAAGTGCAGGCAAAGCACCGTTTGAAATTCTATATGGCAGAAAGTGCCGTACCCCTCTCAACTGGTCTGAAACAGGTGAACGCCAACTTCTTGGCAATGATTTGATCTCAGAAGCCGAAGAAATGTGCAAAGTCATACGTGAGAATCTCAAGGCCGCTCAGTCGCGTCAGAAGAGTTACTATGACGGAAAGCATCGTGATTTGGTTTTCGACATCGGTGATCATGTCTATCTCCGAGTGTCTCCGATGAAAGGAACCCAAAGGTTCGGTATCAAAGGAAAGCTTGCTCCTAGATACGTCGGTCCTTTCAGAATTCTTGGCAAAAGAGGCGATCTAGCCTATCAGCTCGAGCTCCCTTCCAACTTTGCAAATGTTCATGATGTCTTCCATGTGTCTCAGCTTCGCAAATGCTTCAAGGCACCTGAGCGAATGATTCCGTTTGAGGAGATTGATCTTCAACAAGACCTTTCCTACCGAGAGCATCCAGTTGCAATTCTCGAAGAAACCGAACGCAAGACTCGCAACAAGTCCATCAAGTTTCTGAAAGTCAAGTGGTCACATCACACAGACCGAGAAGCTACCTGGGAACGAGAAGATCATCTTCGTTCCGAGTACCCTTCCTTTTTCCAGTCCTAGATCTCGGGACGAGATCTTTTTGTAGTAGAGGAGAGTTTGTAATGCCCCGGATGTAATACTTTCCCTTTTGGGTATATAATAAATCTCCGGCTTCATCTATTTCCTTTTCGGGTTCTTTGTCTTTCGGGCTTTCGTCGTTTTGTTGTGTGAGTGTGTGGCATTCATTCATATCATGTAGACATGTGCATTGCATTGCATTTGTGTTGTGGGTTGCATCCGGTTCGTCGTGTTTCTTCCCGTTGTCCGTTTCGCGTTCCGGAGCTCCCTCACGTGTCCGTGACGTCCCGTAGGCCTACTTTGTTGTTCGGGCGTTTTTCGTTACCGGTGTGCCGCGAGGTTGTGTTGTGTGTTGTTGTTTTGTTGTGTGCAACCCGCCTCTCAAATCTCGTCTCGTTTGGACTCCGTTGACTTTTCCCTCCGTTGTTCGTGTGGGCCCGAAGTGCCTTCGCTTCGTGTCCCGGAAATACCCCTACTGCTTTATTTTATCTCCGTCTAGGCCTTTTAAATCAACCCCCGCGATCGGATCCGTCGGATCGCGATCGGAGGGCTCCTAGCGCCCCTAAATCCCCTCCTAACCCTAAAAACTGCTACATATAGACCCCCTTAGTCTATTTTGGGCATCCCTATCCCCTTCTTCTACCTCCTCTAGATCCCCTTCCTTTTTTTTCTTTTCTATCTTCAGATCCAGTTTTTCCTGCCCGGATCCCGAAGGGATCCTTCGTTTCAGCAGCAGCCCAGCCGCCGGGATCCCTCGAAGGACCGCGCGAGGTCAACGCCGCAGGCGCCAGCTCCTTCTGGCCCTTCGCACGACGAGCGACCGGGCCGTACGCATCGACCCGAGCCCCAGGCTTCGACCCCGCCGGGCAGGCCCCTCGCCTGGGGACCAGATCGTCGCCCCAGGGCCTTCCTCGTCCCGCATCGGCCTGGCCGGGGGGGACCAGTTCCCCGCCGTCCGCCTCAGCTAACGGGCCAGCCACCCCGGCCCGTACCCCGCTCGCCAGCCGCAAGCCAGGAGCTGGGCTCGGCCGCAGCGCCAGCCGCCGGGGGCGTCGCTTCCTCTCGCGGGCCGCCACTTCCTCTCCGCCTCGGCCCACGCCGCGCAGGCGCCGCCAGCTCCCTCCGCCGCCTCCTGGGCCACCGCCTCCTCGCCAGGCCGCCACTCCTCCTCCCGTGGGCCGCCTCGCCTCGCCCCGCGACTCCAGGCCCAGCGCGCCGCCGCCCCTGTCTCCGCTGGGCCGATCCAGATCCGGAGCCCATCTGATCTGTTGAGGTTGTTTTCCCCCACTAAGTCCCTGTTTTCTTGATCTGAGATGCTAACTTTGAACTGCTGTAATTTCTTGCCTGTTGCTCCGTTTTGCGCGTGTAGCATGTCCAGATGTTCGTGGAGTTGTCCTCTACGTTTTACCTGTTGCAGTCATGCATGTTAGATGTCATCTTGACACTTGTTTTGCTGTTGCAAGAGTGCATCATGTTATAAACTGCTGTTATGTGTTATTTTCATGCCACCTTTGACTTGTGATAACTTTTAGCTCGTTTGTCCAAACGATGCAAATGACATGACCACGTGTTCGTCTTGCCACGAACTACGTGTTGTGTGTGATAGGTTGCATGGTAGATGTATTGTTTCCTTGTTATCATCGTTGCAAAGTGCCATGTTCATATGTTGTGTTTTCACTTGTTATGAAATGCCATCTTGTTGAGCTCGTTGCAATCGTTGTGTTCACCTCTATGAAGCATGCTTGTGTGTTTCGGGATCACCTTCATATGTATTTTGATGAGGTGCTTACCCTTTGCCATGTTTAGTTTCGAGGTGTCTTAAACATGCTCTTTTTGATGCTATGATGATATTGCTGTTTTAGGACTTAGTGAAATTTCACTAAGTCTGAAATCTGTAACGTTCCGATGCCATGTTCGTGTGTTGTTGTAGGACAAAGCATGATAGTTTTGGGGTGGATTTTGATTGTTCCTTGTAGTATATATTGTTGTCTTTCCATTCATGCCTTCACATGTCCATTTGAGTGGCTGTAGCATGTTTATCTTTTGCTCTAAAGTTTCAATAAAATTCTGCTGCCAGAATTTTATTTCAAAGTTCATTATGTCCAAGATCATTGCTATTGATCCGTGACTCCGTTGGGGGTGCACTTTGGACCTAGTTGTTGTACATTATATCTAGTTTGTGTTCAAGTCCTTTGCCATGCTTTTTGGGTGCTGTAGATTAATTATTTTGAGCTCCAAAGATGCTATGTTGCTGTAATTTTCAGTTTTCGCTCAAATCTTGTTTCGGGCATAACTTTTAGCCCGTAACTCCGATTTCAGCGAATCTTATATCAAACTTGGGTGTTTTTCTGTGTAGATTAATAATATCAGCTTGTTATCTTGTTTTGAGGTGTTTTGCTTGAGTGATGTTTTACGTGCTCCATGTGCATCTTTAGTGCATCCATCATGCATTCATGTTTTTCGAGTGCGCATTGCATTTTGTTGATTGGTGTTTGGTGTGTTTGTTGTGTTTAGAGCCGGAAGCTGAGACCGGGTTCGAAGTTGAGCACGAGTTTTCCAACGAGGTTGAGCACGAGGACCCTTCTTACGATCCGGACGAATTCTCTTCAGGCAAGATGACCGAACCCCGATAACTTTACTATCTTCGCCTATTGCTAGTAGTCTCGATCTATAGTTTTGCCTCGATGCCCATGTTCTTCTTGTCAGCCTCCTACTTGGTAACCAATTGCCATGTTTAACCACCCTACCTATGCAAACCGTTGCTTGGCTAAGTACGCTTCGCTCAGCCCTTCTTATAGCGTTGCTAGTTGCAGGTGAAGTGAAGATGCTTGCTCCATGTTGAAGTTTTGTTGGGTTATATCACACTATATAAATGCTTAAACTGAAATCATCTATATATTGGCAAGGGTGGAAGGCTAAGCCTTTTGCTTGGTGATTTGTTCCACTCATGCCGTTAGGATCCGTATAAGCCGGTATTATGTTCCTTGATTATGCGTTCCTAACACGGTTGGGGTGTATGGGACCCCCTCGATAAACCGCTAGGTGCTAAGTCTTTTCCAGCAAATCCCAACATTGGTACTATTTGCCTAATAACAAACTAAACATGCATAGGGAGTAATTAACCCTCTTTCTTAATCAACAACCCCGGGCCAGTGCTCCACATGAGTGTTGGTCCGAAACGGGGGTTACGCGGGGCCACCTCGAGGAAACTCAAGGTTTGGTAAAAACCTGTGGGATCACCCATCCGGTCGTGGCCTGAGACGAGATACGCGCGGCTACTATCAGGGTGTCGGCACACCGGGAGGATTTGCTGGATTAGCCTTACCTTAGCTCGGTATATCTTGAGCACGGGATTCCGAGGATACTCGGGTCTTCCCACTTTGGAGTTGCGACTCCGCGGATCGTGGGCTTGTAATGGGTCAAGTTGGAACACCCCTGCAGGGTTTGAACTTTCGAAAGCCGTGCCCGCGGTTATGTGGCAGATGGGAGCTTGTTAATTCCGGTTGTAGATAACTTGACACAATGATGCTAATACACTACCAGCGTGAGTTCCGTGACTGTCAATTTCCGAATCGGGATTCGGGAGTTGAACACGGAGGGGTTATGTTTGTAAACTTGTAGCTAGGATCACTTCGTGATCACTTCTCGCGTTGCCTTCTCTTCTCGCTCTCTCTCGCGTAAGTTAGTGCTAGTTGCTGCTGCAGACTCTTTGTCGTTCCTTCACCTCACTTCTTTCTTCAGCCTTTTCCCTCACCTAAAGGCTTTGATAGTTCTGTTACCCGGGAACGGGATTGCTGAGTCCTCTGTGGCTCACAGTTACTTCACACACCAGATGCAGGTCCAGCCGTGAGCTATCCAGGAGATGGCACCGAGCTGGATTGGGAGTACGACGAGGAGCGTAGTCGTTACTACGTGCGCTACCCGGACGATCAGTAGTGGAGACTCTTACTAGGATTCGATCCGCCTGTGGTTGTTTATTTATCTGAGTTTGGTACTTTGGCATTTGGATTTTTGCCCTTAGAGGGTTGTAGTGATCTTATTGTATGATGTTTGAGACTTGTACTGTTATTCTGTGACGTGGCGATTGTAAGCCGACTATTTTAAGTTTAACATCCCTCTTTTACATGAGTTGTGCAAAGATTACCAAACTTGAGATCATTCTAGGATGGACTTATGCCTTTAAGTCGGGCCTCGACCCGTAGGAGGTATAACTCCATCCTGGGCATTACAAGTTGGTATTCAGAGCCTTCTCCGACCTAGGAGCCCCCACTGTTTGATCGAACCGTTGACGGTTGAGTCTAGGCACACACTGAAAAACTTTTTGAGTCCTATATTATATCGGAGAGTAGGATTCTTTGCTTCTCATCCCCTTTCTCTCTGGTGAGGACTCCTGACGTCTACTCTTGTCTCTCCTATCTTCAAAATTTGCACAAAATTTTTTTTAGGAATCTCGCGAGTATTCTGGGATTGTTTCGATGTTCTTGTGACAAGGATATTGTTCCCGATGCCTCCTGTTACCGAGGAGTTGAGCTTCGGGGTATCACTGTAACAAGCATATCGCGACAGTACTAAATACTTAAGACGGCCGACATCGAAAATCTCCCCTATACGGCCAGTGGCACGATAACCCCGACATCACCCAGTACTGGGGAGGTAGTTCGGGAGTATTGCCATAGCTTGTTATAGTGGATGCTTTTCGAAGGTCCGAGGTACACAGTTTCCGAGAAAGACTGGTTATGTGTTGAAGGATGGATACACCTGGATGTAGGTTAGAGTTGATTGCGCGGTGCTTCCCGTGTATCCCCAACACCTGATTGCATAACTGGAATCTTTCGGAAAGCTATAGGTGGGTTATCCAGTAGATCGTAGGCATTCTCCCAACGAATGCAGGTTAGTGAGTTCGGGGTTCGACATTGAGTGAAGAGGTTATATGACCGATGTTACTATCAGGAGTTGCATCTTAAAGGGTCCTTGGCTATGCTGATCCGGGGATTGCAAAACCTTTTCGTAACGCGTTCATATGCTTTCAGCACAAAGATGTTAGAACGAAACTCCTCTCTTGTGTTTGTTCCTTTCCGTACCTTGTTGTTCCATTATTTTATCCTTTTGATCCCTATGTGGCTTCTCGTGAAGACTGATGTTATCAATTAACTGAGATATTCATTCGTTCCTCTTGTTCGGATGATTTCATTCGTTCTTATTGTTCGAATGATTATTGTGAAGACTTGTTGCAATTCATTCCATTGATTCAGCTTATTCCTTTTGTCAATCAATTGCTGATTCGTGGTCATCTCTTACAGGATGGCTCCGAAAAGGGTTCCGAATGCCAACCCAGAGGTGGAAGAGGTTCCAGAGCATCCTCCTTCCCCTCCTCCTCCGCCTGAGGCTTGGAGAGCAATTATGCAGACTACTGCTCAGAACACTCAGTTGATGATGCAGATGATGCAGCAAATGCAAGCTATGCAAGCTAATCAAGCTAATCAGGGCGTTCCAATGAACCAAGGCAACTTCTTCCAGCAGCACCATGCTACCCTCAACCAGTTCTTGGCCAACAATCCTAAAGCTTTCAGTTACTGTGTCGACCCTCTTGATGTTGAAGATTGGCTAACCGACATAAAGAAGCATTTTGAGTGCAGTAACGTGAAAGAAGATGACTATGTGAAGTTTGCAGCCTTCCAACTGAAAGATCAAGCAGCTGACTGGTGGCAGCAGTACAAAGACTCAAGGCCGGGTCAAGTGATCTCGTGGGAGAATTTCTGCAAGGATTTCCGCTCGCATCACATTCCTACAAGTGTTATCGAGGGTATGCGTGAGCAATTCCGCAACCTCAAGCAGGGCTCCATGACAGTCTATCAGTATAATGTCAAGTTCCAAAACCTCGCTCGCTATGCAAAGCAAGACATTCCTGATGCAAAGAGTAAAATCTATCAGTTCCGTGGAGGTCTCAAAGATGAACTTCAGCTTGCTCTCACTTTGTTCGAGCCAGACGAATTCGATAAGTTCTATAACATGGCTTTGAAACAAGAAGCAGCTCAGCTTAAGATGGAGGCTTCTAAGAAGAGAATTCGAGATGCTGTTCACTCTACCTCATCGTCTCAGTTGGCTGCGAAACAACAGAAATTCTGGCTTCCTCCTCCTCCAGTGATTCGAGCTCCATTCAACAACTCCAGCAACTTCAACAACTCCAACAACAAGAACTCTAGTGGTCGTGGTTTCTCCCATCCACCCAACCCAAGCAACCAGTCGAAGAAGCAGTTTCAGTCTCAAGGCTCCAAGTCCAGTGGCTCTCAGTTCCGTCCTCTCTCAGAAGTGACTTGCAACAAATGCACTCAGAAAGGTCACTATGCCAACAGATGTCCGAATCCGAAGCGTCTTCCTCCTCCTCCACCTATGAGTTCAGCTATCGTCAGGCATGATCCAAAGTCTGCAAGGGTCAATCTGATGAATGCAGCACAAGCAGAGGCTTCTTCTGATGTCATTCTGGGTAACCTTCCAGTGAACTCTATACCTGCTAAAGTATTATTTGATTCGGGTGCATCATGCTCTTTCATGTCTCAACCTTTTGCATCCAAGTATGATGTGGGCATCAAAAGTTTGCCAAGGGAGTTATCAGTTGTTTCTCCGGGTAGATTGATGCATTCCAGTATATATGCTCCGGATGTTTCTATTCGCATGGGTGATTATCGATTTTTGGCTTCTCCGGTGATTCTTGGTCATTCTGACATCGACCTCATTCTCGGAATGGATTGGCTTTCTCAGCATGATGCTCACATTGATTGTGCTCAAAAGGAAGTCAAGTTGACTCATTCTGATGAAGATGTCATTATCTTCGCCTCCAGGGATAATACTATTCGGCTTTTCTCTCTTAATGATAAGGGTGAAATTAATGCCATAGAGCAAATTCCAGTGGTGAACGAATATCAAGACGTTTTTCCAGAAGATCTTCCAGGCATGCCTCCACACCGTCAGGTGGAGTTTGTCATTGAACTCGAGCCGGGCACCGAACCTGCTTGCCGGCGTCCATACAAGCTATCTCCGGATGAATTGAAGGAATTGAAGAAGCAGCTTGATAAGCAGGAGAGTATGGGTCTCATCAGACCGAGTACATCTCCGTGGGGCTGTGGTGTCTTATTTGTCAAGAAGAAAGATGGCACGGAGCGTCTCTGTGTTGACTACCGGCCACTGAACAAGAAGACGATTAAGAACAAGTATCCGCTCCCCAACATCAACGAACTCTTTGAGCAGCTCAAAGGAGCTAAAGTGTTCTCTAAGCTTGACCTCCGAATGGGCTATCATCAAATTCGCATTCGCGAGGAAGACATTCCCAAGACAGCCTTCAGAACGAGCTACGATTCATATGAGTATACCGTCATGTCCTTCGGTCTCGCCAATGCTCCTCCTACCTTTTCAAGGATGATGCATTACATCTTCAACCCCTATACTGGCGAATTCGTGCTTGTGTATCTGGATGATATTCTGGTGTTTTCCAAGAATGAAGAAGATCATGAAAAGCACTTGCGTCTGGTTCTTGATCGACTCAGAGAGCATAAATTCTATGCCAAGTTCTCCAAGTGTGAGTTTTGGCTCGATAAGGTTTTGTACCTGGGCCACATCATCTCAGCTGACGGTATTGCGGTTAATCCCGAGAAAGTTGAAGCAATTGTCAACTGGGAAGCTCCTCAGAACGTCAAGCAGCTCCGCAGTTTTCTGGGTCTTGCCAGCTATTGCAGAAGGTTTGTGGAGAACTTCTCCAAGATTGCCAAGCCTCTTTCCAACCTCCTTCAGAAGAATGTCAAATACTTTTGGTCTCCCGAGTGTGAAGTGGCTTTCAAAACCCTCAAAGAGAAGCTTGTCTCAGCTCCAGTTTTGACTCCTCCGGATGAAACCAAGCCCTATGAAGTGTTCTGTGATGCTTCTCTTCAAGGTCTTGGTGGTGTGCTTATGCAAGATAAGAAAATTGTGGCATATACTTCTCAGCAGCTCAAGCCCAGTGAGAAGAACTATCCCACACATGATCTCGAGCTAGCAGCTGTGGTACATGCTCTGATTACGTGGAGACATCTGTTGTTGGGCAGAAAGGTCGACATCTTCACTGATCACAAGAGCTTGAAGTACATCTTCACACAGCCGCATCTGAACCTCCGCCAGACTCGTTGGGTCGAGATGATCCAAGAGTACAACCCCAGCATTGAGTACACTCCAGGCAAGGCGAATGTGATTGCAGATGCTTTGAGCAGAAAGGCATATTGCAACAGCCTTCTTATCAAGCCACACCAGCCTGAGCTTTGTGAAGCTTTCAGAAAGCTCAACCTTCAAGTTGTTCCGCAGGGTTTTCTTGCAAATCTCCAAATTGCTCCTACCTTGGAAGATCAAGTCCGTGAGGCCCAGCTCAGTGATACCATGGTGAAGAAGGTGAAACATGGGATTGCAAAGGGCACTCCAAAATACAAGTGCTTCCGTGTTGATGAGAGAGATACCTTGTTCTTCGAGGACAGACTCGTTGTTCCAAAAGGTGATCTCAGGAAGCTCATAATGGAAGAAGCTCATGACTCTCTCCTTTCCATTCATCCTGGCAGTTCCAAGATGTACCAAGATCTCAAGCAATCTTACTAGTGGACACGCATGAAAAGGGAAATTGCCCAATTCGTGAATGAATGTGATGTATGCAGAAGAGTGAAAGCAGAACATCAACGTCCAGCCGGTCTTCTCCAACCTCTTCCTATTCCTGAGTGGAAGTTCGACCACATTGAAATGGACTTCGTCACTGGCTTTCCTAAATCCAAGCGAGGCAATGATGCTATCTTTGTGGTGATTGACAAGCTTACCAAAGTCGCTCACTTTCTTCCAGTCAAAGAATCAATCAATGCAGCTCAACTTGCAGAGCTGTACACTTCCAGAATTGTGTCCCTACATGGCATTCCTCAAGTGATATCCTCAGACCGTGGCAGCTTGTTCACATCAAGGTTCTGGGACTCCTTTCAGTCCGCCATGGGCACGAAGATCAGGTTCAGCACTGCCTTTCACCCTCAGACTAGTGGTCAAGTCGAGCGTGTGAATCAGATCCTAGAAGATATGCTCAGAGTCTGTGTCATCTCCTTCGGTATGAAATGGGAGGACTGTCTTCCATTTGCCGAGTTCTCTTACAACAACAGCTTTCAAGCAAGTGCAGGCAAAGCACCGTTTGAAATTCTCTATGGCAGAAAGTGCCGTACCCCTCTCAACTGGTCTGAAACAGGTGAACGCCAACTTCTTGGCAATGATTTGATCTCAGAAGCCGAAGAAATGTGCAAAGTCATACGTGAGAATCTCAAGGCCGCTCAGTCGCGTCAGAAGAGCTACTATGACGGCAAGCATCGTGATTTGGTTTTCGACATCGGTGATCATGTCTATCTCCGAGTTTCTCCGATGAAAGGAACCCAAAGGTTCGGTATCAAAGGAAAACTTGCTCCTAGATACGTCGGGCCTTTCAAGATTCTTGGCAGAAGAGGCGATCTAACCTATCAGCTCGAGCTCCCTTCCTACTTTGCAAATGTTCATGATGTCTTCCATGTGTCTCAGCTTCGCAAATGCTTCAAGGCACCTGAGCGCATGATTCCGTTTGAGGAGATTGATCTTCAACAAGACCTTTCCTACCGAGAGCATCCAGTTGCAATTCTCGAAGAAACCGAACGCAAGACTCGCAACAAGTCCATCAAGTTTCTGAAAGTCAAGTGGTCACATCACACAGACCGAGAAGCTACCTGGGAACGAGAAGATCATCTTCGTTCCGAGTACCCTTCCTTTTTCCAGTCCTAGATCTCGGGACGAGATCTTTTTGTAGTAGAGGAGAGTTTGTAATGCCCCGGATGTAATACTTTCCCTTTTGGGTATATAATAAATCTCCGGCTTCATCTATTTCCTTTTCGGGTTCTTTGTCTTTCGGGCTTTCGTCGTTTTGTTGTGTGAGTGTGTGGCATTCATTCATATCATGTAGACATGTGCATTGCATTGCATTTGTGTTGTGGGTTGCATCCGGTTCGTCGTGTTTCTTCCCGTTGTCCGTTTCGCGTTCCGGAGCTCCCTCACGTGTCCGTGACGTCCCGTAGGCCTACTTTGTTGTTCGGGCGTTTTTCGTTACCGGTGTGCCGCGAGGTTGTGTTGTGTGCTGTTGTTTTGTTGTGTGCAACCCGCCTCTCAAATCTCGTCTCGTTTGGACTCCGTTGACTTTTCCCTCCGTTGTTCGTGTGGGCCCGAAGTGCCTTCGCTTCGTGTCCCGGAAATACCCCTACTGCTTTCTTTTATCTCCGTCTAGGCCTTTTAAATCAACCCCCGCGATCGGATCTGTCGGATCGCGATCGGAGGGCTCCTAGCGCCCCTAAATCCCCTCCTAACCCTAAAAACTGCTACATATAGACCCCCTTAGTCTATTTTGGGCATCCCTATCCCCTTCTTCTACCTCCTCTAGATCCCCTTCCTTTTTTTTTCTTTTCTATCTTCAGATCCAGTTTTTCCTGCCCGGATCCCGAAGGGATCCTTCGTTTTAGCAGCAGCCCAGCCGCCGGGATCCCTCGAAGGACCGCGCGAGGTCAACGCAGCAGGCGCTAGCTCCTTCTGGCCCTTCGCGCGACGAGCGACCGGGCCGTACGCATCGACCCGAGCCCCAGGCTTCGACCCCGCCGGGCAGGCCCCTCGCCTGGGGACCAGATCGTCGCCCCAGGGCCTTCCTCGTCCCGCATCGGCCTGGCCGGGGGGGACCAGTTCCCCGCCGTCCGCCTCAGCTAACGGGCCAGCCACCCCGGCCCGTACCCCGCTCGCCAGCCGCAAGCCAGGAGCTGGGCTCGGCCGCAGCGCCAGCCGCCGGGGGCGTCGCGTCCTCTCGCGGGCCGCCACTTCCTCTCCGCCTCGGCCCACGCCGCGCAGGCGCCGCCAGCTCCCTCCGCCGCCTCCTGGGCCACCGCCTCCTCGCCAGGCCGCCACTCCTCCTCCCGTGGGCCGCCTCGCCTCGCCCCGCGACTCCAGGCCCAGCGCACCGCCGCCCCTGTCTCCGCTGGGCCGATCCAGATCCGGAGCCCATCTGATCTGTTGAGGTTGTTTTCCCCCACTAAGTCCCTGTTTTCTTGATCTGAGATGCTAACTTTGAACTGCTGTAATTTCTTGCCTGTTGCTCCGTTTTGCGCGTGTAGCATGTCCAGATGTTCGTGGAGTTGGCCTCTACGTTTTACCTGTTGCAGTCATGCATGTTAGATGTCATCTTGACACTTGTTTTGCTGTTGCAATAGTGCATCATGTTATAAACTGCTGTTATGTGTTATTTTCATGCCACCTTTGACTTGTGATAACTTTTAGCTCGTTTGTCCAAACGATGCAAATGACATGACCACGTGTTCGTCTTGCCACGAACTACGTGTTGTGTGTGATAGGTTGCATGGTAGATGTATTGTTTCCTTGTTATCATCGTTGCAAAGTGCCATGTTCATATGTTGTGTTTTCACTTGTTATGAAATGCCATCTTGTTGAGCTCGTTGCAATCGTTGTGTTCACCTCTATGAAGCATGCTTGTGTGTTTCGGGATCACCTTCATATGTATTTTGATGAGGTGCTTACCCTTTGCCATGTTTAGTTTCGAGGTGTATTAAACATGCTCTTTTTGATGCTATGATGATATTGCTGTTTTAGGACTTAGTGAAATTTCACTAAGTCTGAAATCTGTAACGTTCCGATGCCATGTTCGTGTGTTGTTGTAGGACAAAGCATGATAGTTTTGGGGTGGATTTTGATTGTTCCTTGTAGTATATATTGTTGTCTTTCCATTCATGCCTTCACATGTCCATTTGAGTGGCTGTAGCATGTATATCTTTTGCTCTAAAGTTTCAATAAAATTCTGCTGCCAGAATTTTATTTCAAAGTTCATTATGTCCAAGATCATTGCTATTGATCCGTGACTCCGTTGGGGGTGCACTTTGGACCTAGTTGCTGTACATTATATCTAGTTTGTGTTCAAGTCCTTTGCCATGCTTTTTGGGTGCTGTAGATTAATTATTTTGAGCTCCAAAGATGCTATGTTGCTGTAATTTTCAGTTTTCGCTCAAATCTTGTTTCGGGCATAACTTTTAGCCCGTAACTCCGATTTCAGCGAATCTTATATCAAACTTGGGTGTTTTTCTGTGTAGATTAATAATATCAGCTTGTTATCTTGTTTTGAGGTGTTTTGCTTGAGTGATGTTTTACGTGCTCCATGTGCATCTTTAGTGCATCCATCATGCATTCATGTTTTTCGAGTGCGCATTGCATTTTGTTGATTGGTGTTTGGTGTGTTTGTTGTGTTTAGAGCCGGAAGCTGAGACCGGGTTCGAAGTTGAGCACGAGTTTTCCAACGAGGTTGAGCACGAGGACCCTTCTTACGATCCGAACGAATTCTCTTCAGGCAAGATGACCGAACCCCGATAACTTTACTATCTTCGCCTATTGCTAGTAGTCTCGATCTATAGTTTTGCCTCGATGCCCATGTTCTTCTTGTCAGCCTCCTACTTGGTAACCAATTGCCATGTTTAACCACCCTACCTATGCAAACCGTTGCTTGGCTAAGTACGCTTCGCTCAGCCCTTCTTATAGCGTTGCTAGTTGCAGGTGAAGTGAAGATGCTTGCTCCATGTTGAAGTTTTGTTGGGTTATATCACACTATATAAATGCTTAAACTGAAATCATCTATATATTGGCAAGGGTGGAAGGCTAAGCCTTTTGCTTGGTGATTTGTTCCACTCATGCCGTTAGGATCCGTATAAGCCGGTATTATGTTCCTTGATTATGCGTTCCTAACACGGTTGGGGTGTATGGGACCCCCTCGATAAACCGCTAGGTGCTAAGTCTTTTCCAGCAAATCCCAACATTGGTACTATTTTCGTAATAACAAACTAAACATGCATAGGGAGTAATTAACCCTCTTTCTTAATCAACAACCCCGGGCCAGTGCTCCACATGAGTGTTGGTCCGAAACGGGGGTTACGCGGGGCCACCTCGAGGAAACTCAAGGTTTGGTAAAAACCTGTGGGATCACCCATCCGGTCGTGGCCTGAGACGAGATACGCGCGGCTACTATCAGGGTGTCGGCACGCCGGGAGGATTTGCTGGATTAGCCTTACCTTAGCTCAGTATATCTTGAGCACGGGATTCCGAGGATACTCGGGTCTTCCCACTTTGGAGTTGCGACTCCGCGGATCGTGGGCTTGTAATGGGTCAAGTTGGAACACCCCTGCAGGGTTTGAACTTTCGAAAGCCGTGCCCGCGGTTATGTGGCAGATGGGAGCTTGTTAATTCCGGTTGTAGAAAACTTGACACAATGATACTAATACACTACCAGCGTGTGTTCCGTGACTGTCAATTTCCGAATCGGGATTCGGGAGTTGAACACGGAGGGGTTATGTTTGTGAGCTTGTAGCTAGGATCACTTCGTGATCACTTCTCGCCGATGCCTTCTCTTCTCGCTCTCACTTGCGTAAGCTAGATGCTAGTTGCTGCTGCAGACTTGTTCTTTCTTCAGCCTTTTCCCTCACCTAAAGGCTTTGATAGTTCTGTTACCCGGGAACGGGATTGCTGAGTCCTCTGTGGCTCACAGTTACTTCACACACCAGATGCAGGTCCAGCTGTGAGCTATCCAGGTGATGGCACCGAGCTGGATTGGGAGTACGACGAGGAGCGTAGTCGGTACTACGTGCGCTACCCGGACGATCAGTAGTGGAGTCTCTTACTAGGATTCGATCCGCCTGTGGTTTATTTATCTGAGTTTGGTACTTTGACATTTGGCTTTTGCCCTTAGAGGGTTGTAGTGATCTTAATGTATGATGTTTGAGACTTGTACTGTAATTCTGTGACGTGGCGAGTGTAAGCCAACTATTTTCAGTTTACTATCCCTCTTTTACATGAGTTGTGCAAAGATTACCAAACTTGAGATCATTCTAGGATGGACTTATGCCTTTAAGTCGTGCCTCGACACGTAGGAGGTATAACTCCATCCTGGGCATTACACAATTACCCCGCAGGAGCATTTAATATTGATTGGGCAATTTCAGTTTCCTTATAATATCACTTATCCAAGCCTACCATAGTGTTTCCTTTCTTCGGCGCTCAAATATGCACCTCCGCATACGTCTTGGCCGCCGGTGCTCTCCAACGATCATATCGCGGATTTGTCGCGGGCAGGATATGATCGCTCCGAAATTGACAATCTCATTAACTGCTGGGGCGTTCTTTCCGGCAAATGCCTACAATGGGGGCACCGCAAACATAGTTGCCATGCCCGGCTTATATGCCTAAACTGCTCCGCCCCCGATCACAAGAGTTTTAATTGCCCTGCGCGACACATATCTTTTGATCAAGGAAACTCCGTTAAAGCACCTGCCATTACTACTGCAGTCAAATCAAGCGACCCCAGGCATCAAATCAATCTCTCCCTACCGACCCGGTCCTGCCCCCCCCCCCCCACGGTCGCCAGGAGCCAGCCTCCCCCCACCGTCCGATGCTGTTCTTGTGGCCACTACGGACACCTAGAGCCCCGCTGTTGGCGACGACGTTGGGCGCGGCGGTGGCAGTGGAAACCAAAAACCACCCCGACCTCCCTTGACACCTTGCATTCGGCCCCTTCTTCCACCTCGCTTCTCAACGCAGCAGAGCACTCCATGCTAGCTCCACAACCTCCACAGACACCCGCCGCCGCTCCCTCCGCCTCCATCTCCACCCTTTGCCATCCTCCTCCCATCGTTACCATGGCCAACTACCCCATCAACCCAATCCCGTTTCTCCCCGCAGGTTGGGCAGTCGAGCCAGGGCTGGCGGATCGGAAAGTGAGGGCGGACATGGCGGTCAATCCAATCCCCCAACTCAACAACAGCTTCCTCGCCATCGCTGAAGTCAGTCGCTTCGTCCCCTTGCACCTCCGGGAGGAGCTTCGCAACACCATTGAGGGCTTGCTCCATGAATCTGGTCTCCACACTACGGATACATCAGACCACCCGCTTGGTATTGGTATGTTTGCTTTCGCCAACTCTTTCATCAGAGACACAGCAGTCAATACCACCTTTCAGCTAGATGATGAAGATTTGGTAGTTTCTTTCGTGCGCCACAACGCTGCTTTGAACATGCGCACCACCACCTATGACCCGGAGGTCTGGCTGATGTATATAGGATTCCCGGATGACTATTAGACTGATTTCGACCTGTAGCGCTCTATTGGTGACTATGGTAGACTAGTCTCCTGGAATAGTCCTAATATAGATCGCAGTATCATTCTTATCAAGGTCCGGGTGATTCACATGCGTCTGATTCCCAAAGAGTATTGTTGTTCGTCAGCTAGGCAGTGATAGAGCTTGTTGGACAGTTGCAGTATTTATTTTGCGAGGAGCTGATTGGAATGCTCATGATCCGGATGTTCTAGTGGCAGATGAAGAACCACCTCCGGCGACTAGCGTCCCGCATCCTATGTTTGGCGAAGGACTGACTCCAGAACAACTCTACCAACAACAACTGCAAAATTGGCTTCTACAGAATGGTATTGGGAATGATCAATCCCCCCACCATGCTCCTCAGCAAGATGTGTTGGGGAACATAGTATTTTAAAATTTTCCTACGATCACGCAAGATCTATCTACCAGATGCATAGCAATGAGAGGGAAGAGTGTGTCTACGTACCCTCGTAGACCGGAAGCGGAAGCGTCAAGTGACGCGGTTGATGTAGTCAAACTTCTTCGCGATTCAACCGATCAAGCACCGAACGTACGGCACCTCCGTGTTCAGCACACGTTCAGCTTGATGACGTCCCACGAGCTCTTGATCCAGTTGAGCTTCACAGGAGAGTTTCGTCAGCACGACGGCGTGGTGACGGATATGATGTATCTACCGGCGCAGGGCTTCTCCTAAGCACTGCAATGGTATGACCGAGGTGTGTTTCTGTGGAGGGGGGCACCGCACACGGCTGGAACAATTCAACTTGTGTGTATTTTCGTGCCCCCCTACCCCCGTATATAAAGGAGCAAGAGGGGAGGGCCGGCCGGCCTCCTATGGTGCGGCTAGGGCAATCCTACTAGGAATAGGATTGCAATCCTATTCCTAGTAGGAGTCCACCAAGAAGGAAGAGAGGGAAAAAGAAAGAGAAGGAGAGGTGGCGCCCCCCCAATCCTAGTCCAACTAGGATCCCCTGGTGGGGCGCCGGCCAGCCTCTATGGGCTGCCTCTCTCCTTTCCTCAAGGCCCACTATGGACCATCCCCCCTCGTAGGGGGTTCCGGTAACCCCCTCCGGCAATCCAGTTAAATCCGAAACTTTTCCGGAACACTTCCGGTGTCCGAATATAGTCGTCCAATATATCAATCTTTATGTCTCGAACATTCCGAGACTCCTCGTCATGTCCGTGATCTCATCCGGGACTCCGAACTACCTTCGGTACATCAAATCTCATAAACTCATAATACCGATCGTCATCAAACGTTAAGCGTGCGGACCCTACGGGTTCGAGAACTATGTAGACATGACCGAGACTCATCTCCGGTCAATAACCAATAGCGGAACCTGGATGTTCATATTGGCTCCTACATATTCTACGAAGATCTTTATCGGTCAAACCGCATAACAACATACGTTGTTCCTTTTGTCATCGGTATGTTACTTGCCCGAGATTCGATCATCGGTATCTCTATACCTAGTTCAATCTCGTTACCGGCAAGTCTCTTTACTCGTTCCGTAACACATCATCTCGTGACTAACTCATTAGTCTTTTGCTTGCAAGGCTTATTATGATGTGTGTTACCGAGAGGGCCCAGAGATACCTCTCCGACACTCGGAGTGACAAATCCTAGTCTTGATCTATGCCAACACCATGAATACTTTCGGATACACCTGTAGAGCATCTTTATGATCACCCAGTTACGTTGTGACGTTTGATAGCACACAAGGTGTTCCTACGGTATTCGGGAGTTGCATAATCTCATAGTCATAGGAACATGTATAAGTCATGAAGAAAGCAATAGCAGTAAAACTAAACGATCATAGTGCTATGCTAACGGATGGGTCTTGTCCATCACATCATTCTCCTAATGATGTGATCCCGTTGATCAAATGACAACTCATGTCTATGGTTAGGAAACATAACCATCTTTGATCAATGAGCTAGTCTAGTAGAGGCATACTAGGGACACTCTGTTTTGCCTATGTATTCACACATGTACTAAGTTTCCGGTTAATACAATTCTAGCATGAATAATAAACATTTATCATGATATAAGGAAATATAAATAACAACTTTATTATTGCCTCTAGGGCATATTTCCTTCAGTCTCCCACTTGCACTAGAGTCAATAATCTAGCTCACATCGCCATGTGATTTAATACCAATAGTTCACATCGTTATGTGAATAAGACCCATAGTTCACATCGCCATGTGACCAACACCCAAAGGGTTTACTAGAGTCAATAATCTAGTTCACATCGCTATGTGATTAATACCCAAGAGTAATAAGGTGTGATCATGTTTTGCTTGTGAGAGAAGTTCAGTCAACGGGTCTGTCACATTCAGATCCGTATGTATTTTGCAAATTTCTATGTCTACAATGCTCTGCATAGAGCTACTCTAGCTAATTGCTCCCACTTTCAATACGCATCCAGATTGATACTTAGAGTCATCTGGATTTTAGTGTCAAAGCTTGCATCGGCGTAACCCTTTACGACGAACTCTTTATCACCTCCATAATCGAGAAACATTTCCTTAGTCATCCAGTTACTAAGGATAATTTTGACCGCTGTACAGTGATCTACTCCTGGATCACTATTGTACCCCCTTGACAAACTCATGGCAAGGTACAAAACATGTTTGGTACACAGCATGGCATACTTTATAGAACCTATGGCTGAGGCATAGGGAATGACTTTCATTCTCTCTATATTTTTCTGTCGTGGTCTGGCTTTGAGTCTTACTCAACTTCACACCTTACAAGTCAGGCAAGAACTCCTTCTTTGACTGATCCATTTTGAACTACTTCAAAATCTTATCAAGGTATGTACTTATCGAAATTCTTATCAAGCGTCTTGATCTATCTCTATAGATCTTGATGCCCAATATGTAAGCAGCTTCACCAAGGTCTTTCTTTGAAAAACTCCTTTCGAACACTCCTTTATGCTTTCCAGAAAATTCTACATCATTTCCGATCGACAATATGTCATTCACATATACTTATCAGAAAGGTTGTAGTGCTCCCACTCACTTCTTGTAAATACAGGCTTCTCCAAAAGTCTGTATAAAACCATATGCTTTGATCACCTCATCAAAGCGTATATTCCAACTCCGAGATGCTTGCACCAGTCCATAGATGGATCGCTGGAGCTTGCATACTTTGTTAGCACCTTTTGGATCGACAAAACCTTCTGGTTGCATCATATACAACTCTTCTTTGAGATATCCATTCAGGAATGCAGTTTTGACATCCATTTGCCAGATTTCATAATCATAAAATGCGGCAATTGCTAACATGATTCGGACAGACTTAAGCATCGCTACAGGTGAGAAAGTCTCATCGTAGTCAACTCCTTGAACTTGTCGAAACCTTTTCGCAACAAGTCGAGCTTTGTAAACAGTAACATTACCGTCTGCGTCGGTCTTCCTCTTGAAGATCCATTTATTTTCGATGGCCTGCCGATCATCGGGCAAGTCAACCAAAGTCCATACTTTGTTCTCATACATGGATCCCATCTCAGATTTCATGGCCTCAAGCCATTTTGCGGAATCTGGGCTCATCATCGCTTCCTCATAGTTCGTAGGTTCATCATGGTCTAGTAACATGATTTCCAGAACTGGGTTGCCGTACCACTCTGATGCGGAACGAACTCTGGTTGATCTACGAAGTTCAGCAGAAACTTGATCTGAAGTTTCATGATCATCATCATTAGCTTCCTCACTAATTGGTGTAGGAATCACTGGAACTAGTTTCTGTGATGTTCCACTTTCCAATTCGGGAGAAGGTACAATTACCTCATCAAGTTCTACTTTCCTCCCACTCACTTCTTTCGAGAGAAACTCCTTCTCTAGAAAGGATCCACTCTTAGCAACAAAGACCTTGCCTTCGGATCTGTGATAGAAGGTGTACCCAACAGTTTCTTTTGGGTATCCTATGAAGATTTACTTCTCCGATTTGGGTTCAAGCTTATCATGTTGAAACTTTTTCACATAAGCATCGCAGTCCCAACCTTAAAGAAATGACAGCTTAGGTTTCTCTTCAAACCACAGTTCATACGGTGTCATCTCCACGGATTTAGATGGTGCCCTATTTAACGTGAATGTAGCTGTCTCTAATGCATAACCCCAAAAGCGATAGTGGTAGATCGGTAAGAGACATCATCGATCGCACCATATCTAATAAAGTACGGTTATGACGTTCAGACACACCATTACACTATGGTGTTCCGGGTGGCGTGAGTTGTGAAACTATTCCACATTGTTTCAAATGAAGACCAAACTCGTAACTCAAATATTCTCCTCCACGATCGGATCGTAGAAACTTTATTTTCTTGTTACGATGATTTTCTACTTCACTCTGAAATTCTTTGAACCTTTCAAATGTCTCAGACTTGTGCTTCATTAAGTAGATATACCCATATCTGCTCAAATCATCAGTGAAGGTCAGAAAATAACGATACCCGCCGTGAGCTTCAACACTCATTGGCCCACATACATCAGTATGTATGATTTCCAACAAATCTGTTGTTCGCTCCATAGTTCCGGAGAACGGAGTTTTAGTCATCTTGCCCATGAGGCATGGTTCGCAAGCACCAAGTGATTCATAATCAAGTGATTCCAAAAGTCCATCATTATGGAGTTTCTTCATGCGTTTTACACCAATATGACCTAAACGGCAATGCCACAAATAAGTTGCACTATCATTATTAACCTTGCATCTTTTGGCTTCAATATTGTGAATATGTGTATCACACGAACGAGATCCAACAAACTATTTTCATTGGGTGTATGACCATAGAAGGTTTTATTCATGTATTGCAATAAACATGATCAAATCACATTCATGCTCAACACAAACACCAAATAACACTTATTTAGGTTCAACACTAATCCCGAAAGTATAGGGAGTGTGCGATGATGATCATATCAATCTTGGAACTGCTTCCAATACACATTGTCACTTCATCCTTTAACTAGTTTATGCTCATTATGCAACTCCCACTTCGAGTTACTACTCTTTAGCAACTGAACCAGTATCAAATACCGAGGGGTTGCTATGAACACTAGTAAAATACACATCAATAATCTGTATATCAAATATACCTTTGTTCACTTTGCCATCCTTCTTATCCGCCAAGTATCTAGGGCAGTTCCACTTCCGGTGACCATTTCCTTTGCAGTAGAAGCACTTAGTTTCAGGCTTGAGTTTAGCTTTGGGTTTCTTCATGGGAGTGACAACTTGCTTGTCATTCTTCTTGAAGTTCCCCTTCTATCCCTTTGCCCTTTACTTGAAACAAGTGGTCTTGTTAACCATCAACACTTGATGATTTTTCATGATTTCTACCTTCGCCGATTTCAGCATCACGAAGAGCTCGGGAATTTCTTTCGTCATCCCTTGCATATTATAGTTCATCACGAAGTTCTACTAACTTGGTGATAGTGACTAGAGAACTTTGTCAATTACTATCTTATCTGGAAGATTAACTCCCACTTGATTCAAGTAATTGTAGTACCCAGACAATCTGAGCACATGCTCACTGGTTGAGCTATTCTCCTCCATCTTGTAGGCAAAGTACTGTCAGAAGTCTTATACCTCTCGACACGGGCATGAGTATGAAATACTAATTTCAACTCTTGGAACATCTTATATGCTCCGTGGCATTCAAAACGTTTTTGAAGTCCAGGTTCTAAGCCGTAAAGCATGGTGCAGTTAAACTATCAAGTAGTCATCATACCGAGCTTTTGTCAAAACGTTCATAACGTCTACATCTGCTCCTGCAATAGGTCTGTCACCTAGTGGTGCATCAAGGACATAATTCTCTGTGCAGCAATGAGGATAATCCTCAGATCACGGAACAATTCCGCATCATTGCTACTAACATCTTTCAACTTAGTTTTCTCTAGGAACATATAAAAAATAAACGTGGAGCAACATCGCGAGCTATTGATCTACAACATAGATATGCTAATACTACCAGGACTAAGTTCATGATAAATTAAAGTTCAATTTAATCATATTAATTAAAGAACTCCCACTTAGATAGACATCCCTCCGGTCATCTAAATGATTACGTGATCCAAATCAACTAAACCATGTCCGATCATCACGTGAGATGGAGTAGTTTCAATGGTGAACATCTTATGTTGATCATATCTACTATTTGATTCACGCTCGACCTTTCGGTCTCCAGTGTTCCGAGGCCATATCTGCATATGCTAGGCTCGTCAAGTTTAACCCGAGTATTCTGCGTGTGCAAAACTGGCTTACACCCGTTGTATTTGAACGTAGAGCTTATCACACCCGATCATCACGTGGTGTCTCGGCACGATGAACTTTCGCAACGGTGCATACTCAGGGAGAACACTTATACCTTGAAATTTAGTAAGGGATCATCTTATAATGCTACCGTCGTTCTAAGCAAAATAAGAAGCATAATAAGATAAACATCACATGCAATCAAAATATGTGACATGATATGGCCATCATCATCTTGTGCTTTTGATCTCCATCTCCAAAGCAACGTCATGATCACCTTCGTCACCGGCGCGACACCTTGATCTCCATCGTAGCATCGTTGTCGTCTCGCCAACTATTGCTTCTACGACTATCGCTACCGCTTAGTGATAAAGTAAAGCAATTACATGGCGATTGTATTTCATACAATAAAGCAACAACCATATGGCTCCTGCCAGTTGCCGATAACATTACAAAACATGATCATCTCATACAAAACCGTATAACTCATCATGTCTTGACCATCTCACATCACAACATGCCCTGCAAAAACAAGTTAGACGTCTTCTACTTTGTTGTTGCAAGTTTTACGTGGCTGCTACGGGCTTAGCAAGAACCGTTCTTACCTACGCATACAAAACCACAACGATGTTTCGTCAAGTATGTGCTGTTTTAACCTTCACAAGGACCGGGCGTAGCCACACTTGATTCAGCTAAAGTGAGAGAGACAGACACCCGCCAGTCACCTTTAAGCAACGAGTGCTCGTAACGGTGAAACCAGTCTCGCGTAAGCGTGGTGTAATGTCGGTCCGGGCCGCTTCATCTCACAATACCGCCGAAGCAAAGTATGACATGCTGGTAAGCAGTATGACTAGTATCGCCCACAACTCATTGTGTTCTACTCGTGCATATCATCTACGCATAGACCTGGCTCTGATGCCACTGTTGGGGAACGTAGTATTTTAAAATTTTCCTACGATCACCCAAGATCTATCTACCAGATGCATAGCAACGAGAGGGAAGAGTGTGTCTACGTACCCTCGTAGACCGGAAGCGGAAGCGTCAAGTGACGCGGTTGATGTAGTCAAACTTCTTCGCGATTCAACCGATCAAGCACCGAACGTACGGCACCTCCGTGTTCAGCACACGTTCAGCTTGATGCCGTCCCACGAGCTCTTGATCCAGTTGAGCATCACGGGAGAGTTTCGTCAGCACGACGGCGTGGTGACGGATATGATGTATCTACCGGCGCAGGGCTTCTCCTAAGCACTGCAATGGTATGACCGAGGTGTGTTTTTGTGGAGGGGGGCACCGCACACGGCTGGAACAATTCAACTTGTGTGTCTTTTGGTGCCCCCTGCCCCCGTATATAAAGGAGCAAGAGGGGAGGGCCGGCCGGCCTCCTATGGTGCGGCTAGGGCAATCCTACTAGGAATAGGATTGCAATCCTATTCCTAGTAGGAATCCACCAAGAAGGAAGAGAGGGAAAAAGAAAGAGAAGGAGAGGTGGCGCCCCCCAATCCTAGTCCAACTAGGATCCCCTGGTGGGGTGCCGGCCAGCCTCTGTGGGCTGCCTCTCTCCTTTCCTCAAGGCCCACTATGGACCATCCCCCCTCGTAGGGGGTTCCGGTAACCCCCTCCGGCAATCCAGTTAAATCCGAAACTTTTCCGGAACACTTCCGGTGTCCGAATATAGTCGTCCAATATATCAATCTTTATGTCTCGGACATTCCGAGACTCCTCGTCATGTCCGTGATCTCATCCGGGACTCCGAACTACCTTCGGTACATCAAATCTCATAAACTCATAATACCGACCGTCATCAAACGTTAAGCGTGCGGACCCTACGGGTTCGAGAACTATGTAGACATGACCGAGACTCATCTCCGGTCAATAACCAATAGCAGAACCTGGATGTTCATATTGGCTCCTACATATTCTACGAAGATCTTTATCGGTCAAACCGCATAACAACATACGTTGTTCCTTTTGTCATCGGTATGTTACTTGCCCGAGATTCGATCGTCGGTATCTCTATACCTAGTTCAATCTCGTTACCAGGAAGTCTCTTTACTCGTTCCGTAACACATCATCTCGTGACTAACTCATTAGTCTTTTGCTTGCAAGGCTTATTATGATGTGTGTTACCGAGAGGGCCCAGAGATACCTCTCCGACACTCGGAGTGACAAATCCTAATCTTGATCTATGCCAACACCACGGATACTTTCGGAGACACCTGTAGAGCATCTTTATGATCACCCAGTTACGTTGTGACGTTTGATAGCACACAAGGTGTTCCTACGGTATTCGGGAGTTGCATAATCTCATAGTCATAGGAACATGTATAAGTCATGAAGAAAGCAATAGCAGTAAAACTAAACGATCATAGTGCTATGCTAACGGATGGGTCTTGTCCATCACATCATTCTCCTAATGATGTGATCCCGTTGATCAAATGACAACTCATGTCTATGGTTAGGAAACATAACCATCTTTGATCAATGAGCTAGTCTAGTAGAGGCATACTAGGGACACTCTGTTTTGTCTATGTATTCACACATGTACTAAGTTTCCGGTTAATACAATTCTAGCATGAATAATAAACATTTATCATGATATAATGAAATATAAATAACAACTTTATTATTGCCTCTAGGGCATATTTCCTTCAAGATGGTCCTCAGAATGAGCAATGGGACCCCTGGCCTCAACCCCCTGCTCCTCAAATGCCTGCTGCCCTAGTCAACTTCCAAGCCTGGCTGGCTGCTCAAGGCCTCCAAGTGCAAGATGGCATTCTCCCTGAAAATAATCTGTCGGACAGTCTTAACTCTGCTTGGCTTGACTCTAGCTCGTATGCAAGCTCCCAGGGATACTCCTCGATAGCTCTTGTCCAGACCAACACTCTGATGGTGGCACCTCCAGCTCCTCCGAATGTCATCAATGTTGAGGTTGCAGTCTCTGCTAACACCTTGCAGGTCAGTGTTCTGTTGGAAGGTAACAATCTTGCTACTGTACTCACCTCAGACCTGATCCCTCGTAACGTTTTCACTGCCCACCTATCACAATCCATACTCTCTGTGGTGGCTGCTTATGGACCTTGGAGTGCTGGATATGGGCTGCCCCCATTGGAGCTGCAGACACCCCCTTCAAGAACCGTGCTGTAGATACAAGATGTGGATATGACTCATCTGATTTGCTTTTCTGCGGGTATACGGTACCCTTCAGCACCTTCTTCAGTCCAAATAACTGAAATCCCAGAAGCTCAGCCTGAATTGCGTGATTCCAACACTGACGACACTCCTCTGCCTATGGACTGTACTACTGCTGATGCCTTGGCGCCAACTTTGAGTTTGAATGCTGGGCTGCCTATTCCCTCCTCGCACCCATGGAGGATGAGCCACTGATGGGCTTGGCCCCTCCACTCACTGATGCACCCGGGCCATCCACGTCTCGGCCTCGCCGCTCCAAAAGCAGGGTCCCTCTGGTTACCACTGAAGTCAGGCGCAGTACAAGATCCACGCGGTTTGACGGCTTCAGAGTGCCGCAAATTTCTGATGGGCGTCCCTCTTCCTCTAAAGTGAAACCCAGAATTACTCATGCTGTTGTCGGCCCTTCGGAACCTGAGCATATGCCGCCTCCACCAACCCCTCTCCGGGTCTTGCAGAATATTGGCATCAACCGTTGTGTTGTTCCTCCCCAAGAGCTCACTGAAGATGCTCTGCTGGCTCCAGACGCTCCGCCCCCCTCCAACAACAATGTGGAGGAGGATCCCTCTTCCTCAACTTGATCACTGCATTACTCCATGCCACTTTTGCGTAGCTGTAATGTCCTGTGTTGGAACATTCGAGGTTTAAATTCCGAAAAGAAACTTCTCGCGCTATCTAATGCGATTGCTGTTAGTGGTTGTGCTATCGTATGCTTGCAGGAAACTAAAAAACCTTTTATTGATTTGGCTTTTGTTAAATCATGCTGCCCCAAGCGATTTGATCAGTTTGCATTTATTCCGTCGTGTGGTGCCTCGGGTGGCCTTCTTACGATTTGGAATAGTTGCATGTTTACTGGGTCTGTGATTATTCAGGAAGAATTTGCTCTTGGCATTCAGTTTACTAGCACACTCTCTGCTCAAGCATGGTCTCTTTTCAATATTTATGGTCCTTGTTCTGGCCCTGCTCGACACACTTTTACTCAATGGCTATATGATAGAGATATTCAAACGGATGAGGACTGCCTCTTCTTAGGCGATTTCAACTACATCCGTAGCCCTGAGAACCGTAATAAACCTGGAGGTGACACAAATGACATGTCGACTTTCAATGACACCATCCGCAAGCATAATCTCATTGAATTACCCCTAAAAGGCAGACTATTCACGTGGAGTAATATGCAACAGGATCCTCTCCTTGAGCAATTGAACTGGTTCTTTACATCTCTTCATTGGACACATGTGTACCCCAACACTATGGTGAAGCCACTTTGCAAACCCACGTCTGATCATACACCATGTGTTGTGTCCATTGAGACCAAAATCCCACGTGCTAAAATATTTCGCTTTGAATCATACTGGCTCCTCCACCCTGGATTCATGGAGGTGGTTCAAAAAGTTTGGGAGCGTCCTGTTCATTCAGATAATGTTGCCACCATCCTATGTCGCAAATTCAAACTTCTGAGACAGGCGCTTAAAGTTTGGAGCAGAAATATCTCCCGTCTCTCAATCGCGATTGAGAACACCAACAAAGCCCTCCTGGATTTGGATGCCCTAGAAAACTTACGTTCCCTAACATTACCAGAGGGCAACTTTAGGAAAATTATCAAGAATCATCTTCTACGTCTACTGGAATACAAGAAACAATACTGGAAGGAAAGGTGCACCATCCGATGGGTCAAATTTGGGGATGAACCTTCAAAAAAATTCCAAGCAGTTGCCACGGAAAGATACCGTAAAAACAACATTGCTACCTTACAAACGGACGAGGGCCTCACAGTGGAAGATCACACGGGTAAGGAAGCTCTCCTCTTTCATGCCTATACTGCAAGACTAGGCTCCTCCAACCCAACGCAGATGCAGTTTGACTTACCATCATTGATAAGGCCTACCCAAAATCTGGATCATCTCACCATACCTTTCACGCACGAGGAGATTGACTTGGTGATTAAAGAAATGCCTGGAGATAGGGCACCTGGACCGGACGGATTCAATGGCATATTCCTCAAAGCATGTTGGCAGATCATTAAAAAGGACTTCTATACCTTGTGCAGCCAATTCCATGCAGGTATACTAGACCTACAGAGCATTAACGATGGGCTCATCACTCTCATCCCCAAAAATGGATCACCGTCAACTGTTAATGATTACCGCCCGATCACGCTCCTTAATTGCTGCCTCAAACTCATCACCAAGCTCCTGGCCAATCGATTGCAAAAAGTCATTCTCCGAATTATTCACCGCAACCAGTACGGCTTCATTAAGGGGAGATCTATACAAGACTGCCTTGCTTGGACGTTTCAATATATACATCAATGTCAAGCTTCTAAACGGCCGATCGTGTTACTAAAACTAGATTTTGCCAAAGCTTTCGATACCATTGAGCATGACCCAATGATCAATATTATGAAACATATGGGGTTCGACGACACATGGCTTTCATGGATCAAATCCATATTTTCCTCGGGGAGGTCCTCTATATTGCTAAATGGAGTGCCGGGCAGACAGTTCCATTGCCGTCGAGGTGTTCGCCAGGGTGACCCTCTCTCACCCCTCATCTTCGTCCTCGCTGCTGACCTCCTACAATCGGTGATCAATGAGGCATTTCGAGACGGCCTAATTCAGCTCCCCTTCCCAAGTAATGGTCAAATGGACTACCCGATTGTACAATATGCCGATGATACAATCATGCTCATGCCGGCTTGCCCCCGACAAGCTCTTATCATCAAAGGCATCCTTACCAGATATGCCTAGTCGATCGGCCTCAAGATCAACTTCAATAAATCAACGCTCATTCCCATCAACTTGGATCAGGATCTTACCACACGCCTTGCATCCATCTTTGAGTGCCCGATCGGCACTATGCCCTTCACGTACCTCGGACTTCCTCTGGGCACGTCTCGGCCCACCGTACAAGACTTTATGCCATTGGTTTGCTCTGTTGAGAGGAGTATTTCTCCCACACTCTCCCTCATGTCGCAGGCTGGAAAATTAACATTGCTGAACTCCATGGTCACATCACTACTCATCTATGCGATGTGCACCCTCCATTTTCCACCTAAACTCATTGACATGCTTGATAAAATAAGAAGGAGATGCCTATGGATCAAGAAAACAGAGCAAGGTGATAAATGCAACTCTCTTGCAGCCTGGGACCTGGTATGCAAACCAAAAAACAAAGGTGGCTTGGGAGTACTCAATCTACGTGTTCAAAATGAAGCCCTCCTGCTAAAATTCCTACACAAGTTCTATAACAAGATGGACATCCCCTGGGTTTGCCTGACGTGGGACTCCTACTACCAAGGGAGGGTACCACACGCCACTGACCCGGTTGAATCCTTCTGGTGGCGCGACATCCTCAAACTCACTCCCAAATTTAGGGGAATCTCAAGCGTCAACGTTGTCTGTGGCACCACGACCCTGTTTTGGAAAGATCTCTGGGGAGAACATACCCTGCAAGATTCACACCCCCGTGCATTTTCGTACTCTTTGGACGAAGATATCTCTGTAAAGAATTTCCTGAGCATCACGTCACTGCATGAAGCGTTTCATCTACCGCTGTCACCACAGGCGCTGGATGAAATCAGAAAAATACAAATGGCGGCTACTGAGCTCCAACCATCAACTGCGACTTCGGATGTGTGGCATTATGTCTGGGGTAAAACGAGCTTCAAGTCTACTGACTACTACAAATTCTTCTTCAAGGACCTTCATTCGCACCAAGTTTTTGATTGGATCTGGAAATCCAAATGCACCATGAAACTTAAGGTGTTTGCTTGGCTCCTCTTCCACGATCGACTCAACACGCGTAACATGCTAAAAAGAAGGCACTACAACATAGGGGATGATCACAACTGCCTACTTTGTAATCAGAACGTTGAAGAAACCCTCGAACATATGGTCTTCACCTGTGTCTTTAGCAAAGGTTGCTGGGAGAAACTTGACATGAGATGGGACCCCTTTACTAATAGGCTGCAAGCTATTCAAGGACAAAGGAACAACCATCCGACATCTTTATTCATGGAGAAATTCACTGTCGCTGCTTGGAGTATCTGGAAGGAGAGGAATAATCATCACTTCAGAGCCATACGACCCTCCTTCCAATCTTGGCTTGATCGATTCAAAAGAGACTTTAGACTCCTGCAACATAGGGTTAAAGAGGCACATAAGCCTCTAGTGCTTGACTTTGTAACCTCTCTTTAATCTAACAACCCCTCACTAGTCTTCTTCCTCATCTGCCACAAAGTGGCCGAGCTTCACCTCATGTAAATATCCATATGTACAGTGCTATACCTTTTGTTTAATGCATTAATACAGTAGGAGGCTTTCCTACTGTCCACGGTCAAAAAAAACAGTTTTCGAGGGTAGAGTATTCAACCCAAATTTATAGATTCGACACAAGGGGAGCCAAAGAATATTTGTAAGTATTAGTAGTTGAGTTGTCAATTCAACCACACCTGGAGATTAATTATCTATAGCAAAGTGATCAGTAGCATAGTAATATGATAGTTTTGATAGTAGTGGTAGCAGCAGTAGTAACGGTAACAATGATATCAATAGTTTTGTAGCAAGTGCAACAGTAATGATAGCAGTAGTAACTTAGCAAGGACAATATAGGATAAATTCGTAGGCATTGGATCGGTAATTTGTTGGATGATATTCATCATGTGACAGTCATGACCTAGGGCGATACGGCACTAGCTCCAGTTCATAAATATAATGTAGGCATGTATTCCCTAGATAGTCATACGTGCTTATGGAAAGAACTTGCATGCCATCTTTTGTCCTACCTTCCTGTGGCAGCGGGGTCCATATTGGAAACTAAGGGATATTAAGGCCTCCTTTTAATAGAGAACCGGTACAAAGCATTAACACACGGTGAATACATGAACTCCTCAAACTACGGTCATCACCGGGAGTGGTCCCAACTATTGTCACTTCGGGGTTGCCGGATCATAACACGTAGTAGGTGACTATAACTTGCAAGATCGGATCTAGAACATGGATATAATGGTGATAACATAAACGGTTCAGATCTGAAATCATGGCACCCGGGCCCAAAGTGACAAGCATTAAGCATGGCAAAGTCATAGAAACATCAATCTCATAACATAATGGATACTAGGGATCGGCCCTAACAAAAACTAACTAGATTACATGATGAATCTCATCCAACTCCTCACCGACCAGCGAGCCTACGAAGGAATTACTCACTCCCCGTGGGGAGCATCATGGAATTGGCGATGGAGAAGGGTTGGTGATGACGAAGAAAGAAGACCCCCCCCCCTTTCTGGAGCCCCAAACGGACTCCAGATCTGGCCTCCCGATGAAGAACAGGAGGTGACGGTGGCTCCGTCTCATGGATCGCGATAATTCTTTCTCCCTCATTTTTTCTGGAAAAATAGGATTTTACAGCGTCGGTATCAGGGTTAACGGGTCCACCAGGTGGGGACAACCCACTTGGGCGCGCCTGGAGGGGGCGCCCCCTGGTGGGTTGTGCCCACCTAGGTGACCCGCTCCGGTGGTTCTTGGCTCCAGTATTTTTCTTTTATTGTATAAAAATTCCTCGCAAAGTTTCGTTTCATTCCGAGAACTTTTATTTCTGCACAAAAACAACACCATGGTAGTTCTGTTGAAAACAGCATCAGTCTAGGGTTAGTTTCATTCAAATCATGCAAATTAGAGTCCAAAACAAGAGGAAAGCGTTAGGAAAAGTAGATACGTTGGAGACGTATCAGTCAGTTGAACCGGTCTCATGTACGTGGACATGTAAGGTTGGTGTGGGCCGCTTCATCTTACAATACCGCCAAATCAAAATAAGATGTTGGTGGTAAGCAGTATGAGCATCACCGCCCACAACTCTTTGTGTTCTGCTCGTGCATATCATCTACGCATAGACCAGGCTCATGATGCCACAGTTGGGGAACGTTGCATGGAAAACAAAAAAATCTACGGACACGCAAGATATATCCTTGGAGATGCATAGCTACGAGAGGGGAGAGCATCTACATACCCTTGTAGATCGCTAAGCGGAAGCGTTTATCACGCGGTTGATGTAGTCGTACTCTTCACGATCCAACCGATCTAGTGCCGAACGGACGACACCTCCGAGATTAGCACACGTGTGGCTCAATGACGTCTCCTCCTTATTGATCCAGCAAGCGGGAGAGGAGAAGTAGATGGGGTCACAACCAACACGAAGGCGTGGTGGTGATAGTGGTGGTGGAGCATCGACAGCGCTTCGCTAAGCATCGCCGGGAGAGGCGATAGAACTACGGAGTAACGAGAGAGAGAGAGAGAGAGAGAGAGTGGCGCCAAGGGCTTGGAGTGTTCTCTTGGGGCACCCCTCCTCTCTCTCTCTCTCTCTCTCTCTCTCTCTCTATATATATATATATATATATATATATATATATATATATATATATATATATAACAACCCCTCCAAGCCCTAGGGCGCAGCTAAGGGTGGGAGGACTTGGACTCCAAGTCCAATCCTATTCCTACTAGGACTCCTTCCTTTTTTGCCTTCCCTGGCCACATGGGCTTTTGAGGACTTGGTGCGCCTAGCCCAAAAAGGCCACGGCGCCTTCCCGCAGACCATGCTAGCCCTTGGGTCGTGGTGGACCCACTTGTGGACTTCTGGACCCCTCTGCAATCCTCCGGAACCTTCTGGAAGCTTCCCGCTACAATGCAGAAAAAACTTCACCTTTTTCCGGAACCCAAAATATGACTTATTGTATATAAATTTTTACCTCTTGACCATTCCAAGAATCCTCGTGATGTCAGGGATCTCATCCGGGACTCCGAACAACATTTGGTTACCACTCATCAAATATCCCAATACTACTCTAGCGTCAACGAACGTTAAGCGTGCGACCCTACAGGTTCAGGTATTATGTAATCATGACCGAGACACCTCTCCGGTCAATAACCAATAACGGGACTTGGATGCCCATATTGATTCCTACATATTTCGCGAAGATCTTTTATTGGTTGAACCTTTATGACAACATACGTAATTCCCTTTGTTTGTCGGTATGTTACTTGGTCGAGATTCGATCGTCGTTATCTCTATACATAGTTCACTCTCGTTACCAGCAAGTCTCTTTACTCATTTTGTAATACATCATCTTGCAACTAACTCCTTAGTCACTTTGCTTGCAAGCTTCTTGTGATGTTGTATTACCGAGAGGGCCTAGAGATACCTCTCCGTCACACTGAGTGACTGAAAGGACATGCGGTGCCCCCATGTGTGGTTTTGGTAATTGATGACATTCTCTATGGACTAATGGTTGCATTGAGTTATACTTGACGGATTTGTCCATAGGCATTTCTTGAAGTCCATGTGTTGGTTTCAAAGAGTTTATGAGTTGCAAGGTGGTATTAAGGAATTATCCAAAGATTGGTCATGTGAGTATTGAGCTTATTGCAAACATGCCTTGAAGAATAGGATTGTGTGATCATTCATGTTTAACTTCAAGACATCATCCAAATGAAGAAAGTTGTAAAGAGTCATGGTTGATCAAGACTAAGTACAGAGAGTGATTCAAGTTGATCTGCACACAAACCTTAGAAGATACACCGAGTGAAATCAAGTGATCTCACAGTTTGGTAAGCATTGTCCATTGCGCTTTGTGTACTAATCCATGGTCTTTGTGAGAGTTCTATGTGGGGTTAGGTTTGCTTTCATGGGCTTGCGTCAACACGAAGATCACATACAACACATGGAGGATGACATCAAATCAAGGTTGTGTTGTGCAAGTTCAAGTGGAGCATCATGAAGAAATCATGCTTGTAGCTTGTCGTCCATTGTGGTGACAATGGACTTCGGTGTGCTGAAGAGTGACTCACCCATAGAGTATGGGGAGCAATCAACTAGCCTTCATCGAACCAACGCTATCACGAAAGGTGGTCCAATTTTAGGGAGTAAAGGTCATCATCATCTAGCTCAAGTGTACTTTGTGCAAGGCAAAGGTTTGCCCTTGATAGGTTTTCTATTTTACCGATCTCATGGTGATAGTTTGGAGATCGGGTTATAGGATCGATAGTCGTATTATCAAGGGGGGCTCTCAAGTGAGTAGCTTGATCGTATCGTACGTTGAGAGCTCAAACCTTTGCATCCTTGCATCATGTTTCTTGATTCTTATTTGTATTTTATCTTGTTGAGGTTTTAGAGCTTGTGGTTATCTTCAAGACAAGCTCTAGCACATCGAAAACGCATTTCATATGCTTCTTCTATTGCGTTTTCGGTGTTGGAGCTTTTACCGGTCTCTTTCGAGGAATGGTTCTCACCATTTTATGATGTGCCTTTTCTCATTTGCTTCTTATTGTTATTTCTATCAAGGTTGTGTTAGGCCATGTCGTTAGCTTTCCAACAAACTTGGTTTCGTTGAATTCAGAGTCCGTTTGTAGAAGTTGTGTCAGTTTTGGTGTCCTCAAAAAGGCTACAGCGGTACTACCGCTTGGACGGGGTGTAATTTTTTACTACCACGGCTACTTTCATGGCTACTTCCACTTCGGACCAAAAACTCGTCATAAGTCCAGGCGATGGTAGGCACGAAAGTATTTTTTAGTACCCCCGCAAGCAATAGTACTGCTACCCCTAGCGGTAGTACCATGAGGACAAGCGGTAGTACCGCTCCGACGGTTCTACTGGACTTTTGCCTCCTTGCTGTTGTTTTTCAAAGGGCTTCCTCCGCCCTAGCGGTAGTACCGCTTTCATGAGTGGTACTACCGCTCTTTGTGGGATGTGAGCATAACGGTTGGATTTTTTCCACCTATAAAAGGGGGTCTTCTTCCCCAATGAACCTTATCTCTTGAGCTCATGTTCTTCCCCCATTTTTGACCTTCTTCGAGCTTGCTATATCTCAATCCCTCCATGGATTCTTGCTACTTTTGGGGGGGGGAGAGAGGAGATCTAGATCTATGTTTCCACCAATCACTTTATCCCCTATGTGAGGGGAACCCTTTGGATCTAGATCTTGGAGTTCTTCGTGTTCTCTTCTTATTTCTTCCTCTAATTTTCCTCCCTAGCATTAGTTGCTTTGGTGGGATTTGGGAGAGAATGACTTGGGCACTCATGTGCCCTTGCCATTGCATTTGGTGCATCGGTTTGGGTTCTCCACGGTGATACGTGGAAGTGAAGTTGAGAAGCTTATTAATCTTGGGTGCTTGGTACCCTTGAGCTTGTTCCTCTTGGCTACTTGGGCGCCCTAGACGGTTGAGGTCGATCCATATTCCATTGTGGTGAAGCTTCATGGTGTCGTTGGGAGCCTCCAATTAAGTTGTGGAGAGAGCCCCAACCTTGGTGATGTTCAGAGCTCAATCATTGTGGTGTAAAGCTCCAGGCAAGCATCAGGGTCTCCAATTAGATTGTGGAGATCACCCCGAGCAATTTGTACGGGTTCGGCGACCGCCCTCAAGGGTCCCTTAGTGTAATCACAGCATCTCGCATTGTGCAAGGGTGTGAGGAGATTACGGTGGCCCTAGTGGCTTCTTGGGGAGCATTGTGCCTCCACACTGCTCCAAACGGAGATTATCATCCGCAAGGGTGTGAACTTCGGGATACATCATTGTCTCCGCGTGCCTCGGTTATCTCTTACCCGAGCCTTTTACTTATGCACTTTACTTTGTGATAGCCTTATTTGATCTTGCTATATATCTTGCTATCACCAAGTAGTCTATCTTGGTTAGCATAAGTTGTTGGTGCACATAGGTGAGCCTAGTTGTTGTAGGTTTTGTGCTTGTCAAACTAACCGCTAGGTTTATTCCACATTTGTTCAAGCCTTAACCGTAATTATTTTAAAGCACCTATGCACCCCCCCCCCCCTCTAGGCGACATCCACAGTCTTTCAATTGGTATCAGAGCCTCGTCTCTCTTTATTGGCCTTAACCGCCTAGAGAGTAAGGATGTCAACTAGCGTCTTAGGATTCTCTAACACTCTTAGTTTCCATGGCACAATTTTTTATGTTTAGGTAATTTGCATTCTTAATCTCTTTAGGGTCATGGACCCAAATTTAGAGTGAATTGTAGATATAGGTTTTTCTCCTCCAAAGGGTCCCCAAAGATTATCTTTAGAGGATGAGAAAAACTCTTATCTTAATGCTCAAGCTTCTAATGTGCTTTTTGATGCTTTGAGAAATTTAGTTATTTTTTAACTCATGTCGTTCCGGGATGCTCATGAGTTGTGGACAAAGCTTCAAGATAAATATGGTGTATCCAAGATTTGTGGGGATGATTGTTCTCTCTCCACCTCCAGTCGTATAGTGTTCTCAACTTCTTCTACTTCACCTACATGTGGTTTGCCACAAGGTAATGATATGGTGAGTAGTGGTGTTCATTGCAATGATTATTGTGAGCTTATTATTGATGATCATTCATCACTTTATTATTGCAATGCTTCATCTTTCGACTTTAACACTTCGAGCACTCCAAATATTTCACATGCTTGTGTTAATAGTTCTTGCATATCATGTAGAAATTGCTTGACTAAATCTCATGATGATATGCTTGCTATGTCTCGTTGCCATGATAAAAAATGCATATATTTGCTTGAATTGGTGCGCTAACAATGTAGAGGAAATCCAACACCCCATGTAACAAGATGTAGCCTTGAATGGTGCTTCGAGGGATCCAACATCATCATCTATTGCATTTTGCCTTATGGCTAAGGCTTCATAGGTATCTCTCACTTTGAATCCCAATATATCTTGTGATGATTTCGATGATGGCAAGAATGATGATGATGTTGATAGTGATGAAGAGAATGATAATGTTGCCTCCTTAGAAATTAAGGGGGGGTGATTTTGAAAGCTCTTCATAAGAATAAAATTGCTTGTTCCAACTTCATGGAAATCATGTCTATTGCTATTGAGGGCAAGAAATATATTGATGAGTTGGAATCTCGTCTTGAGGAGCATGAGGTCACCATTGAGAAAATGGAAGGTCATGAGCGTGATTACACTAATGAGATCGCTGACCTCTCTCAAGCTCTTGAACTTGAACAAACCACCAAGGAATCTCTTGAGGGGACTTTTACTCTAGAATTATCTAGAGTGAGGTAATCTCATGATAGAGCTCTTGAGGTGGCCAATGATTTTGAAACTAAAAATGCTAAGCTTGAATTTTCTCATGCTAAACTCCTTGAGGATTTTGAGCACCTCGAAAATGGCTCAAGGGTCATCAAGGGTGAGCTCATCAAACTCACTGAGTCTCATTCTCAACTTGAAGCTTATTTATTTAAAAGAGCTTGCCAAGTTGTCATCTCCTCTCTCTGTTAATGATAATGCTTGTGCTACTAACTCTACATCTTGTGAAGCATCCATTTTTAAGGAGAATGTTGAGCTAAGGGCTCAACTTGAGTTGCTATCAGCACCTATGGGAAATTGGAAGAAAGTCATGTAAAGCTCACAAGCTCTCGCGATGATCTTCTAGTATCCCATAATGTGCTAAAGATAGCTCGTGAGCATATGATTATCAAGGCAACATCTAGTGAACCTCATGTGGATACTAGCACTACTTCAAGTCAAAATGTTATATTGCCATGTGCTAGTCCTCATAATTCATCTAGTCATAACATTGGTACATCTTGTGATGAATTACTTTCCTTGCCTTGTTGCTCTAACGATGAAGCCTATACTTCCTCTAGTACTTGTGTTGCTACTAACCATGTAGAGGAAATCAAAGAGCTCAAGGACCAAGTCATTTCTTTGAAGAAAGACTTGGAAATGTGTCATGAAGATAAGTCCACACTCAACAATATCTTGAGTGTGCAAAAAAAAAAACAATGACAAAGGTGGACTTGGATTCAACTCCAATAAGAAGAAGAAGTCCAAGAGAAACAAGAAGAAGAGCCAAGAACAACTCAAGAATTCGGCCAAGATCATTTGCTTCAAGTGCAAAATTGAAGGGCATCATGTTAGCTCTTTCACATTGAAGAATAAGCCCATTAATGACAAGCAACAAGGGAAGAGGCCAGAAGTTCAATCTCATGCTCAACCGCAGGTTGAAGAAAGGCCACTTCCCAAGAAGACTCATGGTAATGCTTCTCATTTTGAGAAATCAAGTGAGAAGAAAGTGATGAGTAGATGTTGCTACTTATGCCGTGAGAAGGGTCACCTTGCTTCTTCATGCACTAGTGGTAACTTATCAAACCCAATTATTATTGATGATATCTATTCTATTGGCAAGGATAAGGTTGGCAATGTGTTTGAAAGTTTGCTGGGACTCAAAGTGGTGTCAAGAAAAGAACCATTTGGATTGCCAAGCCTATTGTGACTAAACTCTTAGGACCCAACTCGGTTGGGGACCAACAAGCTCAAACTTGATCAATAGGTGTTGTTGGAGGGCATTGGAGACTTGGCTACATTATGAATAATTAAGGGGTCTTCGTCATTCATATTGTCTCAAGCCAAGTCATTCGGATTATCAAGTTTCTATCTTATATCCAATGTTTCTCCTTGCGGTAACTCGTGCTTAAATTGTTTGCATTGAAAGTTACTTGCCCCTTAGCATGTTGTGGTTGTGAACCTTTCATGTGCTTGTATATGTTGTGCTTCCAATTTGTTTTTCTTGAGAAATCAAGTATGTGTATGTTGGTTTGCACATCATGTATGTGTGTGTCGTGTGTTGAGCCTTTTTAAATCTTGTTTGTGCCTTAGTTGGCTCTTATGAGAGATTAATGGAACATTCCATTTTGGGGGAGTGATGTGCTTTGTGCACCTCACAACCCTATAAATGTGTGTACATGAGGTATACCATCTAGTATTGATATTACAAGATTATCTAGTCTCCATATGGTATGTCTTCTCATGAGAAATTCAAATTATATTTGGTCCATTAGTTATCTCTTGTTGGTTCTCTTTTGCTTCTTGTTAAGTTTTTCATTGGTATCACATTATGGGGGAGTAATATGCTATGTGTATATTACAAGCCTAGAAAATGTGTACATTTGAGATATTGTCGCCTAGAGTTGATACTGTAAATTATCTTGTTCCTAGGTGGTATGTTAGCTCTACAAGTTGCAAATTTGCTTTTGTGTTTGGTGTGAATATGATGTTGGATATTTTTGCAATATATTACCAGGAATTATCTCCAAATACTTCTTATCTCTTGACAATTGGTAATCATTTATGTGGTAGAAATTGTTGATCATATTTACATTGTCTTTTGTTTTTATTTGTCTTATTTCTTGCCAAGATAGTATCAACTCCGATTGCCTTCCGTGCCACTTGTGGATCTTGTTATTTACTTGATCTTGTCTAGTGTTTTGTAGATATAGTGAAAGTGGTGATCCCACCTTGTGCATTTTGTATTCAAATGCAAATTCTCTATAATGCATAACACTTGGGGGAGCTATGCTATTTTCTATAGAACACTCACCTTGTGATCCTTATCAAGTGGGTGATGGTAGAAGGAAAGTCGTTTCTTTTTTGGTACTTTGTGCTATCATGAAACTTTGTAGAGGGCTTGGTTTATTTGGAATCATCCTCTCTTTTGGGAGCTCGATATCTTTCCTTTTGTGTGTATCAATGGATATCTCATTCCTTGATGTATCTTTTGGTACCTTCCAAGTGATGATTTCTCCATTTTGTATCCTATTTTCACTTGGTATTCCTTTTTCATTTGGTATCGTTTCTTGAAAGTCTTGAGCATGCATATGTACTTCATGTATTTTTTATGGCATCTTTCTATCTTTCTTTGACCCAGTATATAAGGGAAACTCCACCAAGTCTCAATTTGGATGAGATGTGCATGAAATTCATTTATATATATATATATATATATATATATATATATATATAAGAAAATGGTTGTGTACTCCTGCTCCTCATATACCACATAGATGAATCTTTCATACCTCATTATTATTTTTAATATACTTCATTAATAATAATAGATACCCCAAAATGAGTTTCATGAAAAAAAAATCATGTGAGTCTACATATTTTTGAAGGTTTACGTATATACTGATTTGTTCGTACGTGAAAAGGGTATATTACAAAAAGTACGTCAAAAATGATATTTTTTCAACTAAGAATACTTAACGAAGTATATTGAGAATAATAGAGGGTATAATCCATGCGTACAAGAGGTATATTGACGATGGGAGTACATACTCCCAGGAGTATAGGAAATTAATCATATATATATATATATATATAGATATATATATATAGGAAAATGGTTGTGTACTCATGGGAGTACGTACTCCTGCTCCTCATATACCACATAGATGAATCTTTCATACCTTATTATTATTTTTAATATACTTTATTAATAATTACTAGATACCCCAAAATGAGTTTCATAAAAAAATCATGTGAGTCTACATATTTTCGAAGGTATACGTATATACTGATTTGTTCGTACGTGAAAATGGTATATTACAAAAAGTACGTCACAAATGATATATTTTTCAACCAAACTCGTATTGGGGTATCTAAGAATATTTAATGAAGTATATTGAGAATAATAGAGGGGTATAATCCATGCGTACAAGAGGTATATTGACGACGAGAGTACATACTCCCAGGAGTACAGAAAATTATGATTGTGGAGTTTGTCCTATGTATTGACGTTTCTAACTCTTTGGTCCCAATGAGTTTGGGTACTATTTTGTTTGTGTTGTTGTTTTAGGAACAATTGGAGATGCATTGGATGCTCGGCTCACTCACAGGAAAGGTGTTGTCACCATGTGCTTATTGGAGTGAGGTTATTGGATGATAAATGAACTACTATCTACCTTCATTTGGTATCTATAATATCCTTCCAATGTTATCTCGGTAACAAGTATCATCATCTATTTCATGCACACATTTCTTGCATCAACCTTGTGTAGGTTGTATCATGGCATGTAATTCATTCTTTCTTGTGATACTTGTTTCCTTTCTCAAAGCATCCCAACAATGGTCTCTTGCTGCTAGTTGTGATGTCTTTGATGCATGTGTGGTTGGAATTCATGTATATACAATAAGACCATGTCTACCCATGTGCCATGCTTTCAAGCAAATATCTTATTGGTATATTTATGACTTCCTTGTGCATATCTTATTCTTTCTTTTTTGTAACTATTCTGTGTGTACATCCTTCTTTGTGGATCGATGTCATCATGATTTTCTTCTACCAAGAATCTTATACACTTGAGAGAAATTACATATCTACAAGATATCCTTTTCTTTCATGTCCACCTTGTCTTTCTTGTATTATTTCTTTGGTGGCTCCGTGAAAGCTTTTTCCTTGAGTGTGAGTCTTATCTTGTTGCGTCTTGATGCACTCGTGTGGTGAAGATTTTTTCTCTCTTGCTTGACTTGATGAGGCTTTTGCCATTTCGATTGGTATCCCTCCTCATGACAAAGCCTTCTTTTTCTATCTTCACCATGGGATGTCACAAGCTTTGGTTATTCATTTGCATTCTAGTAAGCTTGTGAACCTATTTGCCTTTTTGTGTGGGGGGGGGGGGACATGTCGTGCACCTTGTATCTCATTTATTCAAGACTATTTTGATGCTTAAGCTCATCCGTATATTAGTCTTCTCAGGTGCTTTGCCATGACTCACACACATCATGTTGGTTGAGCCTTTTTTCAAGTTGTGTTGTTTTCATGTTGCTTAACCATGTGTTTGTTGCAAGTGCTAGGCTTTGTTTCCTATATGGTCACTTGCACTCGTTATAAGTTTCCATTGATTTTGGGGGAGCTATGATCCTATTGTGTGCACTTTGTATCCAAATACACAAATTCTTATTTGTGCACAAATCATGGGGAGCCTTGATACGTCTCCAACGTATCTATTATTTTTTATTGTTCCATGTTGTTATATTATCATTCTTGGATGTTTTATAATCATTTTATATCTTTTTTGGTACTAACCTATTGACATAGTGCCAAGTGTCGGTTGTTGTTTTTGCATGTTTTTTACATCGCAGGAAATCAATACCAAACGGAGTCCAAATACTGTGAAACTTTTTGTGGATTTTTTTGAACCAGAAGACACCCAATGGGTCGGAGAAGCGCCTAGGGGTGCTCCGAGGGGAGCACAACCCACCAGGGTGCGCCAGGAACCCTAGGAGAGTCGACGAAAATCAATTACAGCCGTCATAGAGTCCAGAACCACTAGATCCAATCTAGACACCATCACGGAGGGGTTCACCACTTCCATTGGCGCCTCTCCGATGATGCGTGAGTAGTTATTTGTAGACCTATGGGTCTGTAGTTAGTAGCTAGATGGCTTCCTTGCTCTCTTTTGATTATCAATACAATGGTCTCTTGGAGATCCATATGATGTAACTCTTTTTGCGATGTGTCTGTTGGGATTCGATGAACTTTGAGTTTATGATTAGATCTATCTTTTTATATCCATGAAAGTTATTTGAGTCTTCTTTGATCTCTTATATGCATGATTGCTTATAGCCTAGTATTTCTTCTCCGATATTTGGGTTTTGTTTGGCCAACTTGATCTATTTATCTTGCAATGCGAAGAGGTGCTTTGTAGTGGGTTCGATCTTACGATGCTTGATCCCAGTGACAGAAGGGGAACCGACACGTATGTATTGTTGCTACTAAGGATAAAACTATGGGGTCTATTTCTACATAAATAGATCTTGTCTACATCATGTCATCGTTCTTATTGCATTACTCCATTTTTTCATGAACTTAATACACTAGACGCATGCTAGATAGCGGTCGATGTGTGGAGTAATAGTAGTAAATGAAGGCAGGAGTCGGTCTACTAATCTTGGACATGATGCCTATATAATGATCATTGCCTTGATATCGTCATGATTATTTGAAGTTCTATCAATTGCCCAACAGTAATTTGTTCACCCATCGTTTGCTATTTTCTCGAGAGAAGCCACTAGTGAAACCTACGGCCCCCGGTCTCTTTCTTATATTATTTGCCTTTGCGATCTACTTTTCCTTTGCTTTTATTTTCAGATCTATTAAACCAAAAATACAAAAATACCTTGCTGTAATTTATCTTATTTGGCGTTCGATCTATCTTTTTATATCCATGAAAATTATTTTCGTTTTCTTTGCGTGATTCTGCAAAAAATTGGTTTTCTTCTTTGCCTCGCAATAGTTTCGATTCTTGGAATAAGTGCAAAGATGCTTTTATTACTAAGTATTTTTTGCCCGCAAAAATTATTTCCCTTAGAACCCATATCATGAATGTCAAGCAACTTGAACATGAGCATGTTGCACAATCTTGGGAAAGGATGAAAATGATGCTAAGGAATTTTCCAACTCGTGGGTTAAATCTTTGGATGATCATACAAAAAATTTATGCGGGGTTGAATTTTGTTTCTCAAAATATTTTGGACTCTGCCGCTGGTGGTACTTTTATGAAAATTACTTTGGGTGAAGCCACCAAATTGCTTGATAATATTATGGCGAATTATTCGCAATGGCATACCGAAAGGGAGCCTACTAGCAAAAAGTTAATTATGTTGAGATTGATTCTTTGAGTGAAAAAGTTGATGCTCTTATGAAATTGGCTGCTAGTAAAAGTGCTCCTATTGATTTAAATGATATGCCTTTGTCTACTTTGATTGAGAAAACTAGTGATGCCATGGATGTGGATTTCATCTCTAGAAATAATTTCAATAACAATGCATATAGAAGTAATTTTAATCCAAGGCCTTTCCCAAGAAATTCCTCTCATAGTTATGGTAATTCCTATGGTAATTATTCTTAGAATAGTAATAGGAATACCTATGATCTAGAGAACAACATTAAAGAATTTATCAATACTCAAAAGGTTTTCAATGCTTCCATAGAAGAAAAATTGAATAAGATTGATGATATGTCTAGGACTATTGATAGAATTTCTCATGACGTGGAAAATCTCAAGTTGAAAATTTTTGTGCCTAAAGTTGAGGAATCAATTAAAGCTCTTTATGTTTCTATGGATGAAACTAAGAAAAGAACCGCTATGCTTAGAGCTAGAAGAGAATTTTTAGAAAAGGCGTTTTCTAGTGATTGCTTTCATAAAAATGATGAAGATCTTAAAATGATTAGTGTTTCTTCTATTGATTCTTTGTTTAGTAAAGTTCAAATTGATAAAAAAAAGGGACTGGATATGAGTCAACTTTAGTTAGAAGGCGTCCCGATAATTCGGAGGGTGAAAATCTTGTTGAGAAAATTGATAAAGTGGGTTTGGGGAGGTCAAGACTTTAACTAGTGATGTGCCCACTCTTTTGGATTACAAAGACTTTAATTATGGTAGTTGCTCTTTGATTGATTGTATTTCTTTGTTGCAATCCATGATTAATTCATTCCATGCCTATGAACAAAATAAAGCTTTTACTAAACATATTGTTGATGCTATGATGAAAGCTTTAGAAGATAAATTGGAATTGGAAGTTTCAATCCCTAGAAAAATGCATGATGAATTGGAACCCACCATAAAAATCAAAATTAAAAATTATGAGTGCAATGCTTTATGTGATTTGGGTGCTAGTGTTTCCACAATTCCTAAATCTCTTTGTGATGTTCTTGGTCTTACCAATATTGAAGATTGCTCACTTAATTTGCATTTGGCGGACTCTACTATTAAAAATCCTTTGGGAAGGATCAATGATGTTCTTGTTCTTGTAAATATGAACTATGTACTCATAGACTTTATTGTTCTTGAGATCGATTTCAATCCGCCTTGCCCTATTATACTTGGTAGACCGTTTTTGCGCACTATTGGCGCACTGATTGACATGAAAGAAGGGAATATTAAATTCCAATTTCCCTTGAGAAAGGGCAAGGAAGACTTCCCTAGAACCAAGATCAAATTGCCTTATGAATATATAATGATGTCAACTTATGGAACATCCAACAAGGATGATAACACTTGAAATCTTGGTATCATGCCTAGCTAAGGGCGTAAAATGATAGCGCTCGTTGGGAGGCAACCCAACTTGTATCTTTTTGCTTTTTGGTTTTCTTGCTGTTCTCAATAAAATACCCATTAATAACTCTGTTTAGATGTGTTTTTGTGGTTTGAATAAATGTTTGTGCCAACCAAAGCCTTTAGGATCATGTTGGGTGATAATAGATTTGATCTTGTTGAGAAACAGAAACTTTTGCACTCAAGAAAAATATATCATTTTTAACAGAAGGGTGTTTTTGAGTTGATTCTTTTTGCAGAAGATGAATATACAAATTGTTCGTGTGGTCCTAATTTTTCAAAACATTTAGAGTTACAGAAGTATTCGAAATATCCAGATTGCTACAGACTGTTCTATTTTTGTCGGATTCTGTTTTCTTTGTGTTGTGTGCTTGTTTCGATGATTCTATGGTTTTCTTTGATGAGTTTTTTCCATAGAAAAGTTGGAATACAGTAGATATAATGCAAGAATAAAATATGAATTGGTTTTCTACAGTACTTATAGTGGTGATTTGTTATCTTATACTAACGGATCTCACGAAGGTTTTTTTGAGTTTAGTGTGATTGAAGTTTTCAAGTTATGGGTGATATTACGATGGATGAAGGAATAAGGAGTAAGAAGAGCCTAAGCTTGGGGATGCCCATGGCATCCCAAGCTATTATCCAAAGAGAAGCAAGCAACTAGGCTTGGGGATGCCCTGAGTGTCATCCCCTCTTTCTTCTAACGACCATCGATATTTTACTCGAAGCTATATTTTTATTCGTCACGTATTATGTGTTTTGCTTGGAGCATCTTGTATGATATGAGTATTTTCTTGTTTTGCTTTTTGTTTTAAGTCTTGGATCCTTTCTATACACACCCATTTGAGAGAGCCATAATTATGCCATGACTTGTTAGAATAGCTCTCTTTGCTTCACTAAATTTTTATGAGCTATGGAATTGCTCGAGTGCTTCACTTATATCTTTTTGAGCATGGTGCGCTTTAATATTTTTGAAGAAATATTCTCTGATCCACTTAGATTTATTTGAGAGTTAGTAAAATTTTCAAGAAATACTCTATTGCTTCACTTAAATTATTTTGAGAGAAAGAAAAAATTATGCTCATGATCTTCACTTATATTTGTTTGAGCTTATCAAAAGGAACACAAATTAGTCCCAAAGTGATAGATATCTAAGAAGGATATAATAAAAACTTTCATGAAGATCATTGGACAAAATAAACTTGATTCCTTGTAATAGTTTTGAGATATGATGATGTGATATGTGAGTCATGTTGATGAGTAATTGTGCTTTAGTAAGAATATTGATGCTAAGGTTTGTGATTCCCTATGCAAGCACAAAAGTCAATAGTCATGCAATGAAATTACATCCTACTTGTGGTGCATTATTCGGTGTTAATTATGCTTAATGCTCGCTTATGAGATTATTCGTTTCTTGGTTGGTCGCTTCTCAATCTTTTGCTAACCTTCATTTGCACTAAGTATGATCACTACTTGTGCATCCAAAATCCTTTAAACCAGTTTTGCCACATGAGTCCACTATACCTACATATATGCGGTATTCTTTTGCCGTTCTAAGCAAATTTGCATGTGTCATCTCTAATTTTCAAAATAAATTTCTCTTTTGTGTGCTCGTACCGCTCGCGAGGCGGTGAGGGGTGGCCAACATTTTCCATGCTAGATGTGTTATTCTCACCATGAGTGTTTATTCACTTGTCATTGCACGAGAGTAAGCCAAAGGTATTAGGGATGCCCAGTCCCGAAATGAAAAAAATGAATTTAATTTATGTTGTCAAATAATAAATTCCTTGGAAAGTGTTGGTATGGAAGGCACCCGTGGATACGGTTAGCCATGGCTTGTGAAAGTTTGCTGGAAAAGGGAATAAACTTTATTTTATGTTTGGGAGCCGCCTTTGATATATCTAGCATGGAAAGTGTTGGGAACTCTAAGTCGTTTTCGTTGGTGGGAAAAGTATGCCACCCAAAATAATTTTATCTCTCAATTTAAGTTGTGAGCTCTGTCACCTCTACAAATCCCTACTTCCCTATGCGAAGGGCCTTTCTTTTACTTCATGTAATTTTTTATTTTGAATTTGAGTCTCCATCTTCTCTTATAAGGCACCAACTAGGAGGCACTATGATCGTACTTGAGCATTGGGTGTAGTTAATATGCGAGTATGTTTCATGAATGGATCAACGGTTGAGCATGATGGGCTAGGGATAACTTATTTTAGCATTGATATTTTGAAAGACATGGTTGCTTGTTGATATGCTTGAGTATTTAAATCTCATGTCAAAACTAGACTATTGCTTTGAACCAAATAAAAGTCCAAACGTCCATGCTATAAAGAAAAGAATATGATATGACATGTTAGGCAGTATTCCACATGAAAAATTATGTTTTTATCATTTACCTACTCGAGGACAAGCACGAATTAAGCTTGGGGATGATGATACATCTCCAACATATCTATAATTTTTATTGTTTGATGTTGTTATATTATCATTCTTCGATGTTTTATAATCATTTTATATCACTTTTTGGTAGTAACCTATTGACATAGTGCCAAGTGCCAGTTGTTGTTTTCTGCATGTTTTTTACATCGCAGGAAATCAATACCAAACAGAGTCCAAACACTTCAAAAATTTATGGATTTTTTTGGACCAGAAGACACCCAGTGGTCCGGAGAAGCGCCTCGGGGTGCTCTTTTTGCTTTATAAATACCCAAATATTATAGAAACCCTAGGAGAGCCGACGAAATTCAATTCCAACTGTCGCAAAGTACAGAACCACCAGATCCAATCTAGGCACCATCACGGGAGGGGTTCACCACTTCCATTGGTGCCTCTCCGATGATGTGTGAGTAGTTCTTTGTAGACCTACGACTCCGTAGTTAGTAGCTAGATGGCTTCCTCGCTCTCTTTTGATTATCAATACAATGGTATCTTGGAGATCCATGTGATGTAACTCTTTTTGCGATGTGTCTGTTGGAATTCGATGAACTTTGAGTTTATGATTAGATCTATCTTTTTGTTTCGATGAAAGTTATTTGAGTGTTCTTTGATCTCTTATATGCATGATTGCTCATAGCTTTGTATTTCTTCTCCGATATTTGGGTTCTGTTTGGCCAACTTGATCTATTTATCTTGCAATGGGAAGAGGTGCTTTGTAGTGGGTTCGATCTTACGATGCTTGATCTGAGTGACAAAAGGGGAACCGACACATATGTATCGTTGCTACTAAGGATAAAACAATGGGGTCTATTTCTACATAAATAGATCTTGTATACATCATGTCGTCTTTCTTATTGCATTACTCCATTTTTTCATGAACTTAATACACTAGATGCATGCTAGATAGCGGTCGATGTGTGGAGTAATAGTAGTAGATGCAGGCAGGAGTCGGTCTACTAATCTTGGACGTGATGCCTATATAATGACCATTGCCTGGATATCGTCATGATTATTTGAAGTTCTATCAATTGCCCAACAGTAATTTGTTCACCCACCGTTTGCTATTTTCTCGAGAGAAGCCACTAGTGAAACCTATGCCCACCGGGTCTCTTTCTTATATTATCTGCCTTTGTGATCTAATTTTTCTTTGCTTTTATTTTCAGATCTATTATACAAAAAATACAAAAATACCTTGCTAGAATTTATCTTATTTGGCGTTTGATCTATCAATATTTATAACTCTCTCATGTCCGTTTGCCTATCTCTAAGCGCCATTACCCAAAAGGGATTGACAACCCCTTTTACACATCGGGTTGTGAGTATTTGTTATTTGTGTGCAGGTGCCGTTTACATTGTGTTGCTTGGTTCTCCTAATGGTTCGATAACCTTGGTCTCATCACTGAGAGAAATACCTACCATTGATGTGTTGCATCATCCCTTCCTCTTTGGGGAAATACTGACGTAGTTCTAGCAAGCATCAAGCCTCTCTAGTTTCTGTAGAACTCTCATTTGCTCATATCTTAATATCCTTTATTCATGTGGCTCATAAGATCGTTGGACTAGTTGGTTCAATTGATATCCTCTGATTGCTTGCTTCAATTGATTTCTTTTGTTTGCTTGATTGCTCGTCTCTCTCTTTGTTATGTCTTTGTGGCATATCATTCTTTAGCAATATTTGTGCCTCAATATAGTTTGTCTTCCTCTAAGTATTCACCTTTGTATATATGTATTGCATTCCACTCTCTTGTTGAGAAATACACAATTTATGGAGGACCACAATTTATATTGGCCTTCTAAGCTTTTCGCCCATTTTGGCAATCGATGCTAATGGGGGAGAAATTTCAAAGAGTTTTGTGGAGACGTTTAGAGAGTTATTTCTTCTTGATTTGGTTTTGTTCCTAAGCATTTGCATCTCATACGCATGCATTATTGGTTGTTGCATTGCATGGTGATGCATAATTCCTTATATAAACTCTCTTGAAAGTGATTGTCAGCAATTACCAAAATGGGGAAGATTGAAAGGACATGCGGTGCCCCCATGTGTGGTTTTGGTAATTGATGACATTCTCTATGGACTAATGGTTGCATTAAGTTATACTTGAAGGATTTGTCCATAGGCATTTCTTGAAGTCTATGTGTTGGTTTCAAGGAGTTTATGAGTTGACCAAGGTGCTATTATGGAATTATCCAAAGATTGGTCATGTGAGTATTAAGCTTATTGCAAGCAAGTCTTGAAGAAGAAGATTGTGTGATCATTCATGTTTAACTTCAAGACATCATCCAAATGAAGGGAGTTGGAAAGAGTCAAGGTTGATCAAGACTAAGTACAGAGAGTGATTCAAGTTGATCTTCACACAAAGCGTAGAAGATACACCGAGTGAAATCAGGTGATCTAATGGTTTGGTAAGCATTGTCCATTGCGATTTGTGTACTAATCCATGGTTTTTGTGAGAGTTCTATATGGGGTTAGGTTTGCTTCCATGGGCTTGCGTCAAGAGGAAGATCACATAGAACCCATGGAGGATGACATCAAATCAAGGTTGTGTTGTGCAAGTTCAAGTGGAGCATCATGAAGAAATCATGCTTGTAGCTTACCGTCCATTGTGGTGACAATGGATTTGTGAAGGTGTGCCGAAGAGTGACTCACCCATGGTGGAGTATGTGGGAGCAATCAACTAGCCTTCATCGAGCCAACGCTATCACGAAAGGTGGTCCAACTTGAGGGAGTCAAGATCGTCATCATCTAGCTCAAGTGGACTTCATGGAAGGCAAAGGTTTTCCCTTGATAGGTTTTTAATTTTACCGGTCTCATGGTGATAGTTTGGAGACCGGGTTGTAGGATCGATAGCCGTACTATCAAGGGGGGCTATCAAGTGAGTATCTTGATCGTATTGTTTGTCGAGAGCTCAAACCATTGCATCCTTGCATCATCTTTCTTGATTCTTATTTGTATTTTCTCTTGATGAGGTTTTAGAGCTTGTGGTTATCTTCGCGACAAGCTCTAGTACATCGAAAACAGATTTCATATGCTTCTTCTATTGCGTTTTCGATGTTGGAGGTTTTATCGGTCTCTTTCGAGGAAGGGTTGTCACCATTTTCTTATGGGCCTTTTAGCATTTGCTTCTTATTGTTATTTCTATCAAGATTGTGTTAGTCCATGTCGTTAGCTTTCCAACAAACTTGGTTTCAGTGAATTCGGAGTCCGTTTGCAGAAGTTGTGTCAGTTTTGGTGTCCTCAAAAAGGCTGCAGCGGTACTACCGCTCATGGGAGCGGTACTACCGCTTGGAGGGGATGTAATTTTTTACTACCGCAACTACTTCCGTGGCTACTTCCGCTCCGGACCAAAAAATCGTCATAAGTCCATCTGTGGTAGGCACGGATGTATTTTTTTAGTACCGCTCGCAAGCAGTAGTACCGCTACCCTTAGCGGTAGTACCACTACCCCTAGCGGTAGTACCATGAGGACAAGCGGTAGTACTGCTCCGACGGTTCTACTGGCCTTTTGCCTCCTCGTTGTTGTTTTTTCAAAGGCCTTCCTCCGCCCTAGCGGTAGTACCGCTTTCATGAGCGGTGGTACCGCTCTATGCGGGCTGTAAGCATAACGGTTGGATTTTTTCCCACCTATAAAAGGGGGATCTTCTTCCCCAATGAACCTTATCTCTTGAGCTCGTGTTATTCCCCCATTGTTGACCTTCTTCGAGCTTTCTATCTCTCAATCCCTCCATGTATTCTTGCTAGTTCGGGGTGGGGCTGGGCAGAGAGGAGATCTAGATCTACGTTTCCACCAGTCACTTTCTCCTCTATGTGAGGGGAACCCTTTGGATCTAGATCTTGGAGTTCTTCGTGTTCTCTTCTTCATTTTTCCTCAAATTTTCCTCCCTAACATTAGTTGCTTTGGTGGGATTTGTGAGAGAAGGACTTGGGCTCTCCGTGTGCCCTTGCCATTGCATTTGAGCCCCCATTTTCATCAAAGAAGAACCGACATAACCTCCAACATCGAAAACATCATAGAAGATGCATGTGAACTCCATTTTTTATGAACTCGACCTTGTCATGAGAATGACCATAAGCTCCAAATCTCACAAGGAGAAAAAACAAAGAAGAACCAATAAAGATGATGCAATGATGCAATGGTATGAGCTCTCTACGAATGATGTGATCAAGATACTCATTTGAGAGCCCCCCTTGATCGTACGGCAAACGATCTTATAACCCGGTCTCCAAACTACCACCATGAGACCGGTAAAATAGAAAACCTATCAAGGGCAAACCTTTGCCTTGCACAAAGTCCACTTGAGCTAGACGATGACGATCTTGACTTCCTCAAGTTGGACCACCTTTCTTGATTGCGTTGGCTCGGTGAAGACTAGTTGATTGCTCCCCCATACTCCACTATGGGTGAGCCACTCTTTGGCACATCTTCACAAGTCCATTGCCACCACAATGGACGGCAAGCTTCAAGCATATGATCTCTTCGTGATGATCCACTTGAACTTGCACACCACAACCTAACCCCACAAAGAACTCTCACAAATACCATGGGTTAGTACACAAAGCGTAATTGACAATGCTCACCATACCATGGGATCACTTGATCCCTCTCGGTACATCTTCTATGCTTTGTGTGTTGATCAACTTGATTCACTCTTTTACTTAGTCTTGATCAACTTCTCACATGACCAATCTTTAGGTAGTTCCTTGAATATCACCTTGGTCATCACAAACTCTCCTTGAAACCAACAAATGGACTCCAAGAAAAGCATATGGACAAATCCTTCAAATATAACTCAAGGCAACCATTAGTGCATAGAGATTGTCATCAATTACCAAAACCAACCATGGGGGCACCGCATGTTCTTTCAGCTGGTCGCCGTCGGGGGCAGGTGGCGGCATTCGGCAGCGCGCCAACTCAGCCGCCGCAGCACCCGGCCATCGAAACCAATGCACCAACATGACGTTCAATGGCGGTGGCAGCTGCCAGCGCTCCCTTAGGTAATGGTGATTAAGAATTCGAGGATGACGTGGAGGAGTTAGCGAGCTCCGAAGGTCCCCCGGTGAGCCAAAGCAATCGAGCCCGATGGAATGATGTTAATAATGCTTGCTTGTTAGAATTGTGCATTGCGCAACGTGCAACAAGAACGTATAATGGTGCACAAATGATTGGTGATGGGTACCAAGCTGTTGTTGATGACTTACTTGCTAGAAGGGGGTTGGTGTATTCCCGTTTGCAGGTGAAGAATCGGATAATTGTACTAAAAACACCCACTCTTTCTGGCGATACATGCAAGCGCACACGAGGTTGGGGAGGAAACCAGATGGAACCATTGATGCCAACTCTAAGTTCTGGATAACGCACACAGAGTTACACTTTTCACTAAGGCTAACTTAACTTGAATTCTGAAGTGTGCTCTCATAACTTAACTAGTTTTTACCTTTTTACTACCTTGCAGAAGAAACCATACCTAAGGAAGTTGCAGTGCGGTCCTCCAGCAAATGAGGAGTTGCTTGATCAACTGTTCAGAGGTTACACTGTGGATGGAAGCACAACCTTTGTGCCTGGAGATGATTATGGTCAGAATCAAGGGCAAGATGTAGAGGCAGAAGAGGAAAGGGAGGAGTTTCAAGGAACACCTACAAGTACCATCAACCAGAGGAGCCAAAGGGGCAAGAGGTCATTGAGCACTTCAAGCACATTAACCACTCCATTGAGGAAGAGCAAGAGCCCAATGGTGAAGATTGTGAGGGACATAGCCAGTACCTACAAGGAGTGTGTCGCAGTCAACACTAAGCAAATGCATAAACGTGCAAATGAGAAGGCTGAATTTTCTGCCAAGAGGTGTCAGGAGCTGGCATTTGAGTGTTGCGTTGAGAAAATAGTTGACTCTGTCCATGATATGTCCAAGATGTTCGAAACTGAGTACCAAAGGGAGTTCTTTTGTGGCCCATTAACTCCTGAACTTAGGTTGGGTTACTTCAAGAAATGGTGCAGGGACCACAATTTGGAGTAGTCCTCAAGTGTGTGTTAGGATGTTGAACCTAGCTTCAATTGATGTATGTTGAACCTATTTGTGTTGAACTATTATCTGTGTTGAACCTATTTTGTTTTATCTGTGGGCTGAATTAATTTCATTTGCTTACACTCCTTCAAGTTTTATGCTATGTGATGACAATTTGGTATATGTGTTGAAGTAGGAAGAAGATCATGGCAGCATGACTGTGGAAGAAGAATATGATGGAGGTAGCACAAGTGAGGATGAGATCATATCCATGTGCCGCAACAATTTGGTGCAGTCCGAGAATTTAATCTTGAAGTTGGTTCCTATTTTGGGTATGCACTCCGATAACTACTCTGTGAAACTACCTAGGAGGGTTAGTGGAGATTCTGGTTTGGATTGGGTGCATGACACACTAGCCCGGGATACCCAATGCTATAAGGCTGCTGGCAGCAGCATAGGTGCTTAGATGAGGTGTTGGAAATATGCCCTAGAGGCAATAATAAAAGAGTTATTATTATATTTCCTTGTTCATGATAATCGTTTATTATCCATGCTATAACTGTATTGATTGGAAACTCAAATACATGTGTGGATAAATAGACAAACTTTGTGTCCCTAGTAAGCCTCTACAGGACTAGCTCGTTGATCAAAGATGACCGCGGTTTCCAGGTCATAGACATGAGTTGTCATTTGATAACGGGATCACATCATTAGGAGAATGATGTGATGGACGAGACCCAAACATTAAACATAGCTTTTGATCGTATCAGTTATCGCTATAGTTTTCTGCATGTCATGTATAAGTTCCTATGACCATGAGATCATGTAACTCACTGACACCGTAGGAGTGCTTTGTGTGTGCCAAACGTCGCAACGTAACTGGGTGACTATAAAGGTACTCTACAGGTATCTCCGAAGGTGTCTGTTGAGTTGACATGGATCGAGACTGGGATTTGTCACTCCGTGTGACGGAGAGGTATCTCTGGGCCCACTCGGTAATACGTCATCTCAATGAGCTCAAAGTGACTAAGTAGTTGGTCACGAGATTATGTATTACGGTAATGAGTAAAGAGACTTGCCGGTAACGAGATTGAACTAGGTATAGAGATACCGACGGTCGAATCTCGGGCAAGTAACATACCGACGAGACAAAGGGAACTGTATACGGGATTGCCTGAATCCTTGACATCGTGGTTCATCCGATGAGATCATCGAGGAACATGTGGGAACCAATATGGGTATCCAGATCCCGCTATTGGTTATTGACCTGGGAGTGTCTCGGTCATGTCTGCATAGTTTCCGAACCCGCAGGGTCTACACACTTAAGGTTCGGTGACGCTAGGGTTACTAGTGAGAACAGTGCATGGTTACCGAAGATTGTTCGGAGTCCCGGATGAGATCCCGGACGTGACGAGGGTCTCCGGAATGGTCCGGGGACGAAGATTGATATATAGGATGAAAGGTTTCGGAGTCCGGAAGTGTTCCGGGGAGTATCGGGAAGACGGCGGATGACCGAAAGGGGTTTCGGGGTCCCGGAAGGAGTTTCGGGCCTAATGGGCCACAAAGGGGGGACACAACAGCCCTCATAGGGCTGTGCGCCCCCCCTGGGCCCTCTCCTCATGCGCAAGGGGGGCTGGCCCCTCCTAGGGCTGCCGCACCCCCTAGCTTGGGGGGCAAGGCACCTGGGGGGGAGCCCTAACCCTGGCGCAGCCCTGGCCGCCGCCCCCCCCCCATCTCCACTTGGCCGCCGCCCCTAGGGGTAAACCCTAGGGCGCCCCCTCCCCTCTACTCCCCCTATATAAAGAGAGGCAGAGGGAGGGCAGCCACACACGTTCGTGCCTCGGCGCTGCCCTCCCTCTCCCACAACAATCTTCGTTTTCCCGCGGTGCTTGGCGAAGCCCTGCTGGAATCCTCCACCACCATCTCCACCACGCCGTCGTGCTGCCGGTGTCTCCATCAACCTCTCCTCCCCCCTTGCTGGATCAAGAAGGAGGAGACGTCCCCAAGCTTTACGTGTGAAGAACGCGGAGGCACCGTTGCTTCGGTGCTAGGATCTTCGGCGATCTGAATCGCGGCGAGTACGACTCCATCAACCGCATTCTTGAACGCTTCCGCTTAGCGATCTACAAGGGTATGTGGATCCAACTCTCCCCTCGTAGATGCATCTCCTAGATTGATCTTGGTGAGCGTAGGAAAAATTTTTGTTTCCCATGCGGTTCCCCAACAGTGGCATCATGAGCTAGGATCTTGCGTAGATGCTTTCACGAGTAGAACACAAAAGGGTTTGTGGACGTTGATGTTTAGATTGCTTCCCTCCTTAGTCTTTCTTGATTCAGCGGTATTATGGGATGAAGCGGCCCGGACCAACTTTACATGTCCACGTACATGAGACCGGTTCCATCGACAGACATGTGACTTTTGTTGCATAAGATGGCTGGCGGGTGTCTGTCTCTCCTATCTTAGTTGAATCGGAATAGAACAAGGCGGTCCTTGTAGAAGGTTAAATAGCAACTTAAATATCACCGTTGTGGCTTTGCGTAGGTAAGAAGCGTTCTTGCTAGATACCCATAGCAGCCACGTAAAACATGCAACAACAAATTAGAGGACGTCTAACTTGTTTTTGCAGGGTATGTATGTGATATGATATGGCCAATGACATGATGAGATATATTTGATGTATGAGATGATCATGTTGTAATAGTTAATATCGACTTGCATGTCGATGCATACGGCAACCGGCAAGAGCCATAGGGTTGTCTTTAATTTTTGTATGACCTGCGTGTCAATCATTAAGCGCTTTGTAATGCTTTACTTTATCGCTAAACGGTAGCAATAGTAGTAAGAGCATGGTGGGCGCGCGACAACCCCGATGGCGACACGATGATGGAGATCATGATGATGGGGATCATGGTGTGGCGCCGGTGACGATGGAGATCATGCCGGTGCTTTGGAGATGGAGATCAAAAGCACGAGTTGATGGCCATATCATGTCACTTATGATTTGCATGTGATGTTAATCCTTTTATGCATCTTATTTTGCTTAGGACGACGGTAGCATTATAAGATGATCCTTCACTAAAATTTCAAGATAAAATTGTGTTCCCCCCGAGTGTGCGCCGTTGCGAAGGTTCGTCGTTTCGAAGCACCACGTGATGATCGGGTGTGATAGACTCTACGTTCGCATACAACGGGTGCAAGCCAGTTTTGCACAAGCAGAACACTCGGGTTAGACTTGACGAGCCTAGCATGTACAGACATGGCCTCGGAACACGGAAGACCGAAAGGTCGAGCATGAGTCATATAGTAGATATGATCAACATGTAGATGTTCACCATTGACACCACCTCATCTCACGTGATGATCGGACTTGGGTTGGTGGATCTGGATCATGTCACGCTCGAATGACCAGAGGGATGTCAATTTGAGTGGGAGTTATAAATAATTTGATTAGGTAATAACTCACTTATCATGAACAATAGTCTAAAATGTCTTTGCAAATCTTTTGTTGTAGATGGCTCGCGCAGTAGCTCCCCTGAATTTTAATGCGTTCCTAGAGAAAGCTAAACTGAAAGATGATGGGAGCAACTTTGTGGACTGGCTCCGCAATCTGAGGATCATCCTCACAGCTGCCCAAAAGGTTTATGTCCTAAATGCACCGCTAGGTGAACCCCCCGCTCCGGCCTCTGTGGACGTTATGAACGCCTGGCAGACGCGCTCGGATGACTACTCAGTCGTGCAGTGTGCCATGTTGTATAGCTTGGAAGGAGGACTTCAAAGGCGTTTTGAACATCATGGAGCATATGAGATGTTCCAGGAGTTGAAGTTCATCTTTGAAAAGAATGCTAAGATCGAGAGGTATGAGACCACCGATAAATTCTTTGCTTGCAAGATGGAGGAGAATTCGTCTGTCAGTGAGCACTTACTGAAGATGTCTGGGTACTATACCCGCATAGCTGATCTGGGACTTGTGTTCCCGGAGGAGGCTATCATTGACAGAATTCTCCAGTCACTCCCACCTAGCTACAAGAGCCTCGTGCAGCAGTACAACATGCAAGGGATGAACAAGTCCATCGCCGAGCTGTTTTCAATGCTGAAAGTCGCTGAGGCAGACATCCAGAAGGAGTATCAAGTGTTGATGGTCAATAAAACCACCAGTTTCAAGAAAAATGGTAAGGGCAAGAAGGGTAACTCTAAGAAGGGTGGCAAGGCAGTTGCTAATCCAGTGAAGAAACCCAAGGCTGGGCCCAAGCCAGAAACTGAGTGTTTCTATTGCAAGGGGAACGGCCACTGGAAGCGGAACTGCCCCAAGTATCTGGCAGACAAGAAGGGGGCCAACAACAACAAGCAAGGTATATGTGATATACATGTTATTGATGTGTACCTTACCAACTCTCGTTGTAGTGCCTGGGTATTTGATACCGGTTCGGTTGCTCACATTTGCAACTCTAAACAGGAACTACGGAATAAACGGAGGCTGGCAAAGGACGAAGTGACGATGCGCGTGGGGAATGGTTCCAAGGTTGATGTGATCGCCGTCGGCACGCTCGCTCTTCGATTACCATCGGGATTAGTTATGAACCTGAATAATTGTTATTTAGTGCCTGCGTTGAGCATGAACATTATATCTGGATCTTGTTTAATGCGAGACGGTTACTCATTTAAATCAGAGAATAAAGGTTGTTCTATTTATATGTGTAATATCTTTTATGGTCATGCACCCGAAGTAGGGGGTTTATTCTTATTGAATCTCGATAGTGATGATACACATGTTCATAACATTGATGCCAAAAGATGTAGAGTTGATAACAATAGTACCACTTTCTTGTGGCACTGCCGTCTGGGTCATATCGGCGTGAAACGCATGAGGAAGCTCCATGCTGATGGACTTTTGGAGTCTCTTGATTTCGAATCACTTGACACATGCGAGCCGTGCCTCATGGGCAAGATGACTAAGACCCCGTTTTCAGGAACAATGGAACGGGCAAGTGACTTATTGGAAATCATACATACTGATGTGTGTGGCCCGATGAGTGTCACGGCGCGCGGTGGATATCGTTATTTTCTCACCTTCACTGACGACTTAAGTAGATATGGGTATATTTACTTAATGAAGCATAAGTCTGAAACTTTTGAAAAGTTCAAGCAATTTCAGAGTGAAGTTGAGAATCATCGTAACAAGAAGATCAAGTTCCTACGATCTGATCGAGGGGGAGAGTATCTGAGTTATGAGTTTGGCAATCACTTAAGAAAATGTGGAATCGTTTCACAGTTGACGCCACCTGGAACACCACAGCGTAATGGTGTGTCCGAACGTCGTAATCGAACCCTATTAGATATGGTGCGTTCTATGATGTCTCTTGCCGATTTGCCACTATCGTTCTGGGGATATGCGTTAGAGACAACTGCATTCACTTTAAATAGGGCTCCATCTAAGTCCGTTGAGACAACACCGTATGAACTGTGGTTTGGTAAGAAACCTAAGTTGTCTTTTCTCAAAGTTTGGGGTTGCGATGCTTATGTCAAAAGGCTTCAGCCAGAAAAGCTCGAACCCAAAGCGGACAAATGTGTCTTCATAGGATACCCAAAAGAGACAGTTGGGTACACCTTATATCTCAGATCCGAGGGCAAAGTGTTTGTCGCTAAGAACGGGTCCTTTCTCGAGAAAGAGTTTCTCTCGAAAGAATTGAGTGGGAGGAAGGTAGAACTTGATGAGGTTATTGAACCTCTGCTTCAACCAGAGAGTTGCGCATCACAAAAAGATGTTTTTGTGGAGCCTGCAGCGGTTGAAGAGGAAGCCAATGATGATGATCAAGAAACTTCTGATCAAGTTACTACCGAACCTCGTAGGTCGACAAGGGTACGCACTGCACCTGAGTGGTATGGTAACCCTGTCTTGGAGGTCATGTTGTTAGACAACGGTGAACCTACGAGCTATGGAGAAGCGATGATGGGCCCGGATTCCGACAAATGGTTAGAGGCCATGAAATCCGAGATGGGATCCATGTATGAAAACAAAGTATGGACTTTGGAAGTATTACCTGAAGGGCGGAAGGCCATTCAGAATAAATGGATTTTTAAGAAGAAGACGGACGCTGACGGCAATGTCACCGTGTATAAAGCTCGACTTGTGGCAAAGGGTTTTTCACAAGTTCAAGGGATTGACTACGATGAGACTTTCTCACCCGTAGCGATGCTTAAATCCGTCCGAATCATGTTAGCGATAGCTGCATATTTTGATTATGAAATTTGGCAGATGGATGTCAAAACAGCGTTCCTTAACGGTTTTCTTAAGGAAGAGTTGTATATGATACAACCGGAAGGTTTTGTCGATCCAGAGAATGCTGACAAAGTATGCAAGCTCCAGCATTCCATTTATGGGCTGGTGCAAGCATCTCGGAGTTGGAATCTTCGCTTTGATGAGGTGATCAAAGCGTTTGGGTTTGTACAAGTTTACAATGAAGCTTGTATTTACAAGAAAGTGAGTGGGAGCTCTATAGCGTTTCTAATATTATATGTGGATGACATATTGCTGATTGGAAACAATATAGAATTTTTGGATAGCGTGAAGGGGTATTTGAACAAGAGTTTTTCGATGAAGGATCTTGGTGAAGCTGCTTTCATATTGGGCATCAAGATCTATAGAGATAGATCAAGACGCTTGATAGGACTTTCACAAAGTACATACCTTGATAAAGTTTTGAAGAAGTTCAAAATGGATCAATCCAAGAAGGGGTTCTTGCCGGTATTGCAAGGTACAAAGTTGAGTAAGACTCAATGCCCAGTAACTGCGAAAGATAGAGAAAAGATGAGTGTCGTCCCCTATGCTTCAGCCATAGGCTCTATCATGTATGCAATGCTGTGCACAAGACCAGATGTCAGCCTTGCCATAAGTATGGCCGGAAGGTTTCAAAGTAATCCTGGTATGGATCACTGGACAGCGGTCAAGAATATCCTAAAGTACCTGAAAAGGACTAAGGAGATGTTTCTCGTTTATGGAGGTGATCAAGAGCTCGTCGTAAAGGGTTACGTCGATGCAAGCTTTGACACTGATCCGGATGACTCTAAGTCTCAAACCGGATACGTATATATTCTCAACGGGGGAGCGGTAAGCTGGTGCAGTTCCAAGCAAAGCGTGGTAGCCGATTCTACATGCGAAGCGGAGTACATAGCTGCCTCGGAGGCGGCAAAGGAAGGTGTCTGGATGAAGGAGTTCATGACAGATCTTGGAGTTGTGCCTAGTGCACTGAACCCAATGACTCTGTTTTGTGACAACACTGGTGCCATTGCTCTAGCCAAGGAACCAAGGTTTCACAAGAGGACCAGACACATAAAGCGACACTTCAATTCCATCCGCGATTCAGTCAAGGAGGAGGACATAAGCATTTGCAAAGTACACACGGATTTGAATGTTGCAGATCCGTTGACTAAGCCTCTTCCACGGGCTAAGCATGATCAACACCAAGACTCTATGGGTGTTAGATTCATTACCTTGTAATGCTAGATTATTGACTCTAGTGCAAGTGGGAGACTGTTGGAAATATGCCCTAGAGGCAATAATAAAAGAGTTATTATTATATTTCCTTGTTCATGATAATCGTTTATTATCCATGTTATAACTGTATTGATTGGAAACTCAAATACATGTGTGGATAAATAGACAAACTTTGTGTCCCTAGTAAGCCTCTACAGGACTAGCTCGTTGATCAAAGATGACCGCGGTTTCCAGGTCATAGACATGAGTTGTCATTTGATAACGGGATCACATCATTAGGAGAATGATGTGATGGACGAGACCCAAACGTTAAACATAGCTTTTGATCGTATCAGTTATCGCTATAGTTTTCTGCATGTCAAGTATAAGTTCCTATGACCATGAGATCATGTAACTCACTGACACCGTAGGAGTGCTTTGTGTGTGCCAAACGTCGCAACGTAACTGGGTGACTATAAAGGTACTCTACAGGTATCTCCGAAGGTGTCTGTTGAGTTGACATGGATCGAGACTGGGATTTGTCACTCCGTGTGACGGAGAGGTATCTCTGGGCCCACTCGGTAATACGCCATCTCAATGAGCTCAAAGTGACTAAGTAGTTGGTCACGGGATTATGTATTACGGTAACGAGTAAAGAGACTTGCCGGTAACGAGATTGAACTAGGTATAGAGATACCGACGGTCGAATCTCGGGCAAGTAACATACCGACGAGACAAAGGGAACTGTATACGGGATTGCCTGAATCCTTGACATCGTGGTTCATCCGATGAGATCATCGAGGAACATGTGGGAACCAATATGGGTATCCAGATCCCGCTATTGGTTATTGACCTGGGAGTGTCTCGGTCATGTCTGCATAGTTTCCGAACCCGCGGGGTCTACACACTTAAGGTTCGGTGACGCTAGGGTTGTTAGTGAGAACAGTGCATGGTTACCGAAGATTGTTCGGAGTCCCGGATGAGATCCCGGACGTGACGAGGGTCTCCGGAATGGTCCGGGGACGAAGATTGATATATAGGATGAAAGGTTTCGGAGTCCGGAAGTGTTCCGGGGAGTATCGGGAAGACGGCGGATGACCGAAAGGGGTTTCGGGGTCCCGGAAGGAGTTTCGGGCCTAATGGGCCACAAAGGGGGGACACAACAGCCCTCATAGGGCTGTGCGCCCCCCCTGGGCCCTCTCCTCATGCGCAAGGGGGGCTGGCCCCTCCTAGGGCTGCCGCACCCCCTAGCTTGGGGGGCAAGGCACCTGGGGGGGGGAGCCCTAACCCTGGCGCAGCCCTGGCCGCCGCCCCCCCC
>LR738713.1:379086919-379130310 GCA_902687465.1 Secale cereale
CCATCTCCACTTGGCCGCCGCCCCTAGGGGTAAACCCTAGGGCGCCCCCTCCCCTCTACTCCCACTATATAAAGAGAGGCAGAGGGAGGGCAGCCACACACGTTCGTGCCTCGGCGCTGCCCTCCCTCTCCCACAACAATCTTCGTTTTCCCGCGGTGCTTGGCGAAGCCCTGCTGGAATCCTCCACCACCATCTCCACCACGCCGTCGTGCTGCCGGTGTCTCCATCAACCTCTCCTCCCCCCTTGCTGGATCAAGAAGGAGGAGACGTCCCCGAGCTGTACGTGTGAAGAACGCGGAGGCACCGTTGCTTCGGTGCTAGGATCTTCGGCGATCTGAATCGCGGCGAGTACGACTCCATCAACCGCGTTCTTGAACGCTTCCGCTTAGCGATCTACAAGGGTATGTGGATCCAACTCTCCCCTCGTAGATGCATCTCCTAGATTGATCTTGGTGAGCGTAGGAAAAATTTTTGTTTCCCATGCAACGTTCCCCAACATGAGGTGCTAAGCACATTAAATAGCTTAGCAACTATACTCCCAATGCATAGGTGCTTAGTTTATGGTAGCTAAGGTTGCTTCATTTAATGATTTAACAACTAAAGCTCTTCATGTATTGGTGGGTTTCCTTCATTTAAATGTTTTGCCTAGGTTCACGCACTTAGCATTGTTTCTTTCTAGGGTCACTACACCCATCTCTCTCCTCTTAAATAACTTGCCACATCGGATTTTTTGCCTACGTGGAAGGCTTAGCACCTGTACAAGGTGGACCATTGGGAGAGGCCTAACATGTTTAGGGTTGAGAGACCTTTGTTTAACAGGATGCATAATACTTTGGTGCAATCATATGGCTTGAAGTCCACTAGAAAAATGACATATGGAGAGGCCTTAGCTATGTTTATGGATTGTTGGAGCACCACAGTCAGTTAGACAGGCAGAGAACCGTTTTAGGAGGTCTATGAAGACAGTAAGTAGGACATTTAACAGAGTTTTGACATGCCTCCTTAGGTTAGCACATTACATAATTGTACCTAAGGACTCAACATTTTCAGAGGTGCACCCTGATACGTCCCAAACTTATCTATAATTTCTGCTTGCTCCATGCATGTTTTGGGTGATATTGCTATGCTTTTGATACACTTTCATACACTTTTGATCATATTTGGACTAACCTATTAACTCAGTGCACCCCAGTGCCAGTTTCTGTTTTCTGCTGTTTTTGTATTTCAGGTTTTCCCATTACTTAAATTGCCAGAAAAATTCCAGGAAAAATATATAAAAAATCAGCGCTCCAGAAGCTTCCATGCGCCAGAAGTGGGGCCAGAGGGGGGCCAGAGGGGCCCCAGGCGCCCTGATGGCGCGGCCCCACCCCTGGCCGCGCCGGGGGGCCGCCTGGGGGGCTCCCACCTCCTTTGGTGCCCTACTTGACCTTCTATTTATTCTCCCGTCACGAAAACCCTGATTCCAGAACCCTTTTCTCTAGAAGCAATTCCGATCTCCGCCGCCATCGCCACCAAGTTTCGGGGGACCAGAATTCCTGTGCCGGCATCCTGCCGGGATGGGGAAGTGCCCCCGGATTCATCTCCATCGACGTTGCTTCCTCCCTCCATGATGCGGGAGTAGTTCCTCCTCGGGGCTGAGGTTTCTACCAGTAGCTATGTGGTCAATTCTCTCTCCCATGATGTGGTCTTCGTTGTGATCATAGGCTATGTTAATCTAGGGTGATCCCATGATATTTCCCCTTCCTCTATGTATTGGATTGATGTACTCACTTGTCTTTATCTAGTATAATCCCCGAGACCAAGGTGACAGCGGTCTATTGGACATGGATTAGAACAATATTTTCATGAGTGATTTCCTCTTTTGTGTGTTGATTGAAGATTGAGAGTTTCTTGGTGCTTGTCTTTGACTATCCTTGAGATATGTTGTAGTGATTGTGGTACTCTCTTTGGATGGCCGCGGTGACATTGGGAAATCCATAGATTGAGAACTACAAACTTTGAGGTGTGCTTTTGTAGCCCTACATAATTCTCGTCCTCTCTTGACCACAAAGGAATGACCTCCGAGTGCGTCTCCATTGCATGTTTATGGGAAATATCATGTGATTAGACTATGTTAATGTTGTTGGGAGTTGCCACTAGTGAAAGTATGAAGCCTAGGCCTTGTTTCCACCATTGCAATACCATTTGTGCTCACGTTTACCACTTGTTTGCTTGCTGCACTTTTTATTACAGATTTATATTACTTTGCTTTGCCACTCCTATCATCCATATTTTACCATCTCTTTGCCGAACTAGTGCACCTATACAACTCCTAGTTGTATTAGGTGTGTTGGGGACACAAGAGACTTCTTGTATCTTAGTTGCAGGGTTGCTTGAGAGAGGCCATCTTCAACCTCTACTTCCCTGAGTTCGATAAACCTTAGGTCATCCACTTGAGGGAAATTGCTGCTGTCCTACAAACCTCTGCGCTTGGAGGCCCAACATAGTCTACAAGAATAGAAGCGTGTGTAGACATCAAGCTATTTCTGGCGCCGTTGCCGGGGAAGTAAGTGTTTGAAGGTATATCTTTAGATCTTGCAATTAAATCTTTTCGTTTCTTGTTTTTAGTTTCACTAGTTATGTTTATGGAAAACCGCACTCTTAGTTCGCTGCTTGGGGAAGGCCGCTTTACCACACCCGTGGTAGAGAAGTCTCCTCCACCTACTGAATGTATCCCGTTCCAAATACCACTTGGGATAATTGAAATAATTAGGAATGATTGTTATGATGGGACAGTCAATCCTAGTATTCATTTGTTGAAACTTACAGAACTTTGTGAGTTGTTTAAGATTTCAGGTTTGACAAGAGATGGAGTCATGAGGAAATTATTTGCCTTGTCACTGAAAGGAAAAGCATTGGAATTGTATAGGCTACTAGATGACTCTCACCTGCTGGATTGGGAAGAGATCCAGTCTCTCTTTTACTCCACGTTTTATCCTCTTCATAAAGTCCATGAGAATATGAATTATGTTTATAATTTCTATCCTCATGCCGGAGAGAGCATAGCCCAAGCTTGGGGGAGACTGAAAACGTTAATGCTAAAATGTCCTAACCATGGGCTCCCCAAATATATGATTGTTACTAATTTCTATGCCAGGCTCTCTCGACAGGATAAAGATTTGCTCGATGCTTCCTCTATGGGTTCTTTCACAAACGAAAAGATTGATGCTAAACGGGAACTCCTTGAAAGAATTCAATGCAACACTGAAGATTGGGAGATCGACAAAGGTAAAGAGTCAGGTATAATTTATGAGTATGATTGCATTAAGTCCTTTGTTGAAACTACAAGTTTTAATAAGTTTAGCGCTAAGTTTGGGCTTGATTCTCAACTCCTTGTTGATTTCCTCAAATCTTTTGCTTCACATCTTAATATGCCTAAGGAGGATTGCATCAAGCATCATGAACCTTTTAAAGAGATTTGCAAAGAAAATGAAATTGTTCATGATGATTGCAACATGCATGATCCAATTCCTAAAAATGAAGTTTTATATAAGCATGTTAATTTTTGTGGAGTGGATATACCTTGTGAAAGGCCTATGATAGAAGAAGAGAAGTATTGTAAGCAACATAAGCATGAAAGAACAATCACTTGGGTCAAAAATTTAAATTAAATTGCTAGAGAATTGTGTGACCTTTATCATTTTACTTGTGAACTTTGCTGTATAGAGGGTCACTTTAATTTTCAATGCATGCACTTTCAAAACATAACTGTTAACCAGTTGTCTGATAACATGATCACCCCTGATCTTTATGATGAGCTTATGTTATTTTTGATGTGTGAAGAGTTATCAGAAAAGACTTTTGGCTAGATGTTAATGCCATAGGAATAAAAAACACTTTGCAAAATTGCCATCTCTATTGTGCTGTTAATTGCCATAAAAATGATTACATAAGTAAGATTAGAAAGGAGGGAACTTTACCAAAGTATAAAAATGTCTCTTATATTTTTGCTAATAAAAAGGAGAGTTCCTCCCAAGTTTCCCCTATTGTTTCTAATGATAAACCAGGATATGTGGAGAAGCTTCATCTCCAACCACTCCCTCCTAAGGTGAAGAAGAAGAAAAAGAAGAGGAGGAGGAAGAGGAGCAAGAAGGAAGAAGAATGGGTATCAACCTGGCCTGAGCATATTCCTCCCATCAACTTTTATCCTAACGGTTGTAAGTTTAAAGAAGAAGGTGAAGTTTATTGCCTTAATTATCATCTTGATGATACGTCCGTAGGTACTATTGAAGATGATTTTGATTATGATATGCATGTTACTTATTGTGATTGGGAAAATGATGATAATGCTACTTATGATCTTGAAAATCTTTTTGGTACCAACTCTAAAAGTGATGATATGGAAAGCTCTAAGCTTGGGGATGATAGGATTGCAAATCCTTTACCCACTAGTGATGTGATAATTGATAATTCTTTTGCTAGTAAGAATAAATACAACATGTTTACAAATATAGTTGCTAGCAATGATAATGCTCTTCTCTACTATGATGATGTTATAACTCCAATCTATAGTGATTATAAAGGTACCTATGACATAAGGAGAAATTATCCTTATGAAACTTGTCATAATCATGGAGTGGAATTACTCCCTTGTTGAACACCATCTTCCTAATACACAATTAATCTATAGTGTTCAAGTTGTTTATGATAGTCCTACTCCCACTATTACCAATGAGAAAGATTATGCTTATGTGGAGAGTAAGAGTACCTTTTTGCATGTGGATCATGGTAACAATGCTTTATGTGATGCTTATATTGTTGAGTTTATTCGTGATCCCACTGAAAATTATTATGAGAAGGGAACATATGCTTATAGATATTTCAATAATATCAAGTTCCCTCTCTTTATGTTGAAGGTTTTGAAGCTGCACTTGTTTTGTCTTCCTATGCTTATTGCTTTGTGCTTCAATGAATTATTCTATTGCAATATTGATAACCCTCAACCGTAAGGGATCGAGATAGTCTTCGCGGGTAAGAATAACCCAATTTATTGATTCGACACACGGGGAGCCAAAGAGTATTTATAAGCTTTAACAGTTGAGTTGTCAATTCAACCGCACCTGAAATATACTAACTTGCAACAAAAGATAAGTGGTAACAGTGATATGATAGTGATGATAGTAATAGTAAAAGTAAACAGCAAAAGTAAATAGCAGTAGTAAATGGCAGAAGTAACAACTAGTGACAAGCAAGGTTGAAAATATTGTAGGCTAGGGAGATGGATGGTTGGGCGCTGCATGGATGAGATAGATTCTAACTTGGGGCACGGCACACGGAAAAGTAATGATCATCTAGGCAAATATCAAACATTAGGCATGTATCCCGTAGGTAGTTGTACGTGCTTGCAATAAGAACTTGCACAACATCTTTTGTCCTACCATCCCGCTACGAACGGGGCCAAAAGGAACTAATGGATATTAAGGTGCTCCTGTCAAAGAGCACCGGAACAAAGCAATGAACTCAATGGATACATGTAATCCTCAAACTACGGGCCATCCCCTTTGGTGTCCCAAGCTGTCACTTTTGGGATCGCCGGTTCCGAACCGTAACAGGTGCATACAACTCATAGATAGGATCAAGAACACAAATATATTCATGCAAACACATATGGTCCAGATCTGAAATCATGGCACTCGGGCCCTAAGTGTCAAGCATTAAGAATAACAAGTTGTAGCAAAGATGATAAACACCATACTAGATGATAGGCAACATGCCCCCAACAATCTGACGAACTATTACATGATCTAACTCATCCAATCCCTACCATCCCCTTCGCCTACAGCAAGGGAATTACTCACACATGAAGGGGGAAGCCATGGAGGGATGATGGAGTGGTGATGATGATGACGATGGCGACGATCTCCCCTCTCCGGAGGCCAAATCAGCCTCCAGATTAGCCCTCCCGAAGAAGAACAGAGGGTGGCGGCGGCTCCGCGACGAAAAACAGCGAAAGGACTTCCGATCTGGGGTTTCTGCGTCGGGAGGAAAAATACGGGCTAAAGTAGGGCACCAGGGGGTGTGGGGCCCACCCAGGCGCCCCCCCGGCGCGGCCCAGGGGGGCGCGCCCACAGGGCGCCTGGGCACCCCCTGGCCCCCCTCTGGCCCCACTTCTGGCATTTTGTTTCTTCGGGTGCGTGGATTTTTCGTGGATTTTTCTGAGATGCTTAAAAATCCGTTTTCCTGCACACAAATAAACCATACAGGCAGCTCTGCTGAAAACAGCGTTAGTCCGGGTTAGTTTAGTCCAAATCATGCAAGAATGAGGTCAAAACAATATCAAAAGTGTTTGGAAAAGTAGATACGTTTGAGACGTATCAACTCCCCCAAGCTTAGCATATTGCTTGTCCTCAAGCAATTCAGTTCAACGAACTGGACGCGACAAAGAAAACTTTGACAAACTCTTTTGCTTCATTAGATGTATATGAGCATGTACTACGAAAAGAGTTCAGCAAGTATTAAAATAGTACTTATGAGAACAATGCAAGGAGCAATCCTTCTTTCAAGTGACCAGTCACAAATAATCAAGAGTAAACAATATATTACCGAAAATCAAGACAAGATCACATTGCACATAGCTTGAGCATATTAAGGTGGTATCTCGCTAGCCTCCATGAGTGAAGCAAAACATAAATGCAGAGACTCCTCCAGAGTTTTAAAGGAGACTAGAGCTAAGAATTTCAGAATAATCATATCACAACTATGCAGAAGACAATGTAATACTTTGGGACAATGCACATTACACTCAGAATGACAATTATGCTCTCCTAGTCAGTGCTTTGAAGAAAGGAGATGAGACTCTCGAACCGTGGCTTTTATTGGCAAAGTTGAAAACCCGTGATCGGAAACAAAAACTAAACATGTACCAGAGCTCTTGGTTTTAAAAACAGAAGTAAATATGTTTTTGAGAGGTGCATATTTTGTCAACGAATGCTAGCAGATAACCCAATCACTTTTTAAGCTAGACAAGTCTCGAGGAACGGCTCCCGCATGAGGACGATCACATCCTCTTAATCTCCTTTGTTTATCACTGCCAAAGTTTTCTGATTTCTCATGAACAAAGCGTGAAGGAGGGTTTGTTTGTTATATTATCTTTTCGAGCCGGGCGCACTCAATGCCAGTTCCTTTTCATATTAGGGGTTTGCACATTATGCATGCAATCCAGGGGTGAAACCTGTCCAACTTAAAAAGATTATGAATTAACTACTACTTCCTCATGAGCTAAAACATAGGCACAAAAAGAGAAATGCTTTTGATTAATTTCGAGATGGTACATGAAATTCTTCGTTAGGAATGGCAGGTAAATACCATGTATAGGAAGGTATAGTGGACTCATATGGCATAACAGGTTTAGAGGTTTTGGATGCACAAGCAGTCATTCCGGTTAGTATGGGTGGAGGTTTAGCAAAAGACTGGGAAGCGACCAACTAGAGAGCAATAACGGTCATAATCATGCAGAGCGACAAAGCAACATTGAATCGGGCATGAAAGTGATATAACTATTCTAAAACTCAAAGATCATCAAGGCAAGGTAGACTTTTTAGTCTTAAACATGTGTAAGCATGTGCCAAGTCAATCCAAAAATTCTCTAAAGGGAAATACCACCTTAGTATGCCAGACTATGAACAGTGCGATGCATGTAGATCATTTCAATAACACATTATGTACTCTAGTTATTCGGGACTAGCCACAAGGAAAGCATGAACCACTGAAAGAGCATTGTAAACATAGCACTATGTCGCTACAAGCTGGTCTCTAGATCATAAGTACAGGCATATGTACAAAAGTAGAAACAGAAAGAGTTCATACCGGTCTTCCTTGTTGCTTCCTTTCAGTCGATCTTCGTCATTACTGCTTGTCACTTGCACGATCAAACGTAGGAAATATAATCAAATGCCATCACGGACTCGAGTTGATCTCTGAAAACAAAGCAAACTAAAGAGAGAAAGGAAATCTTTTTGAGTTTTTCAAAAGTTGAATAAAAAGCAAAAGAAAGAGAAAATCTTTTTGTTGTTTTTGCAAATAGAGGAATAAAGAAGAATGGGCAAAAACTTCGAAAAGATCAAAGCGAATAAAACGGATAATACAATGAAAAAGTGAGAAGGGCACGTACTCCCCCAAGCTTAGGCTTTTGGCCTAAGTTGGTAGCAGCTACTGCCCCCAGGAGCCTCCTGCTCCAGGGGTATGGTGGTGAGACCAGGGGTCGTAGAAGGATGATGGCGCGTACACCGAACTCCTCGGAGTCTCCCACGAGGAAGGTTCCGAGCACCAAACAGAGGAAGACCTTTCACCAAACTCGGTGACGGTCTCATCCTGAAAATGTGGTATCTCACCGTGCCTCTCCTCGTCGGGCACAACCCCCTCCATGGGGTTATGGAACTGATGCTGGACCATGAACTCATCGAACTGGACAACATCAAAGGACCATCCGTTCCTGCGAGAAAAATCAAACAAAAGAGGTGCAGGTAGACGGATCTCGCGTTCCGCGGTAGTTCCGGAACGCAAGATATAAACAAGGTTATCAAGCTCAGAACCCATGGTAACAAACTTATGCCTTTTCATAGCAGCAAGATCAAAGCTTAAATAAGTAAAAGGAGTATCATCAGGGTGTGGGGTGCCTCCAAGATGCTCTAAGATAAGCGTGGCATAAATGCCACCATATAAGTCCCCCTTGTTACCGTTCATAGCAAGGCGTCGAGCAATTAAGGTACCAATATTATAATCAGACCTCCCTGAGAGGGCTGCTGCCAGGATAGCAATATCCGGAGCAGAAATGCTGCTCGTGTTGTCACGAGCTAACACCCCTCTAGCAATATAATATGCAAAATACCTGAGGTGAGGAAACAAGATGCTGGAGATCTTTGACCGATGAATATCCCTCGTACCCATGCTGCAGAGAGAGTTGATGACGGTTTTCAGCTCGGAGGGCTGCGTGGCCATCCTTGTCGTCCTCCCAACGTTCGGCACACCTATTACTTCACAAAAATTTCCCAGAGTCATGGTGATAAGATCATTATAAATTTTAAACTCAATAGCACCTGAATCAGGATTATATCTAAAACTGTTAATGAAACCGGAGGTGAGTTTCTGATACTGAGTAACACGGCTCGTGACGAGTCGTGTCAAACCTGCATTAGCACAAAGATTATAAAACTCATCCTTGATTCCCGCAGCTTCCATGAATTCATCACATGGAAATGTCATCACACGTGCTGGACTTGTGTCTTCCAACAACTCCAGGGGCACATGATCTTCATTATAGCTCACCCTAGCAGTCAATGGTGAAGCTGCGGCTCTAGTGACTCGATCGGAGTGTGCGGGCCTCCTCTTCTCAAGCCACCCTTTTGCCCTTCCTAACAAACTCATTTCTGATTTTTTTTTACAATTTACAAAAACGAGGATTAAAACAAAGTAAGCTAAGGCAAACTACTCAACTCACTTGCCCAAGGCATAAACTTGCATCAAAACTTGGAAAACAACTTTCTACACATGCATGCAAGCTCATCTCTACAGCACCAAGAACTACTAAATACTCACAAATGAGGCCACCAATCAAAAATCTAATTGGAGGGGTGGAGGAGTCACATACCAGGGAGTATTTGCTCAAAATTTCAGCTCAAATGATGGGCTGTAGAGGGAGATCGAAGAATCGCCTCCAAGAACAGCAAGAACAAGACCAGAACTCGGGTTTCTGGAAAAAGAGAGAGAGAGGGGAAGAGGAAGTACCTGGAGGGGGGTCTCGTGGGCCCCAGGCGCCCTATGGGCGCGGCCAGGGGCTGGGCCGCGCCAGCTGGCCGCCTGGGCCACTGGTGGCCCCCCCTGGCTGGCCCCAGGACTTTCCGGGTCTCTCCCGTTGTGGAAATTTTTAATATAATTTTTCTGGATTTTTTCTGAAAACTTCACTGTTGAAATTTTTTCGAAGTTCAAAAAGCTGCAAAACTCTCTGAAAACTTGAAGCAGTTAGTAATATTGTGAAGCTTCAAAAACATAGATACTTGGTACAGCAAGTAGGACAATACTAAAAACAAATGAAAACATAGCAAGCTCAACTTTTTATCCATATAAAACACGTTCACTAGTAAGGTTGATCAAGTCTTACCAACAAACAAGCGATATATAGAGCAAAAAGTCTCACCTCCTACGAAGTAATCACTGAACTTTTACCTTGATGGACATTGTCCCTACCATGATAGTTTTGTATTTGTGAGGCACATGTAGTGGACAGTCCCATTCTCCAATTTTCACGGTCTCGATATTCTCTATAGAATTGAGGGCATGCCTCCTGTCGGTCTTCTTCGGAAAATATACCGTGTGTTCTTTATCATTCACATGAAAGGTAACCTTCCCTTTGTTGCAATCAATAACAGCACCTGCGGTGTTAAGAAAAGGTCTACCAAGAATAATGGACATGCTCCCGTCCTCGGGCATGTCAAGCACAACAAAATCAGTAAGAATTAAACAATTAGCAACTTCAACTGGAACATCCTCACAAATACCTATCGGAACAGCGGTTGACTTGTCAGCCATCTGAAGGGAGATATATGTAGGAATTAGTTTCTCTAAACAAAGCCTCTCGTAAAGAGAGAGAGGCATAACACTCACTCCCGCTCCAAGATCACATAAAGCAATTTTGACATAATTATTCTTTATGGAGCAAGGAATGGTGGGTATACCTGGATCATCGAGCTTCTCAGGAATCTTTCCGCTGAAAGAATAGTTAGCAAGCATAGTAGATATTGCATCATTAGGAACTTTTATTTTGTTAGTGACAATATCTTTCATATATTTTGAATAAGGAAGTAACTTAATAGCATCAGTCAAAGGGATTTGAAGAAAAAGAGGTTTAATCCATTCACAAAACTTATTGTAATGCTCTTCTTCTTTAGATTTGATGGACTTACCTGGAAAGGGCATGGGTTTCTGTACCCATGGTTCTTTCTCCTTCCCATGTTTTCTTGCGATGAAGTCTTCTTTAGTGTACCTCTTACGTTTGTCAGGTGCTTCTTCTTCTCGAACTTCAGGCGGATCTTTTTTCTCATTATCATTACCTTCAGGTTCAGCACCGTCTTCAGTCTCAACATCGGAAATATATACACTGTTGGGATCAATAGCTGGCTCTTCATCTGCAATAGGATCATTAGAATTGTCAGTCTCTTTATGTTTCTTCTTCTTATTTGGAGAGACAACAATTTCTTCCTCCTGCATTTGAGAATCTTGCTCGATTCTCTTCGGATGTCCTTCTGGATAAAGAGGATCTTGAGTACTAGTTCCCCCTCGGGTCTTAATCCCAAAAGCCTGCAATTTATCTTGTTTGGCATTGTTAGCAAGCAAATCTCTTTGCACATTAGAAATTTGATCAAGCTGAGTTTGAACCATATGAAAATGCTTCACAAGACATTGAACATCATTAACTGTTCTGTCTAAAACACCAAGCAACTTTTTGATAGCAAGGGAATTATCATGCAACTGACTTTCTATCCTCTCATTAAAATGATTCTGTTTCATAATAAAACTATCAAACTCATCTAAACATTGATCAGGAGGCTTACCATGAGGGATGTCACTTGCGTTGAAATCTAAAAGAGAGTGTACCTCTACCATAGGAGGGTGAGTAGTAGGCTCACACAGCTTCTCAATAGGGGGTAGATTCTTCATGTCTTCAGCTTTAATACCTTTCTCTTTAATAGACTTCTTTGCTTCTCGCATATCCTCGGGGCTTAGAACAAACATGCCCCTCTTCTTTGTTGGTGGAGGTGGTTCAGGGACGGACCAATCTTCATGGTTTTTGGCAATCCTGCCCATTAAATCTTCTGCATCGTCCGGTGTTCTTTTCCTGAAAACACAACCAGCACAACTGTCCAGATAGGACCTAGATTCATCAGTTAGACCAGCATAGAATATATCAATTAATTCATTCTTAGGGATTTCATGTCCTGGTCTAGCCTGAATCAAACCGTAGTACCTCCCCCAAGCTTTAGGGAGGGACTCATCCTGCAACTGTTTAAAGTTATAAATTCTTTGTAAAGCAGCATGTTGCATGTGAGCAGGAAAGTACTTATCAACAAAAGAGTGAGCTAAGTCCTGAGGACTCCTAATAGAACCGCATGGGAGTGAATCATACCATGCTTTAGCACCTTCCTTCAAGGAGAAAGGAAGAAGCTTGGTCACATAAAAGTAGCGTATCTTCTCATCTGTGGTAAACAGGCTACCTAGCTCACCAAGTTTAGTTAGGTGTGCAATAGCATCATCATTTTCTCTGCCATAAAAGGGGTCAGCTTCAACCATAGGTATAAGTGAAAGATCAACAGAGAAATCAAAATCAGGATCATCAATGCATATAGGAGATGTAGCAAACTCAGGATTAGGAACGGTTTTGTTTTTCAAAGAGTGTTTTTCAAATATTTTCTTAATAACTTCAGGGTCAGAGCCGGCAAACTCTGTCAGTTCCCTGCATAAATCTTCATCAAGTATATAGTAATCATCATCAAGGAGCCTCTCCTGGAGTTTACTCAAATCAGGATAATCATAAGTTTCACCAATAGGGTAGCGAGTAACAGGAAGTTCAATTCCATATTTTTCAGCAGCAGCAGTAATTTGTTTCTCAAGAGCATAACCAAGCGAGCTAATATCATCATCAAAAGTAGTAGAAGCATCATCAAGAGTATCAGACATAATAACAGATTCAGTAGGAGCATCATGTGGTGGTGGTGAGGCAAACTTACTCATAACAAAAGGTGAATCAAGAGTAGCACTAGTGCTCAGAGCAGTACCTCTTCTTGTAGTGGATAGTAAGATCGGAACCTTGGGGTCACCTTTCTTACCCATAGTGAATAAAGTGCAGTAGGTAGGATACCTCAAGTAGACTTGTAAATATTGCTATGCTCCCCGGCAACGGCGCCAGAAAACGGTACTTGATAACCCTCAATCGTAAGGGATCGAGATAGTCTTCGCGGGTAAGAATAACCCAATTTATTGATTCGACACACGGGGAGCCAAAGAGTATTTATAAGCTTTAACAGTTGAGTTGTCAATTCAACTGCACCTGAAATATACTAACTTGCAACAAAAGATAAGTGGTAACAGTGATATGATAGTGATGATAGTAATAGTAAAAGTAAACAGCAAAAGTAAATAGCAGTAGTAAATGGAAGAAGTAACAACTAGTGACAAGCAAGGTTTAAAATACTGTAGGCTAGGGAGATGGATGGTTGGGCGCTGCATGGATGAGATAGATTCTAATTTGGGGCACGGCACACGGAAAAGTAATGATCATCTAGGCAAATATCAAACATTAGGCATGTATCCCGTAGGTAGTTGTACGTGCTTGCAATAAGAACTTGCACAACATCTTTTGTCCTACCATCCCGCTACGAACGGGGCCAAAAGGAACTAATGGATATTAAGGTGCTCCTGTCAAAGAGCACCGGAACAAAAGCAATGAACTCAATGGATACATGTAATCCTCAAACTACGGTCCATCCCCTTTGGTGTCCCAAGCTGTCACTTTTGGGATCGCCGGTTCCGAACCATAACAGGTGCATACAACTCATAGATAGGATCAAGAACACAAATATATTCATGCAAACACATATGGTTCAGATCTGAAATCATGGCACTCGGGCCCTAAGTGTCAAGCATTAAGAATAACAAGTTGTAGCAAAGATGATAAACACCATACTAGATGATAGGCAACATGCCCCCAACAATCTGACGAACTATTACATGATCTAACTCATCCAATCCCTACCATCCCCTTCGCCTACAGCAAGGGAATTACTCACACATGAAGGGGAAAGTCATGGAGGGATGATGGATTGGTGATGATGACGACGATGGCGACGATCTCCCCTCTCCGGAGGCCAAATCAGCCTCCAGATTAGCCCTCCCGAAGAAGAACAGAGGGTGGCGGCGGCTCCGCGGTGAAAAACAGCGAAAGGACTTCCGATCTGGGGTTTCTGCGTCGGGAGGAAAAATACGGGCTAAAGTAGGGCACCAGGGGGTGTGGGGCCCACCCAGGCGCCCCCCGGCGCGGCCCAGGGGGGGCGCGCCCACAGGGCGCCTGGGCACCCCCTGGCCCCCCTCTGGCCCCACTTCTGGCATTTTGTTTCTTCGGGTGCGTGGATTTTTCATGATTTTTCGTGGGTTTTTCTGAGATGCTTAAAAATCCGTTTTCCTGCACACAAATAAACCATACAGGCAGCTCTGCTGAAAACAGCGTTAGTCCGGGTTAGTTTAGTCCAAATCATGCAAGAATGAGGTCAAAACAATATCAAAAGTGTTTGGAAAAGTAGATACGTTTGAGACGTATCAAATATTCCTATGCATAGGAAGCATGTTAGGCTTAAATGTGTTTGGTATTTGCTTCTTGATGCTCTCTTTTGTTCTTCAACTCTTATTCTTACGAGAGCATCATTAAAGTCTTAAGCCTATCTTTATGGCTATAAAGAAAGAGCTCTAGGGAGACAACCCTTGTTATCTTTGCTTTCAGTTTGTTTTTTCAGTTTTTAGTGGTCTTGATGTTTGTTACTACTGTAGCAACATCATTGTATCTTTATTTTTCAGCTTTGTGCCAATTTTAGCCTCTGATTGCAAGAAAGTTCAAAAGTTGTGACATGATGTCCAGAAAATAGATTCTGTCCTTGGAAAGAAAAATTCAAATTAATCACCAGATCATCTTTTTGATCTGAATTTTTTTGACAACATGCTCTATACAATTGGCTTTCGAGCGTCCGTTCTGAGTTTTTTGATTTGAGTTGCAGAAGTACCCCAAAAAATTATTTACTACCTGCTGGTCTGTTTTCCACAAATTCTGCCCTGTTTTGCCTTTTCTTCGTTTTGCAGACCTTAAGCTTGCTTTTTCTTTGCAAAAACTTTTCGGCGATCTTGAGAAACAGTAGACCTTCAAGAATATCTTTGTTTCCAGTAGAGAAAAATTATTTTATTGTGGGTACTAACCTCTCTAATCAGATTATGATGAGTTATGTATGAAGGGAGTTTTCAAGTGTGCGAGGGAAGATGATAAAAGAAGATTCAGGAGTGTCAAACGCTCAAGCTTGGGGATGCCCCCATGCACCCCCAAGAAATATCAAAGGAGACTCAAGCATCTAAGCTTGGGGATGCCCCCGTGCATCCCCTTCTCCATCAACAATTATCAGTTCGTCCTTCGTTCCACTATATTTTTATCACTTCATGCGTTATGTGCTATGCTTGGAGCGTCTTGCTCTTTTCTTTTTAGTTTATTTAGTTTTACTTGCTGTTCTTAACAAGTTGGATCCTAGCCTTCATTGTTTGGGAGAGAAACACGCTCCACTCCACTGTAGAACACAACATAGGCTTGCATGCGTATCTTCTTGTGTGTATTCTTTATCTTTTCATAGCTGCTGTCATGCTTAGCTCTTAGTTTTCATGCTTATCTTTTTAAGAGCTTTTGTTTAGGTTGTTGCTTCTGGAACTCTCTTGAGTTATCATGCTTATCTTGTTAAGAGAGTTGGCTTCTGTGGCACTGGTTGATATGTCTATGATAAAAATGCTATGTGCATAATGGTGCTTAGTAGTTCATGTTTTCTTATGGTTAGTCTCAAATAGCTGGGGGTTCTTAATATGTTATTGAAGTACCAACATGATTTGTTTGCCTATGATGTGGTATGGTTTAGTGATATCTTCCTCCAAGAATTTATTTTGATTGACTTGGCATATGCTCACGCATATTTAAGACTGTAAAGAAAGTCTATCAAGCCTTGATGATCTTTAATTTCTGAGTAGTGATATAACTTCCATGCCCGATTCAATGTTGCTTTGCCGCTCTGCATGATTATGGCCGTCATTGCTCTCTTAGTTGGTCTCTCCCAGTCTTTTGCTAGCCTTCACATGTACTAAGAGGACTGACTGCTTGTGCATCCAAAATCCTTGAAACCAGTTATGCCATATGAGTCCACCATACCTTCCTATATATGGTATTTACTTGCCATTCCTAACGAAGACTTTCTTGTACCATCTCAAAATTATTCAAAAGCATTTCTCTTTTGTGCCTCTGCTTTAGCTCATGAGGAAGTAGTAGGTAATTCATGATCTTCTTATGTTGGACAAATTTTACCCCGGGATTGCATGTCTAATCTGCAAACCCCTACTACGAGGAGGGACTAGCATGAGTGCGCCCAGCTCACAAAAGATAATAGCAACAAACAAACCCTCCTTCACGCTTTGTTCATGAGAAATCAGAAAACTCTGGCAGTGATAAACAAAGGAGATTAAGGGGATGTGATCGTCCCCGCGTGGGAGCCGTTCCTCGAAACTTGTCCAGCATAAGAAGTAATTGGGTTATCTACTAGCATTCGTTGACGAATTATGCACCTCCCAAAAGCTTTTTATCTCTGTTTTTAAAACCACGAGCTCTGGTACTTGTTTAGTCTTTGCTTCCAGCCACGGGTTTTCAACCTTGCCATCAAAATCCACGGTTCGAGAGTCTCCACCTTCTTTCTTCAAAGCACCAACTATTGAGAGCATGATTGTCATTCTGAGTGTAATGTGCATTGTCCCAAAGTACCATTGTCTTCTGAATGATTGTGATATCGCTTATTCTGAAATCATTGTATCTAGTCGTTACTTAAACTTCGGAGGTGCTCCTGCATTTATGTTTTGCTTCACTTAAGGGGGCAAGCGAGGTATCACTTTGTCATGTTTGCACACCATGCTCACTACAAATCTATTGGGTGTTTCAGTGTCATATTGTAAACTTTCAGTTCTTTGTGATATTCTCATGAGGCAACTTAATTACTAAAGATTCATTATCTCAATAAGCATTTGTCATGTGATTGTGAAAGACTCTTTGGTAGTATGTCACCACATAAATTGTGCTTGTTATCATTTACCTACTCGAGGACGAGCAGGAATTAAGCTTGGGGATGTTGATACGTCCCAAACGTATCTATAATTTCTGCTTGCTCCATGCATGTTTTGGGTGATATTGCTATGCTTTTGATACACTTTCATACACTTTTGATCATATTTGGACTAACCTATTAACTCAGTGCACCCCAGTGCCAGTTTCTGTTTTCTGCTGTTTTTGTATTTCAGGTTTTCCCATTACTTAAATTGCTAGAAAATTCCGGAAAAAATATATAAAAATCAGCGCTCCAGAAGCTTCCATGCGCCAGAAGTGGGGCCAGAGGGGGGCCAGAGGGGCCCCAGGCGCCCTGATGGCGCGGCCCCACCCCTGGCCGCGCCGGGGGGCCACCTGGGGGGCTCCCACCTCCTCTGGTGCCCTACTTGACCTCCTATTTATTCTCCCGTCGCGAAAACCCTGATTCCAGAACCCTTTTCTCCAGAAGCAATTCCGATCTCCGCCGCCATCGCCACCAAGTTTCGGGGGACCAGAATTCCTGTGCCGGCATCCTGCCGGGACGGGGAAGTGCCCCCGGATTCATCTCCATCGACGTTGCTTCCTCCCTCCATGATGCGGGAGTAGTTCCACCTCGGGGCTGAGGTTTCTACTAGTCGCTATGTGATGTCTACACACGCTTCTACTCTTGTAGACTATGTTGGGCCTCCAAGCGCAGAGGTTTGTAGGACAGTAACAATTTCCCTCAAGTGGATGACCTAAGGTTTATCGAACTCAGGGAAGTAGAAGTTGAAGATGGTCTCTCTCAAGCAACCCTGCAACTAAGATACAAGAAGTCTCTTGTGTCCCCAACACACCTAATACACTTGTTAGATGTATAGGTGCACTAGTTCGGCGAAGAGATGTTAAATGGCAAGTAATATGGATGGCAAAACAAAGTAATATAATTCTGTAATAAAAAGTGCAGCAAGCAAACAAGTGGTAAACGTGAGCACAAATGGTATTGCAATGGTGGAAACAAGGCCTAGGGTTCATACTTTCACTAGTGGCAACTCCCAACAACGTTAACATAATCGAATCACATGATATTTCCCATAAAACATGCAAAGGGGACACACTCGAAGGTCATTCCTTCGTGGTCAAGAGAGGACGAGAATTATGTAGGGCTACAAAAGCACACCTCAAAGTTCGTAGTTATCAATCTAAGGATTTCCCAATGTCACCGCGGCCATCCAAAGAGAGTCCCACAATCACCACAACATATCTAAAGGATAGTCAAAGACAAGCACCAAGAGACTCTCAATCTTCAATCAACACACAAGAGAGGAAATCACTCATGAAAATATTGTTCTAATCCATGTCCAATAGACCGCTGTCACCTTGGTCTCGGGGATTATACTAGATAAAGACAAGTGAGTACATCAATCCAATACATAGAGGAAGGGGAAATATCATGGGATCACCCTAGATTAACATAGCCTATGATCACAACGAAGATCACATCATGGGAGAGAGAATTGACCACATAGCTACTAGTAAGAACCTCAGCCCCGAGGAGGAACTACTCCCGCATCATGGAGGGAGGAAGCAACGTCGATGGAGATGAATCCGGGGGCACTTCCCCGTCCCGACAGGGTGCCGGCGCAGGAATTCTGGTCCCCCGAAGCTTGATGGCGATGGCGGCGGAGATCGGAATCGCGTCTGGAAAAAAGGGGTCCGGAATCAGGGTTTTCTCGACGGACCTTAAATATATGCCAAAGGGGGTCACCAGGGGAGTCCTGGGGGGCCCAGGCGCCCCCCCCCCCGGCGCGGCCTAGGGGTGGGCCGCCTGGGCAGGCCGCCTGGAGCCCCTGTGGGTCCCCCCCCGGCTGTACTTTGGCCGCACGATAGCTCCTGGAACGCTGCTTTTTTATATATATTTTCTGGATTTTTCCTGGCAGTTCTCGTAATGTGAAAACCTGAAATACAAAAACAGCCGAAAACAGAAACTGGCACTGGGGGTGCACTGAGTTAATAGGTTAGTCCAAATATGATCAAAAGTGTATGGAAGTGTATAAATATCATAGCAATATCACCCAAAAGAGGCATGGAGCAAGCAGAAATTATAGATACGTTTTGGACGTATCACTATGTGGTCAATTCTCTCTCCCATGATGTGATCTTCATTGTGATCATAGGCTATGTTAATCTAGGGTGATCCCATGATATTTCCCCTTCCTCTATGTATTGGATTGATGTACTCACTTGTCTTTATCTAGTATAATCCCCGAGACCAAGGTGACAGCGGTCTATTGGACATGGATTAGAAGAATATTTTCATGAGTGATTTCCTCTTTTGTGTGTTGATTGAAGATTGAGAGTTTCTTGGTGCTCGTCTTTGACTATCCTTGAGATATGTTGTGGTGATTGTGGTACTCTCTTTGGATGGCCGCAATGACATTGGGAAATCCATAGATTGAGAACTACGAACTTTGAGGTGTGCTTTTGTAGCCCTACATAATTCTCGTCCTCTCTTGACCACAAAGGAATGACCTCCGAGTGCGTCTCCATTGCATGTTTTATGGGAAATATCATGTGATTAGACTATGTTAATGTTGTTGGGAGTTGCCACTAGTGAAAGTATGAAGCCTATGCCTTGTTTCCACCATTGCAACACCATTTGTGCTCATGTTTACCACTTGTTTGCTTGCTGCACTTTTTATTACAAATTTATATTACTTTGCTTTGCCACTCCTATCATCCATATTTTACCATCTCTTCGCCGAACTAGTGCACCTATACAACTCCTAGTTGTATTAGGTGTGTTGGGGACACAAGAGACTTCTTGTATCTTAGTTGCAGGGTTGCTTGAGAGAGACCATCTTCAACCTCTACTTCCCTGAGTTCGATAAACCTTAGGTCATCCACTTGAGGGAAATTGCTGCTGTCCTACAAACCTCTGCGCTTGGAGGCCCAACATAGTCTACAAGAATAGAAGCGTGTGTAGACATCACACCCAAACTTGGAAAATCCATCATTCTGGCCACACTTCAATGACTGCGTAGGAGCTATAGATGGGACACATGTGAATGTTGTGATGGATAAGAGTAAGAGGGTTCCATACTTGAACATGCACAATGAAACCAGTGAATGTGCTTGATGTTTGTGATTTCGACATGAGATTTACATTTGTGATGTCAGGATGGTCTTGTTCAGCACATGACATGAGAGTTTTCAAAGATGCCATAACTACTCATCATCACAAATTTCCACATCCACCACCAGGTTTGCTAGTTGAACCGTCTTGTAACATTTTTTTATCCAATTGCACTTGTTCATCTAAGTATCATTATGTGTCTTTCACAATATGTAGGGAAGTATTATGTGGTCGATGCGGGGTACCCAAACCGGCCAGGCTACCTTTCACCATACACATGTACAAGGTACCATGTGCAGCAATGGCGAAACGCCATGTGCAACAGTGGCAAAACGGCCCGCCGCCACAAGGTTTGAAAGAAACCTTCAACCATGCACATGCCAAAGTTAGGAATGCCGTTGAGCGATCCTTTAGAGTGTTGAAGATGAAATTTAGGATTTTGTTGAACATGCCAAAATTTCCAGAGGACAAACAAACTTGAATTATTGTTGCTTGTATGGCTCTTCATAATTTCATTTGTGAGAGCAAAATTGCGGATAGGGAATTTGATACTGTGGTGCGGATGAAAATTATAACCCAATGCCTAGCTCTTGTGCATCCACATGGCCAGAAGACGAAACTCTTGTTGAAGATGCCAACATGAATGCCTTCCGTGATGAGTTCGCTCATGATTTGTTTCATGGAGTGTAATATTTTTTGAAGCTTCGATTGACGATTTGTATGTTTAAGTGGGACATCTCATCTGTATGAACAAAATAAAATTTAATATGTTTTGCATACTTGATTTGTATAGATGGTTCGTTTATGTCAATTGTGAGCGTGAGGAGGCCGCACAAAAGCCGACCACACAAAATCCGACAGAAAATATGGTCCAAAGTAGCCAAATGATGCAGAAAGATTATTTACTGTCAATCTAATCCCACCATTCAAACACCCCTTTGATTAGAGTTAGTTCATGGTTAAAATCTAGCTCTAACCTCTAACTAAGTTAGAGTATTCAAACATGATCAATATTTAACGTGTTTTTTCTTGCACTTAGGCCTCCTTTGGTTCATAGGGTAGGAAAATCATAGGAATAGAAAAGTCATAGGAATGAGATGACATGCATCTCAAATCCTATTAGTAGGAATAGGAAAGGAGATGTCCTTTGATTCACTTCATAGGATTTTTTCCATTGAGTCTAGGCTAATGTTTATTTTCCTATGAAATGTGGAGGATAGGAAGAATTCCTCCATAGGAATAGGATTTCATTCCTACAAACCAAAGGGCTCCGAAGGAATTTTTCCTACCAAAATCCTATCCTACAGAATTCCTATAAAAATCCTTCAAACCAAAGGAGGCCTTTAGTATGTTTTGGAACGATGCAACCTATCAAAGGCGTGGTTATGCCGGTCCAGTCTCTCGGAGATGCTCACAGGGTAGGATGTACGTGTGTGCGTTTATATGGGTGAGTGTATGCGCGTTTATATAGGCGCTTGCGTCTGATTAAAAAAAAGGCGTGGTTGCTTTGTCTTTCGTGTGTTCCAAACTAGTGTGAACCTCGAAATTCCAACACACCTCAACGCGTTTTGAGAGTTGTACAAACATTAATTAAAGTACAACGCGGGCCCTACCTTCGGAACAATCGGGGCCACTTGTAAGTTGACCTTTCGGCCCACCTCGCAGCCTCCTCGTTCTTTCCAGAGACTCTCCTTTCCCCGCCAGCAAGAAAAGCACACGCGCACTCCCGTCCGACCGACACGCGGGACCCACCTGTCACCCCCCGTCAACAAAGCCGGCCTCCAGCAACAACCGCCGAAATTTTGCAATCCGGTCCTCCAGTCCGTCCCCATCCCAGCCAGAACCCTAGACCGTCCTCGCCTTGCTTCCTTCACCGACGCGACAGCGAGGCGAATCCAAGGTGAGTTCCGCCGGATCCGCCCTCTCCGCACCCGCTCCCCCGCGCTCCCCGCCTCACGACGTGCCGGCCGGTGCAGGTTTCGCGGCGGTCGCGGCCCTAGCACGCGCTGGATCTGACGCGGCAGCTCCCGGCGGCCGCCTACTACTGCCTGCTCTTCGCTGCGTCGGCGGCCGTCCTCGGGCTTCTCGGCGGCGTCGCGCGCTATATGCTTCCCCGGAAGCGGGAGATCGTCGCCGGCGAGGTCGAGGACTTGCAGAAGAAGACCCGCGCCGGGGAGGGGGAGACCACCAGGGAGGAAGGAGACGCAGCCATGGCAGGGAGGGGGAACGAGATCGACGAGGACCTGCACAGCCGCCAGCTCGCCGTCTATGGGCGCGAGACCATGAAGCGCCTCTTCGGCTCTAACGTCCTCGTCTCTGGACTCCAGGGTCTTGGTGCTGAGATCGGTACGTGAAGTCCAGGCGCTCCTCTAATCGAGATGTTCTTTCTCTTTTTTGTTTATAATATATAATCTCTTTCCTTGATTTGTTACCTTTTATACGTGGAAGTAGGTTAGCTGCAAAAAAGGAAATTTGTAATTACTACCCCTTGCTCGATCTGAAGTAGCTTAGCGACCTAGGGATTCCTATTATGTTTCTCGTACGCAAATTTACTGCTCGTAATTGCTATCTTGAGCTCTTGGTTCAGCTCTTTCTCTGCTGCTGTTGCTGCTACTTTGACCAAACACACTGATGTGAATTGCCCTCTTAGCTAGATGGGCTCTCATTATTGTGCCTTATGATTTGAGTTCAAACCACCAAAAGCCAGAGCTTTTCTCTACCTAGTTTTGTAACTAGTGCTGTTTATCATTCACAAGGTAGATGCACTAACAAGTATACTACCTAAATCATCACACCAAAACTTTTATGCGTGTGTTGATATGTGTGTCTTTTGTGTTACCCTATCAGTGCCCCTTACACAATCCCATTATGATGGGCGAACTTCTGCACTGCACCACACCACACGTAGTTATTCACTGACATTTTGCCAATAACCCCAGTGGTAGTTTTGGTCTGTGATACCAAGTTGATACTTGACACATTAAAGGTTATTAAAGGTGTACTTTTTTTTTCTGCCAGCCAGTTGGATTATTGGATTTATTTGAGATGTCTGTTACTCATTTTATCACACCATATGAGTATTTGGTTATAAAAACAAAACATAAGCTTGGCTAGGAGCTTGGCAGTCCGTAAAAACTGAACTTTTAAAAACTTGAGGAGGTTTTGACAGGCTGTAATTAAGCTTTGGGCTTACAGTTGATTTAATACCCATGTATTCCTGCAGCAAAGAACCTTGTCCTTGCGGGTGTCAAGTCTGTAACCTTGCACGATGATGGTAATGTGGAGCTGTGGGACTTATCAGGCAACTTCTTCCTCTCGGAGAATGATGTTGGGCAAAACCGTGCTCAAGCTTGTGTACAGAAGCTACAAGAGCTTAACAATGCTGTCCTCGTCTCTGCCTTAACCGGTGATTTGACCAAGGAGCACCTTTCGAAATTCCAGGTGCACCAGCATGAAATTGATCTCTCATTTTCTACCTCACTATTTCATTTTTTTCTACATTTATGTGTCTTCATTTAAGGTTTTACATTATGCTGGTACTTTGTCCATGTGAGTTGTAACAAGCAGGCTATCCATCTTTCTATTCGGTTTTGGTATAGAAATTTCACACCAGTTTTACGAAGAACTAACATTTCAAAAGAAGCGATGTACCACAATTTTAGCATTTACGGAACATCACCTTTAATAAATAATAAAGTAATGTAGTCAAGTACTTGAAATATTTGGCCATGACCTCATCATAATCAGTGTGTGTACTGTAAAATTGTATGAAGTGCTCCCTCTAAAGAAATATAAGAGTGGTTAGATCACTACTTTACTGATCTAAACACTCTTATATTTCTTTACGGAGGGAGTATAAGATAAGCCCTGCATATCGTGGATTGTTGTGAGATTCTAAAAAGGCTTCATCTGCTTGAATGTTTGGACTAGTGTTAGGTTTTACAGTCTATCTGTATATCTGTGCTCCATTCATGTCCTTATTTTACCTGCAATTTCTTTGTGATTTAGGTCCTGAAGTCGAATTTTATTTAAACTGCGAATTTTGTGTCTGGCAACGTGTATTCTGTTAAGTGTTGGCCTTAGTAATATTATTGCCAATGTGTATTCTGTTAACTGTGCTGTGCAAACTGGTGAGAAGATAAATTGACTATAAAATTCCAAATCCATGTTCTGTTGTGCCAGTCCCACAAACGGATCTGTTTGTGAAATGCAACTGAAATTCCAAATCCATGTTCTTCAGTTTGCACTTTGCAGTATATGAGTTTTTAGGAGGATTAGTTGACTCCTCACACATTTTATTTATATGCTTCTTGATTTACACTGGTTAAATTTGGTCATTTATCATTCTCAGAATAACTTTCATATGTACTTGCAGGCCGTCGTCTTCACTGATATCAGCTTAGATAAAGCAATTGAGTTTGATGATTACTGCCACAGCCACCAGCCACCCATTGCTTTCATCAAGTCTGAAGTTCGTGGTCTTTTTGGCAGTGTGTTTTGTGACTTTGGTCCTGAATTTACTGTTTTGGATGTGGATGGAGAGGAACCACATACCGGAATTGTTGCATCAATCAGCAATGACAATCCAGCACTTGTATCTTGTGTGGACGATGAGCGTCTGGAGTTCCAGGATGGTGATCTAGTTATTTTCTCTGAAGTCCATGGAATGACTGAGCTGAACGATGGAAAACCAAGAAAAGTTAAGAATGCAAGGCCTTATTCTTTCTTCTTGGAAGAGGACACTTCCTCATTTGGCGCATATGATAGAGGTGGTATAGTCACACAGGTCAAGCCACCGAAGGTTATTAAATTCAAACCCTTGAAAGAGGCCATGTCAGAGCCGGGAGAATTTCTCATGAGTGATTTCTCCAAATTTGAGCGGCCACCTCTTCTGCATTTGGCATTTCAAGCTTTGGATAAGTTTAGGACTGAGTTGAGCAGATTCCCTGTTGCTGGGTCCACTGATGATGTGCAAAGGGTGATAGAGTATGCTATTAGCATTAATGATACTCTGGGAGATAGGAAACTTGAAGAAATTGACAAGAAGCTCCTGCACCATTTTGCTAGTGGTTCCAGGGCTGTTCTGAATCCTATGGCTGCGATGTTTGGTGGTATTGTGGGTCAGGAGGTAGTGAAAGCTTGCTCAGGGAAATTTCATCCACTTTATCAGGTTAGGATCAGCTGTCTCTTGTTTTCATTATATAATTACATTTATTTGCTGTAATTTTTAACATTAGTTGTTTTGATTTTGTAGTTCTTCTATTTTGATTCTGTCGAGTCTCTTCCTGTTGACCCCTTGGAGCCTGGTGATTTGAAGCCGAAGAACAGTAGATATGATGCTCAAATCAGCGTATTTGGATCTAAGCTTCAAAACAAACTGGAGGAAGCAAAAATCTTTATGGTCGGTTCTGGGGCACTTGGATGTGAGTTCTTGAAGAACCTGGCACTAATGGGTATTTCTTGCAGCCAGAATGGAAATCTGACCGTGACAGATGATGATGTTATTGAAAAGAGCAATTTGAGCCGCCAATTTCTTTTCCGTGACTGGAACATTGGGCAACCTAAGTCCACAGTTGCTGCCACGGCTGCTATGGTAATTAATCCTAAACTTCATGTGGAGGCCCTTCAGAACAGAGCAAGTCCCGAGACTGAAAATGTGTTTAATGATGCCTTCTGGGAGAACCTTGATGCTGTTGTCAATGCCCTGGACAATGTGACTGCAAGAATGTACATAGACTCCAGATGTGTATATTTCCAGAAGCCACTTTTGGAATCTGGGACGCTGGGTGCGAAATGCAACACACAGATGGTCATCCCTCACCTAACAGAGAACTATGGGGCTTCAAGGGATCCACCTGAAAAGCAGGCACCTATGTGCACTGTACATTCATTTCCTCATAACATTGATCATTGCCTAACCTGGGCTAGGTCTGAGTTTGAGGGTTTACTTGAGAAGACTCCCACTGAAGTAAATGCTTTCCTGTCAAATCCTACTACATACATAAGTGCAGCAAGAACTGCTGGTGATGCACAGGCTAGAGATCAGCTTGAACGTGTTATTGAGTGTCTTGACAGAGACAAGTGCGAGACTTTCCAGGATTCTATTACGTGGGCCCGGCTTAAGTATGTTTAGCCCCTCTCCTCTGCCTCCTTGCCCCTTTTCACAATTAGGTTAATCTGCCTTAGTGCATCATGAGCTGTGTTTCTGTGTACATGCTTTGTTTATATTTATTTCACTTGCTTCCAATGTTACTCACCCTACTGTTTTTCCTGGTGGTTTATCTTAGGTTTGAGGATTACTTCTCCAACCGTGTGAAGCAGCTGACGTTCACTTTCCCAGAAGACTCAATGACCAGCTCTGGTGCTCCTTTCTGGTCTGCTCCAAAGCGGTTCCCAAGACCTGTGGAGTTCTCGTCCAGTGATCCAACTCAGCTTAGCTTTATTTTGGCTGCTGCAATATTGAGGGCGGAGACTTTTGGAATACCCATACCTGAGTGGGCCAAAACTCCAAACAAGCTGGCTGCTGAAGCTGTAGACAGGGTTATTGTCCCGGATTTCCAACCAAAGCAGGGGGTTAAGATAGTTACAGATGAGAAGGCCACTAGTCTATCCTCTGCATCTGTTGATGACGCTGCTGTCATTGAAGAGCTTATTGCCAAGTTAGAAGAAGTTTCCAGAACACTGCCATCAGGGTTTCATATGAACCCAATACAGTTTGAGAAGGTCAGCATGTCACCACATTTTCTTTTTTCTAAACTTAAGTGATTTGCTCTGAATCTTTCCTGTCGACCTATATATGGTACCTTTCCTGAGAAATGCCTGATTTCATTTCGAACACATGCCTACTTTCCTCCCCTTTCCCCCCTTGGGTATGCAGCCTTGCAACCCTCCTTAAGTTTCATACAAGAAGAATTGCTGAACTGCTTTCTGTATTTGCAGGATGATGACACAAACTTCCATATGGATGTGATAGCTGGTTTTGCCAACATGAGGGCAAGGAACTACAGCATTCCGGAAGTGGACAAGCTAAAGGCCAAGTTTATAGCGGGCAGGATCATCCCAGCTATCGCCACCTCCACCGCGATGGCCACTGGCCTCGTCTGCCTCGAGCTTTACAAAGCCCTTGCTGGTGGACACAAGGTTGAAGACTACCGCAACACGTTTGCAAACCTCGCGATCCCTCTCTTCTCCATCGCTGAACCGGTTCCACCCAAGACCATCAAGCACCAGGAGCTGTCGTGGACTGTCTGGGACCGGTGGACTGTGACGGGCAACATCACGCTGAGGGAGCTCTTGGAGTGGCTCAAGGAGAAGGGCCTGAACGCCTACAGCATATCCTGTGGCACCTCGCTGCTGTACAACTCCATGTTCCCCAGGCACAAGGAACGGCTTGACAGGAAGGTGGTTGATGTTGCCAGGGAGGTGGCCAAGATGGAGGTGCCCTCCTACCGGCGTCATCTCGACGTCGTGGTGGCGTGTGAGGATGACGACGACAATGATGTCGACATCCCACTTGTGTCGGTCTACTTCCGCTGAAGAAGCGCTCCTTCTGCGTTCACATGATCTTGTGGTTGGTCATGCTGGGTCGACTGACATGTCATGAGTTGCATTAGTGATTGTAAGCTGAGTGGGGGCTTAAGCCACATTACCGACTGATTTTCCTTTCTACCATCTTGATGTCGATCGGATCATTTGGGGGCTGATCTCGGGTTGTTACCAGACATCACGGTTCATGAGACTAGGCACAACATCATCTTGATAATTGTTGCATGATGCGTTTACAACTAAAATTGGTCGTCGTGGGATTGAATGCATGTTTTAATCTGTCTGTCCTCATTTTTGTGCGCCACGGCGCACTATTCGTAGCGTGTGTGTGTTGTCAAGTACTTCGTTGCCTTGTTCAATTAAATCTCGTAAATCGGGGGCAACCTTTTCATCTATAGAAAACTTGTATGCCTTCATGACTGCTGCTTGCACGCCTAATAGGATCTTGATTGTGGAGAAGAAGGTGGTTGGTGTTCATGTTGGGCACATGAATGTTAGATACTACCTCGGTCCTGGTTTATTGGCCCCTTTTTGTAATTTGGATCAATTTTTGATTAAAAATTTAACTAGCAGAATGTTAATGCATGTCAATAAAAAATATTATTTGATTTATATTTGAATGTAGTTTTCAACAATATAATTTATAATGACAAGCATGAACATTCTATAACTTAAAATTTATGATTAAAATTTGATACGAAATACAATGAAGAACAATAAACCAGAACGGAGGTAGTATACCACTTTATTGATGATGTGATGATGTTACCTGCGGGCAGCGACGTAGTCAGGCCCCAGGCCACTAGGGTCATGGCCTGGGGCGTGCCGGCTCACTCCTTTGTTGACTGTAGCAACTTGAGCACTGTTTGACACTGTTTACTACTGTAGCAATGATGTTGGCCCGAGGCTTGCCTCCAATCTGACTACGCCACTGCCTGCGGGGTTACATGCACGGTTTTGGCGTATGTTGCATCCCGTTCTGCATGGGAGGCTGACGCCAGTGGTACAAGTGCTTGAAAGTTATGAGAGGCAAATGCCAAAACGGAATAAAGTTTTCTGAACGAAAATACTCTTTCCGTTTTTATATAAAGGCACTTCACTTTTTTGTGTGAAACTTCGACTCATAATTTTGGTCAATAAAGAGGTTGTATGTCATCAAATATATATGGAGGGAAAGTTCTTTAAAATATGCATCCAATGACGTTCATATTTCTCTACTCCAATAAAAGACTCGGTTGGTGATGATGATGTATCTTTCATCTGTCATTTTTGACCACCGGATCTGCATCTAACGACCGTAAGGTAAGCTCTGGTATTTTTCAACAAAACCTCACTTCTTTATTCCAATTTGCTGAAAACCCCTTAGTATCTTGAAACCAACCACATCCCTCCCTCACCTTAACAAAAACAGGCACACGAAATGTATTTCGTTCCGAACATAATAAAAGTAAAATTTTAGCGATATATATATACCAAAATTAGAGTATATTTTTTTTTCAAGTTTGTGAACATGTGTTATTTTACATTGGATCCATTGGCCGCATTGCTAAGTTGTTGGTACAATTAATGGTCAAAGTTAGGCATGAAGAATATGTAATAGTATCCATCATTTTCCATAGTAATGAAAATGCTCTTGGCTCGACATAGCCTGTTCTATTCGTTCCGAACCAAATTTGCGTTGGGTTTAAGTAACATAGTACACTATGGAGCTCGAGAGGGCATAATTTTTTTTATGAAGGGAAATAATCTAGGGTTAGTGAAAACTAATAAATTAGGCCAAGTACCCTTGTATAAGAAAAACAAATGACGATCTGAATTTACAGGGTGACATGTTTGTTATTAGTTGTTTAAAATGAATTAGAAAAAGAGGGGTGTTCCGAGAATCGAACTCGGGACCTCTCGCACCCGAAGCGAGAATCATACCACTAGACCAAACACCCGCTGTGTCATTGCCACCGAGGAAATGTATATATACACGTACATCTGGCCAATTCAAGTTGGACATTAGTTTCCAACGATTTGAAAAGAAATTCTTAGGGTGTCTGCATCAGAGATGTACTGCAAACGACTAAATAGCCACACAGTTAGCATTATGAAGGCCGGTGACTGTTAACATGGGCTATGCTGTCAACTGAAACCACTGACACGACGTTCCATTACTCTTGCTCATTGCTCAACAACAAACCGCCCAAAAGTTTAGTTTCGAAGAATTCTTGACGTGCCGAATATTATCCGGACACGTGACACGCGCATGCCCCGCTCGAGCAGCGGTTGCCTTCACCACGCGGCGGCATTGCACCTTGCTTTGCTGGGCGAGGGCGACGGGCGGGTTCGTCGTTGCAGAGAGAAAGCCATTGCGCGGGAGACCGGTGTTCGGCGATTGAATGTTGGAGGGGAAATGACATCGACGACACCGGCACGAGGGAAAAAGATGAAGATGAATAGATTGAAATTTTTTTGAAAAAAAAAGAAAGATGGACGTGTTCAGTGACTAAGGCGCGGCGTATCGAAACTACTATGCACACGACGAAATCACATCTGATTTATGTACGATGCTACCATGAAAGGTGAGGATGCTGCATCACTTTCTAATCAACGCTCCACATCCTGAGTCGTACAGGATCAGACAGTTTTTTTATGGTACGTGAAGCAGTGCTAGCGGCGTATGGCTCCAGCCTCCAGGCCGCATGGCTACAGTTAACGTGCTCCCGGAGCGGACGTCCAACACGCAGGACTAGCTACCAGCCACGCAAATTTTCTAGGAATGACAGTTTCCCGTTGTCTTTTCTTTTGAGAAGCAGTTTTCTAGGACGACCTTGGCGAGTCACGACTACAACGGGCCACCGTACGTGAGGTCACGAAAGCCACACCACAACTCCTCTTCTTTTCTCTCTCTCTAAAAAAAAAACTCCTTTTCTTTCACCTGCCTACAGCCTACAGGCCAGTGCTGCAGGCATAGGCTTGGCTTGGTCTCCCCCTCCCCGTTGTGTGTGTCGTTCGTAGCACAAGTGGGCGAAGGAAGCGACGCAATGGAAGAGCGTACAGGTGCACGTGTGCACGCGTGCCCGGTCGATCGCCCCATGGAGCAAGAAACGACCGATTCCCGACTAGCTACCTAAAGCTTGCCCACCCACATGCGAGGCACGCCCGGATGCTATGAATTCCACGTGCTCTGTCTTCCCGTACCTCTTGCTCGTGCCACCGGGATAGTACAGTACTATGCACCGGCACGCATGTTCTCTAAACAAACATACATATACGCATCTAACCAGAAATCATCCTTGAAATCTCGCAAAATTAGAGCATCTACAGCTGCGATGGGCAAATCCGGCTCGTCAAACGTCCGTGGGCGTGCCCAAACGCGTGACCAAAAACGTGTCATATTTATCACTCTGCATCTGCCTGCATGTTCTCTAAACAAACAAACATATACGCCCGCGGGCGTGCCCGAACGCGTCCGCGGATAGTGACCGGACACGTGTCATATTTGTCACTCTGAATCTACGTATTTCATATCCGGCGCCTTATATTCGTATTACACATGCGATGTTGATCTGTTTCAGATGATCAAACAACATACAACAAAAACCGGCTGCAAACGAACACAAGATCGGCTACAAACGGATTAACAAACTTCGTCACATTTGAAATATCATCTTAGTTCGTCACCGGAAAAAGTTCTTAAACTTTTATAAAAAACAATATAAACATTGAGAGGGGGGGGGGGGTGATCACAACTTCCTTGCCAGGCCTTTGCCCTTCCGGTCGCCGGCGCAGCTGTAGGCGACCACGGCTGATGAAGGGTCTTGATCGTCCGATGAGAAGGTGCAACTGTCGCCGTCGCCATCGGTGTCAGAGAGGACGATAAACCCCTTCATTTGACGGACCGCCCTGTCCTCGCTTTAACTTGGCGACCGGAGCCGCCTCCGTCGGTGCCCCCTTCACCTCGCGCTCTGACTGCTCAATATCAAGTCGGAGCTCTTTAGCATTCTTCCATCACAGGCGGTGAGCGTCCATCTCCACCGGTACACCCATGCGAGGAGCCGCACGTCCTCGTCGGGGCTCGCCTCCATCACGCGACGAAGGCGCGCGGACTGCTCCACCGCATCCCTCTCCCATGCACGTTGCCTCAGGTGGCGCGCGGGGCGCGCCCGCGGGCCGGCGCCTCGGGTACTAGCACCCAACGCTGCCCGCGGGGAGGAGCGGCCGAGGGGAAATGAGACGGTACGTGGGCGGTGCAAACTGCGCTGTCCTGGCGTCACTACGCGCGGGCCGGGAGAGGTCGAGCTCCAGCGTCCACGCTGCGCCGGCGCAGGTGATGCGGCGACGCTCCAGATCCGAAGCTGCCGCGGTCTTCACCTTGGACCGCTCAGCGCAATGCAGAAGGCCATCTCCTCCTCATAGTCAAGCTCGGATCCGGAGTTGCTGCCGGCGCCGGACATCGTAGTGGATGGGATCGGAATCGAAAAGGAAAAGGAGTGGACAGAGTGAGACAAACTGAGCTAGGGTTCGTAGCGAGGCGCCCTTATTGGGGTTTTTGTGGGGCGGCTGTGGGGTTGGTTGTGGGCTGAGCCTGTCAGACGGACATGCTCGGGCATGCTCTCGTCGTCCCATATTCGCTTTATATTTAGGCTGGATATGAAGTGCGCCGGTCAGTCCGAGCGTTTGTATGCGGTTTGAGTTGTCCAATTGGGTATTTTCATTTTACCGGTTAATGATAGGACGGCCAGTCCGGTTGTTTGAGACGGGTGATAGGTAAATGCTCTTACATACTAGGGTTCGAATCCTTGTATGTACGTAGTCCAGCCTGAGCGCTGGGATTTGAATTCTGGTCGATGAAATGTCATCGTCCATGACTTCACTACTCCTGATTGTTTTCGCTGGTCGTGTGGTAAACTACGAAGCAGCCTCATCCAATACACCTGTCACCGTTGTAGTTGTTGGGACCATACGTTACAGGACAACGGCAAGCTACCAAGCGGAAGTATATAATCAAACACAAACAAGGAGAGCTAAACACGCACGCCATTAGGTGGCAGTGGCACGCCGGTTGAACTTGACACGACACGAGACCTCTGTCCAGTACAGTACCTCCTCCTGTGACAGGACGGCCTTTGATGTCGATACTCCATAAATTTCTTCCAACAACTAAAAATTAAAAATACAACTAGTACATGACCGAACATGGTATGGCTAGACCTTGCTTGTCTAGGTTTTTGGAGCAACTTTTTCTAGTATAAAAAAGCAAGGAATTAAACCAGCCATGCACAGGATAAACGGCAGCACACAGCCACTTGATGTAGCGTCGTATCCAAATCGGATAGCAAATGTATGGTGTGCATAGTACTAGTAATAAAGAAGGGACTTTAGAGCATCCAATAGCTTGTCTACATGGATGTCTATACGCGTTTTGTACGACGTGAGCCCAAAACAGATGTCCAACAACTTGTCTATATGGTCGTCCAAATATACATATCATCCAAGTCGACCTGGACAATATTCACATCTGGACAATGTGAATGCGTCGTCTAAACTCAGCTGCAGTCATGATTTCTTGCACTCTCCAGCGACGACTCACCTGTCATGGTCCCCGTATATAGACGTTTTGATGAAAAACTGGACGTGTATACGAGGGAATCTTTTTAGACCATTGTCTATATGAATATATAGACATCAAATATGCACATGCTATTGGAGATGCTCTAGAGCATCTACAGCACCAAACCCGCCTCATACGTCCGGGCGGGTCGCCCGGTTACTGTCCGATCACGTTTTTTTATCCCACCCCAAATTGCACCAAATCCATCAAACCCTTACTCCTCCTTCCGCTGCCCTCCAATCTTTCCCTCGCCCGGACCCTCGTCGTCCTCCACCCTTGCTCCCAATTCGCACCATCGGCCCCGATCCACCGCCGGAGATGTCGTCCAGCCCGACCCACACCGCAACGACGGAGACACAGTCCGCCTCGTCGGCCGACGCGGCCAACTCGTCGACTGCGACTTGCAAGGCGGAGAACATCGCCGGAAATTGCAGCGATGCCGACAGCAAGAGAGGGAGGAGGCGGCGGCGGCGCAGGGAGGTTCGACATGGTGGAGCAGCCTTCTCCGCCGCGCCTGGAACCCCGCACCCCTTCCCTCCGAGCGCGGATGAGGTTTATGCTGTCCGGCCTCATTGGGATAGAGGATTATGCGACCGCCGGCTGGGCCATTACGGAGAGCTTTCCGCCCACGCAGATGCCAGTGGTGGATGTCTGTGCCTCGCCGCAGCTCGTCCGGGTGTGAATGAGCACGGGCACCGATAGTGCCCGGGCTGCACTCGACATGTTCGACGGAATGATCGAACAAGACTCGGTGCGTTGTCCTTGCTCTTGTACGATCATATTTTAGCATAGAGCACAAGCTCATTTCGCACAAGCTGATTTCGCACATGATGAATGCTTTCAAACCACAATCATGTAGGAGGCGATCTTGTCCAACATGATCAATGACAACGAAGATCCGACCGAAATGGAGTATGAATTGGAGGCCACCACAGCATGTGAAGTTGGGACAACATCCGGTCCCAACCCGGGCAAGAAGAAGAGGAAGACGAAGACGCCGAAAGCAAGAGGTCCGACATTCTCAAGATTTGAGGACATTTTGTTGGTGAAATCTTGGTTAGCCACAAAAATGGATCCAATATGCGGCAGCGAGCAAAAGGGGAACACCTATTGGACCAAGATTTGGAAGGAGTATAATGAGCAAAAAGAGTACGTGAACCCGCATCCTATCGTGTCCACCCGTAATGTGGCATCTCTCCAACATCGTTTGGGGATCATTCAAGGGGAAGTGAACAAGTACGTCGGCTACTACTCACAAGTGACCAAATGCCCTCAAAGTGGGATGGGAGTCGCAACTATCGTAAGCTCGATTGCCTCATATTGTCATCCATTTGCATATGATTTTTGTGTTTGCATTCTCGTGCTCATACATATGTTGTTTGCTAGACGGCGGTGGTGGCCACCTCATATTACGAGGTGGAGAAGAAGCCGTTTGCTTTTAGCAATTGTTGGGTCCTATTGAATGGCAAGCCGAAGTGGAATCAACTTGTCGCCGTGCTCAAGTCCGGCAAGAAGAGGAATGATGGCTCAAGCTCGAACCAATCAATTGGGTTGGACGATGAAGATTGTGATATTGTCGTGACAAATGGAAAAGCCACCGCGTCGAAGGATAACTGGCAAGTCATGGGAAACAAATGGGAGATGGCCCGTGCCGCCCGTGATGCCGTGGCTACCAAAATGTTGTCCACATGGACGGGCATTTTTTCGGTGAGGGAGAACAAGAAAGAGGAGAGGTACAAGTTCATGTTGGATGCGCAAAAGGAAAGGATGGATTGGGACCGGAAGAGAGCGGAGAAGAAGCTCGAAATTGAAAGGGAGAAGATCGAGTTGGAGAAGCAACAAGCAGCGATCAAATGGGAACCCGAGAAGGCCAAGACATTCGGCGACATAGAGCTTGAGAAGGAGAGGTTGCAACTCGCACGAGACGCGGATGATGCAAGGATCATGTTGGCAGATGAGACCCTCTTGGATGAGCATGCGAAGAAGTGGCTTGAGGACATGAAGATGGAGATCAACGACCATAGGTAGTACGAGGCGGCGAGGGCGGCCGTGGCCCGGATGCAGGCGAAGGAGGCAGCCCGGATGCAGGCGGAGCAGGCTGCCCGGATGCAGGCATAGGAGGCTGCCTAGATGTAGGCAGAGCAGGACGAGCAAGACACATTCCGCCTGGAGCAGGACACATTTCGCTCGGTGCAGGCGCCCGGCCAGTGATCCGAGGCCATCCGTCACGCCCGGACATTGATTTAATTTTGCCATGTCCGGTTTGTTGAACTATGATTTGCTTTGCTTTGTTTCGAACTTTGGTAAGATAGTTTGTATCGTATGATCGACATGCATGGATTTGAGGATCAAGATTTGAGGTATGTGGATGCGTAGTGCAATATATGAGGGGCCAGCGGGGGCTGTCCACGGGCGTGCCCGGACACGCCCGCTAGGGATGGCAGTTTTGCCCATGGGTATGGGTACCCGCGGGTGCCCTACCCGAAAATAGTGGGCATGGGTGAGACTTTCTACCACTTCATACCCATGGGTATGGGTATCCATACCCGCAAAATGCATGGGTAGGGTATGGGTATGAAATTATACCCATGGGTAACCCAATGGATACCCAGAAAATTAATAAATAAATTAAACCCTATAATATGTGGATAAATAATTATCTTGAGTTCTTAACTAGCCCATGGACCACAGGCCCATAGCTGGCCATTGCCCCATACCCCTCGTATACCTACGGTAGTTATCTTCTCTGATTTTCCTTGACCTTGGAAGATGAAGCTATCAAGAGCCGGGTTATTGAATCCCCGTCGATACATCCTCAACCAAGCCTATATATTGTACCCATCGGATGGGTACCTGAATTTAGAACTTTTGTCATCTTACTTTTGTCATGTCTATGCTATATATTGTACTCACCGGATACCCATTGGGTATAGGATACCCGATGGGTATGGGCATGGGTACCAATTTGCACCCATGGGTAGTGAAGTGGGTGGGTATAGAAAAAAGATTTGGGTATGGGTTTGGGTAGAAAAGTGTCGTACCCGCCCATACCCTACCCATTGCCATCCCTAACGCCGCGGGCATATAGGAGGCGGATTTGCCAAGTCCGGCTGTAGATGCTCTTAGATCCACTATCCAGAGGCGGAGCCAGAAAGACGAGTTAACGTGGTCACTCATTTATTTTTTGTGAAACTTTAGCATGCCTTAACTAAGTATGATGTGTCGCCATGGCCTTGAAGTTCATCCTTAGGTTGGACATGGCTATGGACCTCCACCCCTTCGACGGAGGAGCGGGATCTTAGGACGAGACTTAAGAGACGGGTGATAAGCCTTGGGGTGCTAGAGAGAGCTAGGAAGTGACAAGCTTCTCGGGTTGCGAATCTAAAGGATGGGGACACGAGCACCTGGTTTTTTCACCTCAAGGTTAACGTGAGAAGAAGAAAGAATTTCATCTACCACCTACGGAATGGAGTCGGCTGGGCTACGACCCAGGAGGACAAGGAGAGAGTGGCCCAAGATCACTTCTTAGCCATGCTTCGCAAGGACGACCGCCCGTCGAAGGACTTCAACTAGGACAATTGTGCGTTTAGTCAGTGTGATTTGGCTTCCCTAGCTGAGCCTTTTGAGGAGAAATAGGTGTTGGATGCTGATGGGCCTCTAACCCCTCGTTGGTTACCCCAAGTGGAAGGTGTAAGATGCAGTGTTGTGGAAGTTTTTCCCTTAGCAAAGATGCCAAGGATCGAATCCCCAGAGACTCCTAGGTTCAACAAGTAGGTGTCAACTGCTAACGGCGCCAGATATTAGCAATCAACGTGGACCTGCACACAGATACAAATAACTTTGCTCCCAACGAGTACAGAGAGGTTGTCAATCCCTCCGGCCTTGTAGTTCACAAAGGATTAAAAGCAATGATAGTAGTGATAGATAATGTTTTGCAATAGTAAGTAAAAGCGAAAAGTAAATAGCGGATGTGATCAATGATGGTAATATGGACCGGAGTCTCATGATGTTCACTAGCGATGTCTCTCTCCCAAAAGACGATAAAACAGCTATGTGAGGTAAACGAATTACAGCTGGGCAATTGACAGGACCTACGAGCGCAAACCAATGCTGATTACATTGCAAGAAAGGTTGAGGTTCAAAGCATGGGCGGTTCGCCAAAGTAAGTAGACCAAAATCCATCAATATCTACTACTAATCATCCACCTTGAGATATCTATCCAGAACATCTCGCTGGTATTAAGTTGCGAGTCCCACCCATAGTGTAAACTCAATGCAACAGACAACTGCATTAAAAGAACTTTGCGTAAAGTAAACAATCCTTGCACCCGCGGGCACAAACACCGTTGTTTCCCCCCTTGTGGCAACATCACATCCCCTAGACTCATGTTTCTGTCACTCAAGCTAGTCATCGAGGGGCATGAACCCACAATCGAGCATAACGTTCCCTCTTGGAGTCACTACCTACTACTTGGCCAAAGCAATAAATAACAACGGAGAACATGCAAGAATTACTTATGAACATAAATATAAAAGAGGTAGATCAAATATATTACTCAAGACCAATCTGAACATAATCTCATAATCCATCGGATCCCAGCAAACTCAACATAGCAACAGCATAAGGATTACATATGTGCCTCGATCATGTAGGGCAGCTCACGAGGACTAATTAGTGAAGCACAAGAACGGGAGGAGAACATCACATAGCTACTGGTCATGGACTCATGGTCCAAGGGAGACTACTCACGAGTCATCCGGGAGGCGTCCATGGTGGTGGAGAAGCTCCCGGTGGTGATCCTCCCCTCCGGCAGGGTGCCGGGAAGAGTTCTCCTGGTGCTCCCGATCTTGGAAGCGGCGGCGGCGGCGGAACAGAGATGGGATCGCGAAAAGAGTTCCTGTTCTGAGGGTTTCGGAGGACGCTTTAAATATATGCCAAAGGGGGGCATCGGGGAAGCTTCGGGGGGCCCAGGTGCCCCCCCGGCGCGGCCCAGGGGGGGGGGGGGCGCCGCCAGGGCGCCTGGAGCCTTGGTGGCCCCCCCCGGCTGTCCTTCGAACGCACGGTAGTTTTCGGAACGCTGATTTTTTATATAATTTTTCTGGATTTTTCGTGGCAGTTCTCGTAACGTGAAAACCTGAAATACAAAAACAGCCAAAAACAGAAACTGGCACTGGGGTGCACTGGATTAGTAAGTTAGTCCAAATATGATCAAAAGTGTATGGAAGTGTATGAATATCATAGCAATATCACCCAAAAGTGGCATGGAGCAAGCAGAAATTATAGATACGTTTTGGACGTATTAACATCCCCAAGCTTAATTCCTGCTCGTCCTCGAGTAGGTAAATGATAACAAGAATAATTTCTGTGGTGACATGCTATTAACCATATATGACTTTTTCATAGTCATATGACAAAAGCTTACTGAGACAATGATTCTATAGTAATTAAGTTGCCTCACGAGAAAATCACAAATGACTAAAAGTTTTACAACATGAAACTCAAACATCAAAAAGATTTGCAATGAACATGATGTGCAAATATGATAAAGTAATATCTAGCTTGCCCCCTTTAGTGAAGCAAAACATAAATGCAGGGGCACCTTAAAGGTTTAAGTGATGACTAGATACAATGATTTCAGAATAAACGATATCACAATCATGCAAAAGACAATGCTACTTTGGGACAATGCACATTACACTCAGAATGACAATCATGCTCTCAGTAGTTGGTGCTTGAAAAGAAGGTGGAGACTCAGCAAGTAAAAGAAAGGTTATGTGCTAGAGCTTTTTATTTTGAAAACATAGAAGCAATTTTGTCAACGGTAGTAGTACCTCATATGTGTCATGCATAAGACATCCTATAAGTTGCAAGCCTCATGCATCGAATACCAATAGTGCTCGCACCTTGTCCTAATTAGCTCGGATTTCCATGGGTTATCATTGCATTACATATGTTTCAACCAAGTGTCACAAAGGGGTACCTCTATGCCACCTGTACAAAGGTCCAAGGAGATAAATCGCATTTGATTTCTCGTTTTTGATAGATCTCAACTTGAGGACATCCATACCGGGACAACATAGAAAATAGATGATGGACTCCTCTTCAATGCATAAGCATATTCTCAGAAGAGATTGAGGATTAACGTCCAAGCTAAAACTTCCACCATGATACATGGCTTTGGTTGGAGGCCCAATGTTCTTCTCTAACAATATGCATATTCATTCAACCCACGGCAAATCACACTTACTTCAGACAAGACGAACATGCATAGCAACTCACATGATGTTCAACAAAAGTGTGACAGTTGATGGCGTCCCCAGAAACATGGTTACCGCTCAGCAAGCAACTTATAAGAAATAAGATACATAAGCAACATATTCTTTACCACAATAGTTTTTAAGCTACTTTCCCATGAGCTATGTATTGCAAAGTTAGTTTGCTTAGTACAGGTGGAGGTTAGCAAAAAGACTGGGAGCGACCAACTAAGAGAGCAATGACGGTCATAATCATGCAGAGCGACAAAGCAATATTGAATCAGGCATGGAAGTTATATCGCTACTCAGAAATAAAAGATCATCAAGGCTTGACAGACTTTCTTTACAGTCCTAAATATGCGTGAGCATACGCCAAGTCAATCAAAATAAATTCTCGAAGGAAGATATTACAAACCATACCACATCATAGGCAATCAAATCAAGTTGGTACTCCAATAACACATTGGGAACTCCCCAGCTATTTGAGATTAACCATAAGAAAACCTGAACTACTAAGCGCCATCATGCAAGTAGCATCTTTATCATAGGCACATTAACCAATGCAACGGAAGCAAACTCTATTAATAAGGTGAGCATGATAATTAAAGAGAGTTCAAGCAACAAAAGCTCTTTAAAAAGATAAGCATGAATACTAAGAGCAGATCATAATAGTAGCTATTAAAAGACAAAGAACACACACAACATAGGTAGACATGAAAATTCTATGTTATGTTCTAGGTAGAAGTGGAGCGTGTTTCTCTCCCACATAAAGAATGCTGAGTTCCGACTCGTTATGAAAAACTAAAAAGAAAACTAAAAGCAAGATGCTCCAAGCATAGCACATAATACATGAAGTGATAAAAATATAGCGGAACGAAAGACGAACTGATAATGTTGATGGAGAAGGGGATGCACGGGGGCATCCCCAAGCTTAGACGCTTGAGTCTCCTTGAATATTTCTTGGGGGTGCACGGGGGCATCCCCAAGCTTGAGCGCTTGACACTCCTGAATCTTTTTATCATCTTCCCTCGCACACTTGAAAACTCCCTTCATACATAACTCATCATAATCTGATTAGCGAGGTTAGTACCCTTAATAAAATAATTATACCTTGCTGGAAATAAAGATATTCTTGAAGTTCTACTGTTTCTCAAGATTGCAAAAAGGTTCTTGCAAAGAAAAACCAAGCTCTTGATTTGCAAAGTGAAGGAAAGGCAAAACAGGACAGAATCTATGAAAAACAGAACAATAGGTAGTAATTGATCTGTTCGGGATACTTCTGCAACTCAAATTAAAAAACTCAGAACATACGCACGAAAGACAATTATATAGAGAACGCTGTCGAAAACATTCAGACCAAAAAGATGATCTGGTGATTTTATACGAATTTTTCTATCCAAGGACAGAATCTGTTTCCTGGACAGCACCTCACAACTTTTGAACTTTCTAGCAATCAGAGGCTATACTTGGCACAAATATGAAAAGCAAAGATACAATGATGATGCTACAGCAGTAAACAACATCAAGACACAACAAAAGCAAAAAATTTATTCATGTGGGCTGCCTCCCAAAAGCGCTTTCTTTTATGCCTTTAAGCTAGGCATAATGCAAAGAGGGATCAATAACCATCGTAATAATCGGAACTATAAATTGCTTCAAATGGTTCCTCAACAAGTTCATTCTTGTTCCTTCTAGGAAAGGGGTACACACCTTTTGCCTTCCCACGTAAGCGGATTTGTCCCTTACCTATATCAATGAAGCCTTTAACTGCTCGGAGGATATTTCCTTGGTTTGGCTCCACGATGAAGAAATCAACCATTGCAATCCCTTTAAGGAATTTAACTGGCACGTCTTTTATTCTTCCCTGGATTTCAGAAATATCTCCATTAGTGTGTTCATGATAAGATGGTAATCTATCCATGTTAAATTTTAAAGAATCATGAACAATTTTTGGCATAGTAGAAACCATAGATCCAATATCACAATAAGCAAGGAAGTCTTGATTAGAGATGCTAATCCTAAAAGGCTCCCAATCATTGTCTATTTCCAAAATGTCTTTCTTATTGGGTTTGGGTTTCTCTACCTTCATCAAGTCTAGAGCATCCATTCTCTTTTCAATGGTAGCAAGTCTATCTACGACAGTATCAAAGTTATGATCATAAACAAAGTAACTAGATAGACCATGTATAATTTCAAGAGCTCTAGCTTCATCACATTCTAAGAAATCTCCCTCAGCTATAATGTCAAGGGAGTGTTTACACCATTTAAAAAGACCATGGTAAAAATTCCTGAGCACAATTTTTATAGGTATCCAAGGCATAATTCTCCTATGTGCATCAGAAATTCTGTCCCATGCCTTCTTCATATTTTCTCCATCCCTTTGATGGAAATCTAGAACTTCTGGTTCCCTCAAAGCACCAAATCCTAACATGTTTGGCTAAACAGAAAGGACTACTAACAGAAAGGTAAATAATAATTTTTTTTTTGTGATTTTTGATAAAGGATACTAAAGCAAAAACTGAAAGGTAAACTAACAAGACTAAAAAGCAAAGGTAAAAGATAGCGTGCAACTCCCCTATCCTGAAGAGTGGAGTCCCCGACAACGGCGCCAGAAAAACTCCTTGATGGGCCTCTAACCCCTCGTTGGTTACCCCAAGTGGAAGGTGTAAGATGCAGTGTTGTGGAAGTTTTTCCCTTAGCAAAGATGCCAAGGATCGAATCCCCAGAGACTCCTAGGTTCAACAAGTAGGTGTCAACTGCTAACGGCGCCAGATATTAGCAATCAACATGGACCTGCACACAGATACAAATAACTTTGCTCCTAACGAGTACAGAGAGGTTGTCAATCCCTCCGGCCTTGTAGTTCACAAAGGATTAAAAGCAATGATTGTAGTGATAGATAATGTTTTGCAATAGTAAGTAAAAGCGAAAAGTAAATAGCGGATGTGATCAATGATGGTAATATGGACCGGAGTCTCATGATGTTCACTAGTGATGTCTCTCTCTCAAAAGACGATAAAACAGCTATGTGAGGTAAACGAATTACAGCTGGGCAATTGACAGGACCTACGAGCGCAAACCAATGCTGATTACATTGCAAGAAAGGTTGAGGTTCAAAGCATGGGAGGTACGCCAAAGTAAGTAGACCGAAATCCATCAATATCTACTACTAATCATCCACCTTGAGATATCTATCCAGAACATCTCGCTGGTATTAAGTTGCGAGTCCCACCCATAGTGTAAACTCAATGCAACAGACAACTGCATTAAAAGAACTTTGCGTAAAGTAAACAATCCTTGCACCCGCGGGCACAAGCACCGTTGTTTTCCCCCTTGTGGCAACATCACATCCCCTAGACTCATGTTTCTGTCACTCAAGCTAGTCATCGAGGGGCATGAACCCACAATCGAGCATAACGTTCCCTCTTGGAGTCACTACCTACTACTTGGCCAAAGCAATAAATAACAACGGAGAACATGCAAGAATTACTTATGAACATAAATATAAAAGAGGTAGATCAAATATATTACTCAAGACCAATCTGAACATAATCTCATAATCCATCGGATCCCAGCAAACTCAACATAGCAACAGTATAAGGATTACATATGTGCCTCGATCATGTAGGGCAGCTCACGAGGACTAATTAGTGAAGCACAAGAACGGGAGGAGAACATCACATAGCTACTGGTCATGGACTCATGGTCCAAGGGAGACTACTCACGAGTCATCCGGGAGGCGTCCATGGTGGTGGAGAAGCTCCCGGTGGTGATCCTCCCCTCCGGCAGGGTGCCGGGAAGAGTTCTCCTGGTGCTCCCGATCTTGGAAGTGGCGGCGACGGCGGAACAGAGATGGGATCGCGAAAAGAGTTCCTGTTCTGAGGGTTTCGGAGGACGCTTTAAATATATGCCAAAGGGGGGCATCGGGGAAGCTTCGGGGGGCCTAGGCGCCACCCCGCCGCGGCCCGGGGGGGGGGGGGGGG
>LR738713.1:379130410-379150995 GCA_902687465.1 Secale cereale
CGCCAGGGCGCCAGGGCGCCTGGAGCCCTGGTGGCCCCCCCGGCTGTCCTTCGGACGCACGGTAGTTTCCGGAACGCTGATTTTTTATATATTTTTTTTGGATTTTTCCTGGCAGTTCTCGTAACGTGAAAACCTGAAATACAAAAACAGCCGAAAAAAGAAACTGGCACTGGGGTGCACTGAATTAGTAAGTTAGTCCAAATATGATCAAAAGTGTATGGAAGTGTATGAATATCATAGCAATATCACCCAAAAGTGGCATGGAGCAAGCAGAAATTATAGATACATTTTGGACGTATCAGATGCCATTGGGGACATGCCAAAGGACAAGGCTCCGGGTCTGGACGGGTTTACTAGAGCCTTTTTCAAGGCCCGCTGGGAGGTTATAAAGGCGAACATGATGGCCGTGGTTAACGGCTTCTCCAACCTTCGCGGAGACCATTTCCAGTGGCTCAACACGACCAATGTAGTGCTTATACCCAAGAAGGATGACGCAGAGTGCATGTCGGATTTCAGGCCCATTAGCCTCATCCATGCAGTGGCTAAGATTGTGGCGAAGGTGATGGCTATACGCCTTGCTCCTTTCATGCATGTGCTAATTTCCCGCTCCTAGAGTGCCTTCATAAGGACTAGAAGCATCCATGATAACTTCATGTATGCCCGCAACATGGCTAGGCGAATGCACCGGTTGAGGAAGCCTAGTCTCTTGTTTAAACTGAACATCAAAAAGGCTTTTAACTTTGTGCGGTGGGACTATCTATTGGAGCTTCTCCGCCGCCGTTGTTTCCCAACCAGATTCAGACATGATTACCATCCTGTTGTTGTCCCCATCCTCAAGAGTTCAAATCAACGGTGTTCCAGGTGGGCCTATATGGCATGGCAAGGGCCTTTGTCAGGGAGGCAATTGATCCCATCCAGAGCATCCTTGACACCGCCACACTCCAGGGTAAGCTTCACCAGGTAGGCGGGAGGAGCACCGCATGCGCACCTCCCTATATGCAGACAACGCTGGAATCTTTGTGGCTCCCTTTAAGGAGGACGTTCAATAGTTTACCTCCCTGCTGAAGGCACTACAAAAAAAAACACTTTCGTGATGATACATGTTTGTCACAATAGGTCACGATTTCTGTCCTGCTTGTACATCCATGACAATTCTATGATAGAATTAAGATAGTCATACATGTGTTGTCGTAGAAGTGTTCCATGACAATACTAAAATTGTCATCATGAAAGTGTCCACTTTCATGAAGTTAAATGGCGCGTCATGGAAGTGCTTTCGTCAAGGGTGACCGACATGTGCCATCCACCGTAACGGGTCATCGTTAAGCTACCGGGTCCGGTTTTGTATCCGATAACCTGTTAACAATCCCGACCAATGGCGATTTTCCACATGTAAATTTCTCATTGGCCGAAGGAACCACGTGTCGCATCCGCGTTAAGACAGATGTCAACCGTCCAATGGACAGAAGGATCCTATGGTACGTCGACACATCACAAGGTTCAACAGTGGCCCATGTTTAAAAGGCCGCCCGTTTGACTTGGTCAAAAGTTATCATGTCAGCCCACCAAAAGCAAGTTCACGACCTGCTCGCATATAGCCCATTCACGACCTGTTATGGCCTTTCCGAATTCGGCCCAGTAGCGTCGTGTGGGCCATCCAATATATTTCCAGCCCGTTGTCACTTTCGGCCCATGTATGGCCCATGATGTCTTCCGGTCCATATGAGGCCTTTTGTATCTTTGGGCCCTTTAGTGGCCCGTGGTGAAACTAGCACATAATGAACAATAAATCTCTTCATGCCCATTAACGGCCCATTAATCAGTTGGGCCATTTCCAACCCGTTTTATCTTTCGACCTTCTAAGGGCCCATTTATTCTTGGGCTCATTTCTAGCTCTCGATTACATATGACCCGTTACTGTCTTGTGCCCATGATGGGCCAAATTCAGCCTGTGGTTACAGTCGGCCCGTCCGTGTCCCGTTAACAAATTGGGCCTAATTCATCCTGTCATGCATTACAGCCCATTAACGACCCGTTATGCCCATCGATAGAATTAAGCTTGTGTTGTCTTACGACATGTTACCGGCCCATTATTACCTCAGCCAGTAAATATTGGGTTCAGATTGTGGCCTGTTTACGAGCCAAATCGCGTTCCAACTTTGGTCCACGATCATTACGGCCCAGATCCTACGGCCTGTAAGAGGCCCATGGATCCTACGACCTGTAAGAGGCCCATGGATCATAAGGCTCGTAGGAGGCCCTCAGATTGTAAGGCCCTTAGGAGGCCCATGGATCGTACGCCCCATAAGACCATGGATCCTATGGCCCGAAGGCGGACAATGGTTATAATGGCTGATATGTGGACCATTGTTATTACGGCCAGTAGGAAACCGAACAAAAAGAACTGAAGTACTACAAGAAAACAAATAAACAAGACTATACGAAAATAAATAAGCAAGCAACTAACGCTAGGATACTACGGCGATTACACAGATTACATCCACTAGGCATCAAAGTTCGCCACTAGTGCAAATATAGGGAACAAAGCAGCATATTACATACACTGGGCGTCAAAATTGGCCAACAGTGCAAGTAAACGCCGCAGCAAAGTAAGTCCAGAACTGAAACCACTTCATAAGAGCTCAAGAAATATTATCCTGGGTACCCACCATGCTGGAAAGAAGCTTAGCAAGCTTATTAGCTTTCTCTTATTTGGCGCTTAAATCCTTCAACACTTGTTGCACCAGAAAGTATGCATCTGAATTCTGCAGGGACTTCCTGAGTCCTTCAGCTTCTTGTCGCATCACAGCTAATAGATGTCTTTCAACTTGTAGTTGAGACTCGAGAAGCCGAACTGATTCAGACAACAAGTTCGAAGAGCTTGTGCCAGTAGTAGTGGCCAGTAACGCGAACACTACATCAAGACACGACTTTGGGGTTGTCTCAATGTCTTTAGGAGAGTTTTTATTAGCTTTCTTGGAGACCAACAAGGCTGTCTTACTATCTTGAACCTTATTTGAATTACTTCCTTTACCATTTCATAATGGTGTACTCATCTCCACTATTTTGTCGGCATTTTAGAAGATAAACAAGCAGACACATCACATGTTTAACATGTTGTATATGAAACTCATTTTGGTAAAACAGTTCAGTTGTAAAGTGGACATGATAACAACATGAAACAAACTTATATCTATGTAGTATGGTCACTGTATGGTCTATATCATTCTAGTTTATGTTGCCAAATCAAGATAGAGACACAGTTCAAATCATATATGTTTAAGGCAAAGCAACATAAACAGAATATAAGTGTGGGAAACTACACGACAATAGCAATACTTGCAATGTGCATAACATGAGAATATAACTGTTTATACAATTGAAACTGAAATCAACATACAACGAGTCAGAACAGAAAACTAGTTAAGGAAACATGTTTAAACATACCTGTTGTGCCATTTGAGTTTCAATTGGATCCTTCAAATTTGAAATTAGTTTGTATGAGTAAATACAGTCATGCAAGAGCAAAGGAGTATGAACTATAGCTACGAAACCTGACGCGATAACAATTCTTCTTCTGCTTTAAGCGTTGAGTTGGCGTTTAGAGTGGTGGTCCTCGTGCTTTGGGCACTGCATTTTCCTTACTAACTGCTCGTGTTTGGGTGCTCTGTGTTGGAGACGGTGATGTGTCAACTAGAACTGGGTTACTATCTGCTGCAGTTGGGGTTAGAAGGGGTGTAGCTGGTTCTCTGTCCAACTGGGTAGGGTTACAATCTGCTCGAGTCTGGGTTATGTGCGGCGGGGTTGGTTCTTGAGCAAGTACAACCATGGTTCTATCTGCATCGACGGGTAGCACTGTCTTTTCTAAAGACCATGTTTTTACTCCCTTAGATACTGCCATCGTCCCCTCCAATTGAGTTGGTTGATAAACAAGAAAAGTAATTGAATGTATAGACATTATATGATAGACATGTGCAATCAATGGTGGGGAATAAAAGAGGGCATGAAATAATTCACACTTATGTTGTCTAACCAAACAGGACAGCATGGCACAATTTCACATATATGATGGCTAACTAAACAGGAAAGCATGACACAATTTCACATATATGATGGCTAACTAAACATGACAGAAAGACATAATTCCAAATGTGATGACTATGTAAACAGGATGACATGATATAACTATATGTTGTGCTTATTAAATAGGTTGGCATGCCATATTCACATACATGATGTCTATGCAAACATGATGGCATGATATAATTCACGAATAGATTGACATAATTCGAAATATGATGACTATGTAAACATGATGAGATGGTATCATATAACTATATGATGTCTTTATTAAATAGGTTGGCATGCCATAATTCAGATACATGCTCTCTATGTAAACATGATAGCATAATATAATTCAAATATATGATTTATATACTAAGCAAGTAAGCAGATGGCAATCACATATATGATGTCTAAACTAAGCAGATGTCATTCAATATTGTCTATATGATGTAAAAACTAAGCAATGCAAGACAAAATATGCATGATATGAGTAATTAACCCTGCCAAGTTTGACCATACATCCCAGGGGGAAAATAGGACCGATCATGTGTCTCTGGATCCTCCTCTGAGGAGCTATCTGTAATCAGCAAGATATTTGCTTCAGCAGGTAGCATTGTCTGCTCTGAAGACCTTGTTTTCATTCCAGATTTTCCTTCACCAATTCAAATGCCTGATGCACACGAAGAGTAGTTGAATATACAAACATTGTCGACAAATGGAATACATAGTACAAAAAATGAAAAAAGTATGGCATGATATAATTCACATATAAAATGCTTGGCTAAACAGTATGGAACTGCATAATTCACATATACAATGCCTTGCAACAAGAGCATTGCATAATTGACATATATAATGCCTTGCAACAAGATGCCATTGCATAATTCACATATATGGTAATAAGACACTAAACATGTGGCATTCACACAAAGTATGTCTAAACTAAGCAAATGACATAGGAATGCAATACACCAGATGCACGGTATGAGCACTATAACCCTGTCAAGTGAGAGCATACACCTTGAGGGGGGGGGGATAGGACTGGTCATTTGTCTCTCAATCCTCCTCTAAGGAGCTATCCGTAACCAGCAAGATATGCGCATCGTCACATAGCACTATCTGGTCTGAAGGCCTTGTTTTCACTCCGGATTTTTCCATCACCGTGTCAAATGGCTGATGCACATGAAGAGTAGTTGAATGTACTAACATTGTTGACAAATGTATTAGGTAATGAAAAAAAGGATGGCATGATATAATTCACATATAATATGACCGGATAAGCATGATGGTATTGCAAAATTCACATATATGATGCCCCACTAAACAAGATGGAATTGCATAATTCACATATATGATATAGAAACTAAACATATGGCATTCACACAAAGCATGTCTAAACTAAGCAAATGACATATTTAATGTGTAAAGTTAGCAATGCAAGGCACCATATGCATGATATGACCAACATCAGCATGCCAAGTTAGAGCAAAGACCTCTGGGGGTAAATAGGAGTGGTCTACTCCCTCTAAATCCTCTTCTGACCAGTTATCTTCCACTTGATTACAATCTGGAATGGGGGAAGGGGGGCTGCCTTTGAGCCCACAATGGAGCGATGTCTGCATGACAATTTATTGCCACACAAGTCTCGTCTCTTTTGTTCTACATGTTCAATACCATTGTGTACAATAACTGACATGCATATGAATAAAACATAGTGAGATTATGTAAGGAGTGCATGCAGAAATCCATAGTGATAGCAGCAACGTGTGGATAGACCAAAAACCAATGATAGCAGGCAAATAATAGCTTCATTTAAAAATTACAGATAATGGCTCCTTTACTATTTGTTTCTGACCCAACATGAAACACATCGTAGACACCCAAGATTAACCAGATAGTAGTCATATACAATTCGTTGTTGCCTCGATATGTACCCATCAACCATTTTAGAACTCTGTTTGAGCATTAGTTTGGACCAGACTCAGAGTTTAAGTGGGGAACAGGACGATAAAGTACCATATAATATTAAGCGATGCATAAAGTAAGCAGACATGAAAGAGTGCGACCTCTCTTGCGGTCCCGTGTAGTCCTCAAGGTCATCTACTCATTTGATGATGATAATGTAGTTATGGTGGCTGCCAGCGTTGCAGAAGAAGATCAGAGGCAGCGAAAGACAGTCTGGAGGGCGGATCCCTGCTGTGGTGGACCCTTCCATCGCTGGAGCAGCTAAGCTGGGGTGGACGTTGCGTGGTACGAGCGGGACACACTACACAAGGTTTTCTCTGACACCTATCTATAACAGAAGTAATTATGTAAGGGCTCCGTTGAATTGGAGGATTCTAACAACGCATGGATAGGAAATACACATGAATAGGATATGAATGCACGTGCAAAACAGAGCATTTGCAAACACATGATTTCTGTCAATCTGGGTGTTTTGTTCACAGGAATTGGAAGATCACATGAATGCAAAGAAGCATGGTCAAAATAAGTCAAACCACAAGAAAACGAACAGTTATAATGCTATTATGCAATTATCACTTAGTCTTGTTCTTCATGAATAGGAATTTTAATAGGAGGGCCAAGTGGATATTCAAATTCCCATGGTTTTTCTTTGAAAGAGACACTGAAGGAAATAATCCTACAGTTCTCCCTTGATCCATTCCTTTGAACAAAATGCATGAATAGTTGTACCATAGGTAACTTTCCAATTCCTATGTTTTTCCTTCACATTTCCTTTCAACCAGTAGCAACTCTAGTAGGCATGCTTGATCACGCAAAAGCCTACACTACATAAATGTTTTTGTACTAATTCTACTACTTTGGACCCAGGCCACTTCCCTACTAGCTCAACTCTCAAGCCCATCTACACATGCACAACTCCAACACCCAGAAATAAGTAATGATTGTTGGGGAACGTAGTATTTCAAAAAAAAAAAAAAAATCCTACGATCACGCAATATCTATCTAGGAGAAGCATAGCAACGAGTGGGGAGAGTGTGTCTAGGTACCCTCGTAGACCTAAAGCGGAAGCGTCTAGTGACGCGGCTGATGTAGTCGAACGTCTTCGCGATCCAACCGATCCAAGTACCGAACGTACGACACCTCCGCGTTCAGCACACATTCAGCTCGATGACGTCCCACGAGCTCTTGATCCAGTTGAGCGTCACAGGAGAGTTTCGTTAGCATGACAACGTGGAGACGGTGATGATGAAGCTACCGGCGCAGGGCTTCGCTTAAGCACTGCAACAATATGACCGAGGTGTCTAACTATGGGGAGGGGCACCACACGCAGCTAAAATCAACTTGTGTGTCTATGGGGTGCCCCCTGGCCACGTATATAAAGGATGGAGGGAGGAAGAGGCCGGCCCTCATAGGGCGCGCCCAAAGTGTGGAGTCCTACTAGGACTCCCTAGTCCTAGTAGGATTCCACATCCCACATGGAATAGGAAAAGGGGAAGGGAGAAGGAGAAGGAAGGAAGGGGGCGCCCCCTTTCCCTAGTGCAATTTGGACCAGTCCATGGGGAAGGGGTGCGGCCACCCTTGAGGCCTGTCCCTCCTTTCCCGTATGGCCCATTAAGGCCGAATACGAATTCCCGTAACTCTCCGGTACTTCGAAAAATACCCGAATCACTTGGAACCTTTCCGTTGTCCGAATATAGCCTTCCAATATATCAACCTTTACATCTCGACCATTTTGAGACTGTTTGTCATGTCTGTGATCTCATCCGGGACTTTGAACAAACATCGGTCATCAAATCACATAACTCATAATACAAATCGTCATCAAACATTAAGCGTGCGGACCCTACGGGTTCGAGAACTATGTAGACATGACCAAGACACATCTCCGGTGCATAACCAATAGCGGAATCTGGATGCTCATATTGGCTCCTACATATTCTACGAAGATCTTTATCGGTCAAACCGCATAACAACATACGATGTTCCCTTTGTCATCGGTATGTTACTTGCCCGAGATTCGATCGTCGGTATCATCATACCTAGTTCAATGTCGTTACCAGAAAGTCTCTTTACTCGTTCCGCAATGCATCATCCCGCAACTAACTCATTACTCACATTGCTTGCAAGGCTTATAGTGATGTGCATTACCGAGAGGGCCCAGAGATACCTCTCCGACAATCGGAGTGACAAATCCTGATCTCGATCTATGCCAACTCAACAAACACCATCGAAGACACATGTAGAGCATCTTTATAATCACCCAGTTACGTTGTGACGTTTGATAGCTCACAAAGTGTTTCTCCAGTATTCGGGAGTTGCATAATCTCATAGTCATATGAACATGTATAAGTCATGAAGAAAGCAATAGCAACATACTAAACGATCAAGTGCTAAGCTAACGGAATGGGTCAAGTCAATCACATCATTCTCTAATGATGTGACCCCGTTCATCAAATGACAACTCATGTCTATGGCTAGGAAACTTAACCATCTTTGATTAACGAGCTAGTCAAGTAGAGGCATACTAGTGACACTCTGTTTGTCTATGTATTCACACATGTACTTAGTTTCCGGTTAATACAATTCTAGCATGAATAATAAACTTTTATCATGATATAAGGAAATAAATAATAACTTTATTATTACCTCCAAGGCATATTTCCTTCAGTCTCCCACTTGCACTAGAGTCAATAATCTAGTTCACATCACCATGTGGTTTAACACGAGTAGTTCACATCCTCATGTGATTTAACACTTTATAGTTCACATCGCCATGTGACCAATACCCAAAAGGTTTACTAGAGTCAATAATCTAGTTCACATCGCCATGTGATTAACACCCGAAGAGTACTAAGGTGTGATCATGTTTTGCTTGTGAGAGAGGTTTAGTCAATGGGTCTGCCACATTCAGATATGTATGTATTTTGCAAATTTCTATGTCTACAATGCTCTACACGGAGCTACTCTAGCTAAAAGCTCCCACTTTCAATATGTATCCAGATCGAGACTTAGAGTCATCCAGATCGGTGTCAAAGCTTGCATTGACGGTATCACCTCCATAACCGAGAAATATTTCCTTAGTCCTCTAAGAATAATTTTGACGCTGTCCAGTGATCTACTCCTAGATCAAAATTGTACTCTCTTGCCAAACTCAGGTCAGGGCATACAATAAGTCTGGTATACAGCATCGCATACTTTATAGAACCTATGGCTGAGGCATAGGGAATGACTTTCATTCTCTCTCTATCCTTTGCTGTGGTCGGGCTTTGAGTCTTACTCAACTTCACACCTTGAAACACAGGCAAGAACTCTTTCTTTGACTGTTCCATTTTGAACTACTTCAAAAACTTGTCATGGTATGTAGTCATTGAAAAAATTTATCAAGCGTCTTGATCTATCTTTATAGATCTTGATGCTCAATATGTAAGCAGCTTCACCGAGGTCTTTCTTTGAAAAACTCCTTTCAAACACTCCTTTATGCTTTCCAGAAAATTCTACATCATTTCCGATCGACAATATGTCATTCACATATACTTATCAAAAAGGCTATAGTGCTCCCACCCACTTTCTTGTAAATATAGGCTTCACCGCAAGTCTGTATAAAACTATATGCTTTGATCAACTTATCAAAGCGTATATTCCAACTCTGAGATGCTTGCACCAGTCTATAGATGGATTGTTGGAGCTTGCACATTTCGTTAGCACCTTTAGGATTGACAAAACCTTCTGGTGGCATCATATACAACTCTTCTTTAATAAATCCATTAAAGAACGCAATTTTGTTATCCATTTGTCAGATTTCATAAAATGCGGTAATTGCTAACATGATTCGGACAGACTTAAGCATCGCTACGAGTGAGAAAATCTCGTCGTAGTCAACACCTTGAACTTGTCGAAAACCTTTCGCAACAAGTCGAGCTTCGTAGACAATAACATTACCATCGACATCAGTCTTCCTCTTAAAATCCATTTATTTTCAATGGCTTGCCGATCATCGGGCAAGTCAACCAAAGTCCACACTTTGTTCTCATACATTGATCCCATCTTAGATTTCATGGCCTCAAGCCATTTTGCGAAATCTGGGCTCATCATCGCTTCCTCATAGTTCATAGGTTCATCATGGTCTAGTAACATGACTTCCAGAACCGGGTTACCGTACCACTCTAGCGCGGAACGCACTCTGGTGGACCTACGAGGTTCAGTAGTAACTTGATCTGAAGTTTCATGATCATCATCATTAGCTTCCTCCCAGATTGATGTAGGAATCACTAGAACTAGTTTCTATGATGTACTACTTTCCAATTCGGGAGAAGGTACAATTACCTCATTTAGTTCCACCTTCCTCCCACTCACTTCTTTCGAGAGAAACTCCTTCTCTAGAAAGTATCCATTTTTAGCAACAAATATCTTGCATTTGGATCTATGATAGAACGTGTACCCAACAGTTTCCTTTGGGTATCCTATGAAGACACATTTCTCCGATTTGGGTTCGAGCTTATCAGATTGAAACTTTTTTCACATAAGCATCGCTGCCCCAAACTTTAAGAAACGACAACTTGCCAAACCATGGTCCATACGGTGTCATCTCAACGGATTCAGATGGTGCCCTATTTAACGTGAATGCAACTGTCTCTAATGCATAACCCCAAAATGATAGTGGTAAATCGGTAAGAGACATCATAGATCGCACCATATCTAATAAAGTGCGGTTATGACGTTTGGACACACAATTATGCTGTCGTGTTCCAGGTGGCATGAGTTGTGAAACTATTTCACATTGTTTTAAATGAAGGCCAAACTCGTAACTTCAAATATTCGCCTCCGCGATCTGATCATAGAAACTTTATTTTCTTGTTACAATGATTTTCCACTTCACTCTGAAATTCTTTGAACTTTTCAAATGTTTCAGACTTATGTTTCATCAAGTAGATATACCCATATCTGCTCAAATCATCTGTGAAGGTCAGAAAATAACGATACCCGCCGCGGGCCTCAACACTCATCGGACCGCATACATCAGTATGTATTATTTCCAATAAGTCAGTTGCTCGCTCCATTGTTCCGGAGAACGGAGTCTTAGTCATCTTGCCCATGAGGCATGGTTCGCAAGCATCAAATGATTCCATATCTGCTCAAATCATCTATGAAGGTCAGAAGATAACGATACCCGCCACGGGCCTCAACACTCATCGGACCGCATACATCAGTATGTATTATTTCCAATAAGTCAGTTGCTCGCTCCATTGTTCCGGAGAACGGAGTCTTAGTCATCTTGCCCATGAGGCATGGTTTGCAAGCATCAAATGATTCATAATCAAGTGATTCCAAAAGCCCATCAACATGGAGTTTCTTCATGCGCTTTACACCTATATGACCTAAACGTCAGTGCCACAAATAAGTTGCACTATCATTATTAACTTTGCATCTTTTGGCTTCAATATTATGAATATGTGTATCACTACGATCGAGATCCAACAAACTATTTTTATTGGGTGTATGACCATCGAAGGTTTTATTCATATAAACAGAACAACAATTATTCTCTGACTTTAAATGAATAAACATATTTCAATAAACATGATGAAATCATATTCATGCTCAACGCAAACACCAAACAACATTTATTTAGATTCAACACTAATCCCGAAAATATAGGAAGTGTGCGATGATGATCATATCAATCTTGGAACCACTTCCAGCACACATCGTCACTTCTCCCTTAACTAGTCTCTGTTCATTCTGTGACTCCCGTTTTGAGTTACTACTCTTAGCAACCGAACCAGTATCAAATACCGAGGGGTTGCTATAAACACTAATAAAGTACACATCCATAACATGTATATCAAATATAGCGTTGTTCACTTTGCAATCCTTCTTATCCACCAAGTTTTGAGGGTAGTTCCACTTCAAGTGACCATTTCCTTTGCAGTATAAGCACTCAATTTTAGGCTTCGGTCTAGCTTTGGGTTTCTTCATGGGAGTAGCATCTTACTTGCCATTCTTCTTGAAGTTCCCTTTCTTTTCCTTTGCCCTTTTACTTAAAACTAGTGGTCTTGTCAACCATCAACACTTGATGATTTTTCTTGATTTCTACCTTTGTCGATTTCAGCATCGCGTAGAGCTCAGGAATTACTTTCATCATCCCTTGCATATTATAGTTCATCACGAAGTTCTAGTAACTTGGAGATAGTGACTAGAGAACTTTGTCAATTACTATCTTATCTGGAAGATTAACTCCCACCTGATTCAAGCAGTTGTAGTACCTAGACTATGTGAGCACATGCTCACTGGTTGAGCTATTCTCCTCCATCTTGTAGGCAAAGTACTATCAGAGGTCTCATACCTCTTGATACGGGCATGAGTATGAAATACCAATTTCAACTCTTAGGAACATCTTATATGCTCCGTGGCATTCAAAACATGTTTTGAAGTCCCGATTCTAACCGTAAAGCATGGTGCACTAAACTATCAAGTAGTCATCATACTGAGCTTTTGTCAAAACGTTCATAACATTTGCATCAGCTCCTACAATATGTCTGTCACCTAGCGGTGCATCAAGGACATAATTCTTCTGTACATCAATGAGGAAAATCCTTAGATCACGGAACAAGTCCGCATCATTGCTACTACCATCTATCAACTTATATTTCTCTAGGAACATATAAAAATAAAAGGGAACGATAGCACGGGCCATTGATCTACAACAACATAGATATGCAAAAATTATCAGGACTAAGTTCATGATAAATTAAAGTTCAATTAATCATATTACTAAAGAACTCCCACTTAGATAGATATCCCTCTAGTCATCTAAATGATCACGTGATCCAAATCAACTAAACCATGTCCGATCATCACGTGAGATGGAGTAGTTTTCAATGGTGAACATCTTATGTTGATCATATCTACTATATGATTCATGCTCGACCTTTTGGTCTCCAGTGTTTCGAGGCCATGTCGGTACATTCTAGGCTCGTCAAGTTTAACCCGAGTATTCCGCATGTGCAAAACTGTCTTGCACCCGTTGTATGTGAACATAGAGCCTATCACACCCGATCATCACATGGTTTCTTAGCTCGAAGAACTTTCGCAACGATGCATACTCAGGGAGAACACTTGTACCTTGAAATTTTTGTAAGGGGTCATCTTATAATGCTACCGCCGTACTAAGCAAAATAAGAAACATAATAAGATAAACATCACATGCAATCAAAATATGTGACATGATATGGCCATCATCATCTTGTGCTTTTGATCTCCATCTCCAAAGCATCGTCATGATCTCCGTCATCACCGGCTTGATACCATGATCTTCATCGTAGCGTCGTGGTCGTCTCGCCAACTATTGCTACTACTACTATCGCTAACGCATAGTGATAAAGTAAAGCAATAACATGGCCTTCGCAATTCATACAATAAAGAGACAACCATAAGGCTCCTGCCGGTTGCCGATAATTTACAAAACATGATCATCTCATACAATAACGTATAACTCATCATGTCTTGACCATATCACATCACAACATGCCCTGCAAAAACAAGTTAGACGTCCTCTATCTTGTTGTTGCAAGTTTTACGTGGGTGCTACGGGCTTAGCAAGAACCGTTCTTACCTACGCATACAAAAACCACAACGATTTTTTGTCAAGTGTGCTGTTTTAACCTTCACAAGGACTGGACGTAGCCACACTCGATTCAACTAAAATGAGAGAGACAGACACCCGCTGGTCACCTTTAAGCAATGAGTGCTCGTAACGGTGAAACCAGTCTCGCGTAAGCGTACGCGTAATGTCGGTCCGGGCCGCTTCATCTCACAATACCGCCGAATCAAAGTATGACATGTTGGTAAGTAGTATGACTATTATCACCCACAACTCATTGTGTTCTACTCGTGCATATCTGTTGGGGAACGTAGCAGAATTCAAAAAAATTCTACACTTTCACCAAGATCAATCTTAGGAGACATCTAGCAACGAGCATATTAGAGTGCATCTACATACCCTTTTGTAGATCGTGAGCGGAAGCTTTCGAAGAAGCGTGGATGAAGTAGTCATACTCTCCGCGTTCTTCGTCACCGATGATCTAGCGCCGAACGGACGGCACCTCCGCGTTCAACACACGTCCGGTACAGCAACGTCACCTCCTTCTTGATCCAGCAAGGGGGAAGGAGAGGTCGTCGGAGATCCAGAAGCACGACGGCGTGGTGGTGGATGCAGCGGGAAATCCTGCAGGGCTTCGTCGGCGCCCTGCGGAGGAGGAGGAAGGTGTGACGGGAGGGGGAGAGGCACCAGAGGATTGGGTGCGGCTGCCCTCTCCCCCCACATATATATAGGGGGCCAGGGGGGTGCGCCGGCCCTGGCAGATCTCATCTGCAAGGGGGGGCGGCGGCCTAGGGGGGAAACTTGCCCCCCAAGGCATAGGGGCGCCCCCTCCCCCTAGGGTTTCAACCCTAGGCGCATGGAGGGGGGCCCAGTAGGGTGCGCCAGCCCACCAGGGGCTGGCCCCCTTCCCCTTCCCCTTGCGGCCTAGGGGCCCCACCGGGATGGGTGGCCCCACCCGGTGGACCCCCGGGACCCCTCCGGTGGTCCCGGGACACTCCCGGTGACCCCCGGAGTTCATCCGATGGCCGAAACTGGACTTCCTATATATCATTCTTTACCTCCGGACCATTCCGGAACTCCTCGTCACATCCGGGATCTCATCCGGGACTCCGAACAACTTTCGGGTTTCCACGTGCATGTATCTCTACGACCCTAGCGTCACCGAACCTTAAGTGTGTAGACCCTACGGGTTCGGGAGACACGTAGACATGACCGAGACCACTCTCCGGTCAATAACCAACAGCGGGATCTGGATACCCATGTTGGTTTCTACGTGTTCCTCGATGATCTTCATCGGATGAACCACTGTGTCAAGGATTCACTCAATCCCGTACGTTATTCCCTTTGTCCATCGGTACGGTACTTGCCCGAGATTCGATCGTCGGTATTCCCGATACCTTGTTCAATCTCGTCGTGGAAAGTCTCTTTACTCGATCCGTAATCCATCATCCCGTGACTAACTCCTTAGTCACCTTGAGCTCATTATGATGATGTCTTACCGAGTGGGCCCAGAGGTACCTCTCCGTCATATGGAGTGACAACATCCCAGTCTCGGTTCGTACCAACTCAACAGACACTTTGGGATATACCCGTTGCGTACCTTTATAGCCACCCAGTTACGTTGTGACGTTTGGCACACCCAAAGTATTCCTACGGCATCCGGGAGTTGTACAACCTCATGGTCTAAGGAATAGATACTTGACACCGAAAAGCTTATGCATTACGAACTATACGATCTCGTGTTATGCTCAGGATTGGGTCTTGTCCATCACATCATTCTCCTAATGATGTGATCCCGTTATCACTGACATCCTATGTCCATGGTCAGGAAACCGTGACCATCTGTTGATCAATGAGCTGGTAACTAGAGGCTTACCAGGGACTCATTGTGGTCTATATATTCACACATGTATCAATGTTTCCGTACAATACAATTCAAGCATGAATAACAGACTATTATCACGAATAAGGAAATATAATAATAATACTTTTATTATTGCCTCTAGGGCATATTTCCAACAATATCGTCTACGCATAGACCTGGCTCATGATGCCACTGTTGGGGAACGTAGTATTTCAAAAAAAAAAATCCTACAATCACGCAAGATCTATCTAGGAGAAGCATAGCAACGAGTGGGGAGAGTGTGTCTACGTACCCTCGTAGATCGAAAGCGGAAGCGTCTAGTGACGCGGTTGATGTAGTCGAACGTCTTCGCGATCCAACCGATCCAAGCACCGAACGTACGGCACCTCCGTGTTCAGCACACGTTCAGCTCGATGATGTCCCACGAGCTCTTGATCTAGTTGACTGTCACGGGAGAGTTTCATCAGCATGACGGCGTGGTGACGGTGATGATGAAGCTACCGGCGCAGGGCTTCGCCTAAGCACTGCAATGATATGATTGAGGTGTGTAACTGTGGGGAGGGGCACCACACACGGCTAAAATCAACTTGTGTGTCTATGGGGTGCCCCCTGGCCACGTATATAAATGATGGAGGGAGGAAGAGGCCGACCCTCATAGGGCGCGCCCAAAGTGTGGAATCCTACTAGGACTCCCTAGTCCTAGTAGGATTCCACATCCCACATGGAATAGCAAAATGGGAAGGGAGAAGGAGAAGGAAGGAAGGGGGCGCCCCCTTTCCCTAGTCCAATTCGGACCAGTCCATGGGGAAGGGGCGCGGCCACCCTTGAGGCCTTTCTCTCCTTTCCTGTATGGCCCATTAAGGCCCAATACGAATTCCCGTAACTCTTCGGTACTCCGAAAAATACCCGAATCACTCGGAACCTTTCCGATGTCCGAATATAGCCTTCCAATATATTGATCTTTACGTCTCAACCATTTCGAGACTGTTCGTCATGTCTGTGATCTCATCCGGGACTCTGAACAAATGTTGATCATCAGATCACATAACTCATAAAACAAATCGTCATCGGACATTAAGCATGCGGACCCTACGTTCGAGAACTATGTAGACATGACCAAGACACATCTCCGATCCATAACCAATAGCGGAACCTAGATGCTCATATTGGCTTCTACATATTCTACGAAGATCTTTATCGGTCAAACCGCATAACAACATATGTTGTTCCCTTTGTCATCGGTATGTTACTTGCCCGAGATTCGATCATCGGTATCATCAGACCTAGTTCAATGTTGTTACCGGCAAGTCTCTTTACTTGTTCCGCAATGCATCATCCCGCAACTAACTCATTAGTCACATTGCTTGCAAGGCTTATAGTGACGTGCATTACGGAGAGGGCCCAGAGATACCTCTTCGATAATCAGAGTGACAAATCCTCATCTCGATCTATGCTAACTCAACAAACACAGTCGGAGACACCTGTAGAGCATCTTTATAATCACCCAATTACGTTGTGACATTTGATAGCACACAAAGTGTTCCTCCGGTATTCGGGAGTTGCATAATCTCATAGTCATAGGAACATGTATAAGTCATGAAGAAAACAATAGCAACATACTAAACGATCAAGTGCTAAGCTAACGGAATGGGCCAGGTCAATCACATCATTCTCTAATGATGTGATCCCGTTCATCAAATGGCAACTCATGTCTATGGCTAGGAAACTTAACCATCTTTGATTAACGAGCTAGTCAAGTAGAGGCATACTAGTGACACTCTGTTTGTCTATGTATTCACACATGTACTAAGTTTCCGGTTAATACAATTCTAGCATGAATAATAAACTTTTATCATGATATAAGGAAATAAATAATAACTTTATTATTGCCTTAGGGCATATTTCTTTCAATGATGGCTTTCGAGAGAGTCCATCACGTATAGCTAACTTCCTAGTACTTCACTTCTTGTCTTATAGGAGAAACTATTTGTATTTCCAATTACTACGTGTGCTCAGTGGACAATATATATTACATGTAGAGTAAAAAAGTGATGCGACGAGTATACAACCACTTAGGCGAAGCCATGTTGACCTGAGCATCACTGGGTGGGTCGCTGAGGATGCAGCGGCTGATGTGGGTGTCTGAGGCAGGGAAGGAGTTCTTAGGCGTCTGAAGATGGCATCGAGGGTATTGCTCCGCCGTGATAGACGATTTGTCATTGAAGCAGCTCCAGTGAGGTGTACGACGGCGAGGCTGAAGCAGGAAAAGAGAGACAACGTTAACCCGACGTGGGATTCTAATAGCATCCCCAATAGATGATGTAAAATACATCACCAAAAAGTGCTAGATGTAAAATACATCACCGCTCATCTATGAAATTAATCGTCGAAGCTGAATTTATCTGTCGAAACGCAAATTTAACCGTCGAAACTGAATTTAACTGTCGAAACTGAATTTAACAGTTGAAACTGAATTTTGCTATCGAAACTTAATTTTACTATCGAAACTGAACGCACTAGTAGCAGAGAAGTAGTGCACTAGAAGTTTTGGCCGCTCAAGCACTAGTGGCAGAGAAGCAGTAATCTTAATCGGTAGCCGCTCCGGCAGGGAACACACTACCAGAGAGTAGCCGGGGTAACTGGCCATGCAGAAGCAACAACGCGTGCGAGATTCGGAGTAGCATCTCGGGTAGAAGTAGTAGGAGCGCGGATGAGAGCCGGACGTGTTGCTCGTGCAGCAGCAGCGTGAGCAAGAACCGGAGAAGCAGGTCGGGTAGCAGCAGGAGCGTGAGCAAGAGCCGAAGATGTTGCTCGTGCAGCAGCAGAGCGAGCAAGAGTAGAGCTACAGTGCGAGCAAGAGCAAGAGGAGCGCAGCCATGCGATCGAGAGTAAGAGCAGAGCATCAACGCGAGTGATAGCCGGAGTACCAGCAACTCCTGCAAATGTGGACGTCGCCGGCGAGGGAGCAACACCATGGAGGAAGTGGTTGGCGATGCGGCCATCAATGGAGCCGCGCCATGGCAGCTTGGGATTGAGCACCAGCATTACCATGAGATAGAATCAAGGAGAAAATGCAGAGATTAGTGTAGAACCTCTTTGGTGGCGCCGACTAGGCCTCTGCTTCGTTCGAGGAAATGGTAACGGTGTTGCAGTTCCAGTGGTGTAGGTGAAGATGGCGCTGTTGGATTGGAGGTGGCGCGATAGACGAGGCAAACATCGGGGCAGCTCCTTGGAGGTGGAGGACGGGGATGAACCGGCGGGACGACGGATCGATGATGAATCCTCATCCGGTGCACTGGATGAGGGACATCGAGTTGTTGCGGTGGACGAGGTCGTCGGGGAAGAGGCTTGGGCTGGGCGGCGGTATCGTGGCAGACAGAGGAGAGTGGGGTTTCACGGGTTTTGGGGGCCTCGGTATACTAATGGGGAGACAAAGGGGATGGGAGGGGGGAACCATGGCTTAAGGACGCGCTTGTCCGAAATGTGGGGTAAGTTACAAAAATAGCCCCACCGATTTGAACCAGACGACGCTTCCGGCTCAGGGGTGGAACGGGGATTTCGTGTGTCAGGATTTTGCACGTGGAGGGACTTTTTGCGTGCATTGTAATTTCAGGATAGCATGGCGCAGGTTGAAGAGGAGGAAATTTTTGGACCACAAGGAGACAAAGAGATAGCTTCAAATTTTGGGATAACAAGGCGCGTGTGTAAATTTTGGGAGAACAGTATGCTACCAAATCAATTCGCACTACACAAGAGAGTGTCTTGTCCCGTTTTGTTGTATGAATTACTACAAATGCCATTCAATACTTTTAATCCATGTTATGTCTGTATAATGCATGTAACCTACTCAAATGAACATTTTAGTGCATTCTAAATGTATACTACTTGTTGGAATATGAACTAAATTTGAATTCATTTCTCTATTTGAATAATAATCTACAATTACGGTTGTTGTCAAGTTAAACCTCATTTGTATATTATCTTCGCAACACACCACATGGTTATTATCAAGTTAGATATCAAATACTTGTACCATATAAACTCGAATTCAATATTTTAAATCCACTCTACAATGATTTCAAATAACAGTACATTTCAAGCTCTAGCCAGATCTTTATAATATAAACCATGTTTCATATGTATAGTGAGTTTATGACACAATTTATGCATGGTGGCCCGCCCCCCTCAACTACACATATTTAGATGTCAGCTGCAAAAGCCACACATTATCACGTGATATTCAAAAAGTAGTGTGCATGGATGCAATGTGGTCACACGACGCCTGCCATCGGTATCTCAATTTCAAATGAAATGTGAGATTGTTCAATATATATGTTCAAAACCACACCATGTGTATCACTATTACATTCACGTGTGGATGGGTTTAAAACACCATGGTCTATTAATATTCGAATCCAATTTTATAAGGAAGTATGATCTCTTTTAGTCTTGTACACCCACACACTCCCCTTCTCTATATAGCTATCACTTACTTTCTCGTGCATGCACACACCCCCCGGCCCTCCCCTCAACATTCTCTAGATTGTGCACATTCGTTATTCTTTAGGTCGTTCTCCCACAATCTTTATAGGTGTCCCTAGGTCCTTTTTCCCGACGCACATCGATCGATATACCTCTCTAGTCAGGCCTGCCTACCACATACACACTTCTCCACTTCTCCTCCCACCCTCCTTGCCCCCTAGCTACCTCTCATACTCTCGCACACAAATGCACACTATTGTCCCTTTTTTCATCGATCTCACACTTGCACACTCATCACTTCTCTATGCTTGGTACGCCTCTCGCATCACATCCTAGCTGCATCCCTTTATCTCTAGATGTCTCTCCGGCCTTATTTGCCTCTAATGCATGCATGTGTACACCGATCGATCTCCCTCTATACATATAGCTAGGTCGATTATCCCTCATTTTCCTCACACATCGATCGATCTACCTTAATAGTTATATCTCGGTCTCCCTTTCTCTGACACAACAATTTATCTACCTATCTAGTTAGGCCTGCCTGCGACACACATATATCGCCCCCCTCACCATCCATGCATGCCTCGTGCCACGTCTCTAATTTACACG
>LR738713.1:379152005-379213542 GCA_902687465.1 Secale cereale
CACACACACACACCTTTCTTATTGATTGAAGTTGTACCCTCTGTTTATCTACTAGGCACCTCCCACCATCGTCTCCAAGAAGCAACTCCACCAACTCCCCTCCAACATACTAGCTCAGTCTCTCTCCCAACCATATTCCTCTCCAACACATGTATGGATGCCCATTGATCTCCCTCGATCCGTAGCTAGGTCTCTTCTTCTCCACACATGTACCAGTCGATCTACCTCTCTAGTTAGGTCTCCCCCGGCACACACACTGATAGATCAAACGCTATAGTCAGTTCTCCCTGCCACACACAAAATGCCCTTTCACCTCTCATGTTCCAGTAGGCCAGCCGTCCTATATCTTTGAGGTGCGCACACACAATTTTGCAGCCTCTCTTTATCGATCTCGCACACATACACTTCATCCCTCTCTTCGTTTCTATCGACACCTCATGCTGACGATCCCTCCCCTCTCTTCTCGTGGATCGCCCCATCTGTATGATATATCTAGCTAGGCCTCAGTTTCACACACATTTCGTATGTTCCATCTTTTTGGTTTGAGATATCATCGACACATATTCCCTATCTATCTCTCCCGCACACAAATACACCCACGAAATCACCCACATAAAAGCACCCACGAATGCACACACCATCTCTCTCTAGGTTTGTATCTCTCTCATAAATGCCCACATAGGTGGGGTACATGTAGGAAGAGAAGAGGTGCACGCAGCGATGCACGTACTCCCGTCTTTTTCCTAACCACACCCCCGCGGGTACACCGTGGAGCTCATTTCTGTATGAAAAGGCAACCCACGTGATAATTTGACGCCTATAGTGGTTGTACACTTGATGGAGGGTCGTGTACCATGCGTGAACGAAACAAAGTGCTACACGTTTTGTTTGTAAATAAAGTTTTATTCCTCAATGGCATGTACTAGTAGCACAAAATATAAAACGATTGTTATCCAGACAAAATAGAAAACGACAACACTATATATAATATAGGCATGATCCAATGCTTTGCCGGGGTTGGCCTCTTCACAGTTCACGCTCTCTCACACAAGATGGCGGTGGTCACTCACTCTCTCTCTCTCACCTTTGGTCACTGATCCAGCCGGATCTCGTCTGCCGGCAGAAATGGAGGATGTGCGGCGTTGCTCTAGTCGCTAGCGTCGAGGCAGGAAACCCACTGTCGGCGAGTACCGATCTGCGGTAGATGCCATTCTCTCCGACGAAGCTCCAACGCGGTAGGGCCTTCACCCCTTGCTCGCTGCCGTGTCATATCCCGCCCGGCGCCGCCCTCGGTGTTACACCCCAACGACCCTCAGGTACAACTTCCTCTAGAACTGGCCTTGCTCCACTGCCCGACTTCCCACGTCACCACATGTGGATCTTCTCTGCCTAAGATGTAGCTCGGCCGGCGTACTTCCCATTTTGCAATCTCGTCCTCACACCATTTTGGAGAAACCACCGTGCTGCTATCTTTCTCGACAATGAATATGCTTCTTTTTGTCGGCGTATGTGTCATCAAGTGTTATTGGCCAGTAATTGTTTCGTTTCTACCTCTCTTTTTGAGAACAAGGCTATCCATTTCACCTCGTTGCTATTGCGACCTTTTGGTGAACTGCACAAATTACTTTTTTCTTAGGAGTGTCTTGTGCAGTTCTACTAAAATGTCACACGGGCAACGTCTCTACATTTTAATTGGACTGCACAAAGGTAGATTGCTTTTGCTATCATTCTCATCCAACTCAGAGACTAATCTTCTCCACCAAGTACTTAGTCTTATGAAAGATTACAATGGTGACCGGCTTCTATTTGTGTGTGTATGTTTGATCAACTAGTGCCACTATTATTGTAATCACACTTATTCACTATCTTTGCAAACATGGATGATCAACTCGATTTTAGTGGAACAACACAAGTTGATCGGATTGTCATGTCCTCCACAAATCTCTTTCTTGGATACAGTGCTGCATGAAACTAGCTGCCAAACAAGCGAACACCGTGGCTAAGAAATGGGACCATGCCTGTGGACAATATCGATCAATTTTATATTTTTCTTTATTTGCACACCTTGTCACAACTTTGTTTTCGGTTTTTAGTTGTGACGTCAATATTGGCACTGATCTGCGAATCATTGAGATGCATTAGCATCCATGCTACTACTTCCATTTATATTTGATGGGATGTTGTAACGAGACAATCTTGGAGGCAAGAGGACACATGAAAATAAAGTTGAAACCTTTTGTTGTGGGAACCAAAGTTGAAACCTTCATAACACTAGAGTACAATTTCATTATGCGTACATATAAACAAATCATGAAAGCTTGATAGCAATGCCAGAAACCATTCAACTATGTTTCGCCCACATGTGGGACATCCAGCATCCGGGTCCACCTGCCATGCACCAGTATTGAGTACAAAACTGCAGGGGATATTCACCCTGGTTGTTGGGCCGCAATAATAATGACTAGTGAGTAGTCAAATCACAGAGCCCCCACCTTTGCTACAGTACGTTGCTCGGATGAAGCAACCACCATTTCACTATTCATTGAATCCGCCTGTACTCCAATATTTCTAGAGTAAGTTGCTCAGACGAAGCAACCATCACTTCACCTTTCCCACAATAAGGACCTCTTTTTTTATTCTAGAAACCAGCACTCGCGAATATTGGACGGTAGAAGCACAAGTGTGGCATTGCTACTGCACGCGAATATTGGACGATAGTATGGGTTTATGGGACCCAGTTCAAAAATTGGAACCAACTAATAAACTACTAGATGGTGAGAGTTTACTACTATCTCATGTAGTATTAATCGCAATGCATGCATGCCTGAGGAGTACAACGACAAAGAACGTTTACATGCATCAGTTATTTTTCTCTTAATCACTGCAAGCAAAAATTTAATGCGCTTTGAAATCTAAACATGTGAATGTGACCAATAAACTGAGACTGACAAAATGGTAGTCCCTCTGTTTGGTTAGATCATGGTTAATAATATAAGCCAGCTGCTGGCTATAACATGTTGCCATGTCATTTACAGCCAATGTAATAGCTAGTACGTATAATACTCAACTTTTTCAACATATGGCCCACCTTCTGATCTCACAAAGCTTCCTGGAGCTCGTGCTATAGTCGGCTGCAAGTCTACAACCCGCTTCCCTTCTCTCTCCTCTCCTCTCTCTTCCAACTAAGCAATAATACAATATACAAATCCTTACAGCCCGCTTACATGACCGTATTATACTTGCTCCTAATAGCAAGCTATTGGCTATAACATGTACTCCATCCATTCATATATATAGGGCTAATGTGTTCTTCGAGACTATCTTTGGTTATTGATAAGTTTAATAGTGTATGAGATGTATAATGTGAAAATTGTATAATTGAAAGCTCCTTTGAGATACGAATTTCAAAGTATGCTTTGTGTAAGTTGCAGGTTACATATTATTGTTCTAGCATGTGGTCAACATTAGCCTCGAAAAATGCATTAGGTTCTATATACAAGATGGATAGAGGGATTATAATGTTTTTTTGAAGCTATAACATGTATAATATAGTTTGGTTCGTCGGTCAAATTGCTTCCTCTTGGCATATCACTAAGTACTTTTTTAGAATGCTCTTAACATGTGGGATGGAGTGTGAGTAAACCGACCTGAATAGACGGCAAAATCGGCAGCCCGCCGCACTATGAGAGAGATGAGGAGCGAGAAGCAATATGGACTGGTGAATTACTAGAGCTAGGTGTCGCACAGAGGACAAGAAATATGGTGATAGCATGAGGTGGGCCATGTATGATGTAACTACACTGGTCTGCCATGTTTCAGATTCTTCTCGTACACTATATGTGAAGAAGATTGGGTTGATTTAATATCTCTGAATATAAAATATTAAGAGTGAAGAAAAATGGAGGTTCCTTGCTCCTTCTCGGTTGACGTAAAGCATTCTTCGTCCTTCTGCGGACACGTGAGACATCCAGCATCCAGGTCCACGTGTCATGCAAGAAAATGGAGTAGGAGATACTCACCAACGGTCATGAATGTAGGTGGAGTACGTGCACGAATCACTCGAAAAAAGGAGTACGCGCACGAATCATCCGAAAAAAGGAGTACATGCACGAATCACCCGAAAAAAGGAGTATGTGCACGAAGAGAAGAGGTGCACGCACCGATGAGGTACTCTTTGCCTCTTTCCCTAACACTCACACATGGGTACACAGTGAGATCATTTCTATACGAAGAGGTAGCTCACGTGATAATTTGATGAGTGTAGTAGGTGCTCATTTAGTTGAGGGTCGGGAACCACTCGTGAAAGAATTGAAGTTCGACCATGATGCGGTGACACGTTATTTTCAAATTAAGTTATTATCTTCGATGAGAGGTACACAGTATTATTTTTCTTCAATGGAATGTGAATCATGCACGCACTCTCCCTCGCCCCACATGATGGGAGCCATCGACATGGTCGGCCTTTTTTTAGTGTGTCCCATTAACTCGCAGAACGAGAAGCTTGCTTTGTACGCCCTCTCCCTCGCCCATGCGCGCGCGGTGGCTTGCAGGACGAGGAGAAGCTTTTGCTTACAATAGTGGGCTTATACACGCGTGGACGTGCAACAATTCATTCGATATCAGATTGCCAAAAGTGTGCGAAGGTACTATAGTACCATCATCATTGTTCGACTTCCGAAAGAGGCGTAGAGCCAAGCGCAAGGTCACCTAGTCAGTAGTATAGACGGCTGCTAGCTCTATTCTTGTGGCACATCATTTGGAGCATGTTCCCTCCGTTTATTTTCTTTGATTCGTACTAGGATTCTTAAAATGCAGAAATAGGAAGAATAAAGGATTCGAGTGGCATGTCCACTTGAATCCCATAGGTTTAGCACTGATTTTTGACGCCACTGGAGAAACAAAGGTAGTGAAAAAATAGATGGAGTGGATGCTAGATTTCCAATGAAATGTAGTAGTACACGTGATTCCATAGTAAAAATTCCTATAGGATTCAATCCTACTTCACCCGTCCGGGTTTATTGCGCCCGTGGGAGGAGGGAGCGCGTCCGCCAATGTGGCTAGTCTAAGGTCCACGGCCAAGGCGGCACAGGGAGGACGCGACCTCTCAATGCGTCTGCTATTGAAGCAGCGCGCTGGCCGAGGGTGTCGCCCGCTGCACACTCGGCTGAACGAGCCTCCTCGCCGCATTCAAATGCCTACATTAAACCCGCATGGAAATCGAGAAATCTACTCTGGCCACATGTTCATTCAGGAGCAGGACACCAGCCAAGCTGCTCGTTCCTCCACCATATTCTCCACTCTTTCGACGAGCATCCGACGAGCAGGAAGAGCAGTTCTCAGGCATAAAAGCCGGCTGGGTGGCCCGCCGAGCCCGACAGTTACGAGTGAGTTAGCTCGCTGCTCCACCTCCCTTGCCTAGCCCGACAGATCCAATTGCCGCCCTAAGCCAGTGCGTGGTTCCGTAATTGGCCGCTCCAATCTAGCTCGAGGAGGAGTGGTGAGTTGCTCCACACCGGCACGATGGGGAGCATGGCGGCACGTGCATCGTAGCTGCCATCAATGCCGCCGCATCATACCACGCCTCCAGTGCGTGCGACCGCGCCATCCGCCGTCGACGCACGCGTAGCCGCGCCATGCAAATTGAGAAAGGATCAAGCTGCGCGGATGTCGATGAGGTTACAACCATCATATCCGTGCCCGCCGCCATTGATACTTGTGATGCACGTTGGTAAATTCCCCGAAGAGGAGGGGATGATGCATCACGGCAGCAGTAAGTATTTCCCTCAGTTATGAAACCAAGGTTATCAATCCAAGAGGAGAACCAAGCAACACTATGTAAACAATACCTACACACAAACAACAAAATCTCGCAACCCAACGCGTTAGAGGGGTTGCCAATCCCTCCAATGTAAGATAAATAGATAGATTGATCGATGCAAAAGAAATAAAGGCAAATAAAATGCAGCAAAGTGTTTTAGGATTTTTGGCGAAACATATCATAAATATATGATAGAAAAATAGACCTGGGGGCCGTAGATTCACTAGTGGCTTCTCTCGAGAAAATAGCATACGGTGGGTAAACATATTATTGTTGGGCAATTCATAGATGACCAAATAATTATAATGATATCCAAGACAGTGATCATGTATATAGGCATCACGTCCAAGATTAGTAGACTGACTCCTGCCTGCATCTAGTTCTATTACTCCACACGTCGACCGCTATCCAACATGCATCTAGTGTATTAAGTTCATGGAGAAACGGAGTAATGCTTTAAGAACGATGACATGATGTAGACAAGATATGTTCATGTAGGAATATACCCCATCCTTTTATCCTTAATAGCAACGATACATGCGTGTCATGTCTCCTATTGTCACTGAGATTAAGCACCGCAAGATCGAACCCATTACGAAGCACCTCTTGCCAATGCAAGATAAATCAATCAAGTTGGCCAACAAAATCGAAATATCGAAGAAGAAATACGAGGCTATAATAATCGTGTATGGATAGATCTGATCATAAACTCACAATTCATCGGATTCCAACAAACACACCACAAAAAAGAGATACATCAAATAGATTTCCGAAGAGAAAATTGTATTGAAGATCAAAAAGAGAGAAGAAGCCATCTAGCCACTAACTACGGACTGGTAGGTCTGTGGTAAACTACTCACGCATTATAGTAGGAGCACCAATGAGGATGATGAAACCCTCCGTGATCATGTTCCTCTCCGGCGGTGTGCCGGAAAGCGCCTCTAAATTGGATCTCGTGGTTCTCGAACTTGCGGCGGATGAAAGAATTTTTTGTCGACTCCCGTAGGGTTTATGGAATATTTGGGTATTCGTAGAGCTGGAAGTCGGTGGAGGAGGTTCTCGTGGGCCCCACAAGGCATCAGGGCGTGCCCTGGTGTCTTTTGGGCTCCATGGGGCTCCTCTGGTGCACCTACTAGGCTCCCTGGGTCTCTTTTAGGCAGAAAAAAAAATCTCCAAACAGTTTCGTTGCATTTGGACTCCGTTTTGTATCGATATTCCGCAAAGTAAAAAATAAGCAAAAAACAACAACTAGCGTTGCGCACTATGTCAATAGGTTAGTCCCAAAAAATGATATAAAGTTGCTAGCAAATGTATGTAAAATATCTAAGATTGATAATGTAGCAACATGAAGCAATAAAAAACTATAGATACGTTGGAGACTTATTAGCCATCATCGAGGAGAAGTAAAATACGGGAGGCCGCCGCCGCTTGTATCCCATGAAGGCCACCACTGAGGCGATGCCGGCGTAAACATCCAGTGTCTTGCATGATTCTTCTTCAGCGCACACCATCGTCGACCCCGCATGGGCTCCACGGAAGCGGAGCTACCCCTTCCCCTCCGGCTGAAGCATCAGTCAGGGGTTCCACTTCGATGAGTAGATGGGAAGCGAACCTCCCTTTGGGCTAAAGCATATACCTCCGGGGCTGCCGATAGTGCGGTAATCGAGCAGCTGGACATGATGAAGACAAAGAGATCGGCTAGTGCTACTTCTCGAGCTTGCGTTGTATTCCCTCAAAGAGGAAAGGGTGATGCAGCACAGTAGCGTAAGTATTTCCCTCAGTTTTTTAGAACCAAGGTATCAATCCAGTAGGAGACCACGCTGTAAGTGCATCTAGTGCCCCTTAGTGATTTTGATGTATTGAAGACTTATATGTTAAGGGACTAATGTGTTTATGAGTGTACACAGGTCTATAAGTCTGTGAGGAGTTTGATATTTACAGAGAATGTCGACCCCTAAAAATGAAATTCTTCGACTGAAGACTTTGGATTTCTGATGACTTTCTGAAGACTTGGAAAGTGAAGAAATTGGTGTGACCTTGAAGACTTGGTATTCATTTGAGGAACATGAAGCGTGAAGACTTTTTTTTCGTAGTTTCATTTTCTCTTTCTTGAGTCATAGGAAACACCGTACTGTTAAAGGGGGTCGAGGAAATACTAAGGAAAAATTTCCATGTGATGCTCAACTCAAAATCCTACACCTACCAATACCTTCGAGTGAAGCCATTGGAAATCTCATACAATTCAGTCATATCCTTAAGTGACAGAGACAAAATTCTTCTGGTCTCTGATGAATTTGTTCTGACTGAGGAGTTAGGAATTCGCCAGTGCGAATTTCCTACATAGTGAGGAAAATGATAGCCCTGAGGAATTTGATACTCAATTTCCGACCGTTGCTATGCTACGCGCCAGTTGTCCCAAAATATCTACCTACCTAACGGTCATATCATTAAAGGGCATTTATGTCTTATCATGTCGGGCTGCTCCCTAGGCTATAAATAGCCGCCCCCTACAACCACTAGCTGGTTGGCTGCTTCGAGAGAAACTGACACTTGTCATAAGAGCAACGCATCCTCCGAGGACTTTGAGCGGAAATCATCAAGTGAGGAAAAACCCAAACCCAAACCCAAACACCTACAAACCCAAAAGTGATTGAGCATCACTGAAGAGATTGATCATGCGTGGATCCGATGCTTGTTACCTTTGAAGACTGTGCTTCTTCCAGAAGGTTAGGAGTCATGGTCTAGAGCATCCAAGAGGAATTGTGGATCGTCGAGTGACCGAGTCTGTGAAGGTTCGGAAGTCACCTGAAGACTTACCACAAGTGATTGGGCAAGGTCTGTGTGACCTTAGCTCAAGGGGAATATGGTGAGGACTTGGTGTCTTGGACTGTGTGTCCAGGATTGGGTGTCCGGGACTGTGTGTCCTCAGGTTTAAAACCTAGCCGCCCTAACAAGATGTACAACTGAGACAGCAGTTGGAACTAGTCTAACAAATCATTGTCTTCACCAAGCTAACGGGTTCTATTTCCTAAACTCTTTCATTTCCTCATATCTGTTATGTGTGCTTGTTCATATCTGTTTCAAGACTTTGACTAAAGAATTTCTCAATTTCCTCAGTTCAATTTCTTCAGTCTGTTTGTCTTCATCCTGTGTTATCCTGTGACTACGCTTTCTGTACTCTGTGTTTGTCTTCATTTCTTCATGATGACCATGCTTGTATTCTGTTATGTTTACTTCTGAGTACTTATTCCGCTGCAAGTAGTTCTTCGCTAAGGAATTTCCTCAACAACAAATTCCTCAGTGAAGAATTCATAAAAATCACCTATTCACCCCCTAGTTGATATAACGCACTTCCAATTGGTATGAGAGCGAGGTACTGCCTTGTTTTGTGTGATTTTGGTTTAACCACCTGGAGTTTTAGTTATGTCGACCACAGGAATGAAGACTGTGTCTTGCCCCATCTTTGACGGTCACGAGTATCCCAAGTGGAAGGCTATGATGAAGAAGCGTCTCATGGCGATGAACAGTGATCTGTGGACAGTCACTGAGATTGGTCTTACCGATCTGTGCAAGATGGCAGAAGCTCATGACATTCGCAAGTTCACCCTCCTCAACCTCACAGTGAAGGACGTCATCTGCTCCTGTCTGTCTCAAAATCAGTTCAGGAACATCATGCATCTAGATCATGCGAAGCTTATCTGGGACCGTCTCTCTGAGGTCTATGAAGGTCATCGAACTCATGATGATCCCTGGTTTGAGGATTTCGAAGAATCTCTCAAGACGATGACTTTCGATCCAGAATCATCATCCTCTGCACCAAGTCTTATGGCAAGAGGTGCCAAGGTAACTGAATGCTACCTATCTGAGTCTAGTGATGATGAATTTGGTGATGAATTTGGACCCAGCTATGTCAAACTTGCTTCCCTTGCCACTAAACAACAAAAAGCTTTGGAAAAAGCTCATAATATGCTTAATGAGAGCAATGATATGTTGTGTGAAGAAACGGATCGATCTAAATCTTGACTGAAAATATTCAGAGACTTCAGTCCAAGTATGATAACCTTCAAGGTCATCATAACACTCTCTTGTCTGATCATGAGAAGCTTTCTTATGAATTTCTTCAAAGGAAGCAAGATCTTGAGAAGTTAAGAGTGAGTTATGAAGATCTTCAGAAGGAGCACAATTCATTACCTGCTCAACAAATCAGCGCTTCTCAGGAAGAATTCATTCCTCAAGGATCACTTATGCGGTGCCTGTGAAGCTGGAAAGATGACCAAGGCCAAGCATCCAGCGAAGACTATCATGACTACTACTCGACGGATTGCTTCACATGAATCTCTTTGGTCCTAATCATTATTCTGCAGTTTCAAATGATGCTTCTGAATATGGCTTTGTTATTGTTGATGATTACTCCCGATACACATGGGTACACATTGTTACTTACAAGCATGAAGTGCAAGAAGTCTTCAAACGATTTTCCTCAAGGGCTTCAACCAACTTTGGTGTGAAGATCAGTCACATCAGAAGTGACAATGGAAATGAGTTCAAGAACTCTGGTCTCGATGCCTATCTTGATGAACTTGGTATTACTCATGAGCTATCTGCTCCTTATACTCCTCAGCGGAATGGCGTCGTGGAATGCAAAACCGGACTCTTGCTGAGATGGCTTGCACTATGCATGATGAATACAAAATGCGTCGTCGCTTCTGGATCGATGCAATTGATACTGCATGCCACATCATCAATAGAGTAGATCTTCACAAATTCTTCAAGAAGACTGCCTATGAACTCCTCACTGACAAGAAACCCAATGTGAGTTATTTCAAAGTCTTCAGTGCTAAATGTTGGATTAGAAATCCTCATCACAACTCAAAATTTGTACCGAAAGCACATGAAGGGTTTATGCTTGGTTACGGAAAGGACTCGCACACCTATAGAGTCTTCAACAATGTTCTTCACAAGGTTGTTGAAACTGTAGATGTGCGGTTCGATGAAACTAACGGCTCGCAAAGAGAGCACCTACCTACTGTGATAGATGAACCAGCACCTGAGGAAACTATCAAATTCACGGCTACTGAGGATGTCATTTTGACCGAAGAATCTGCTGAAGAATTTGTTCTAGAACGTGAAGAACGTCGAGCTAATGCACCTGAAGAAAATACTGAAGAAAATGGTGCTGAAGAAAATGCTGATGAAATTCCTCGACGACAACCAGCTCATCCTCGCGTTGCTAAAGAAGTGCAGATTGAGAAAATCATCAGCGGCATCAATATACCAGGTCCTCTCACACGCTCAAGAGCTTCACATTTATCTAAATTTTGCGGGTACTTTGCTTTTGTCTCTATCACAGAGCCCACTAAGGTAGATGAAGCATTTCCGGAGCCTGAGTGGATTCAAGCTATGCAAGAAGAATTACATCAGTTCGAGCTAAACAACGTATGTGAATTGGTCAAACGTCCAGATCCTCGCAAGCATAATATCATTGGCACAAAATGGATCTATCGCAACAAGCAAGATGAAAATGACCTTGTGGTAAGGAATAAGGCACGGCTTGTAGCTCAAGGCTACACACAGGTTGAAGGAATTGATTTTGATGAAACTTTTGCACCTGTTGCTAGACTTGAGGCTATTCGCATATTACTTGCTTATGCTAACCATCATGATATCATTCTCTATCAAATGGATGTGAAAGGTACATTCCTCAATGGTAAGCTTGAGGAAGAAGTATATGTTGCTCAACCCCCAGGTTTTGAAGATCCAAAGAATCCTGAAAAAGTCTTCAAACTCAATAAGGCCCTCTATGGCCTCAAGCAGGCCCCTCGGGCTTGGTATGATACTTTGAAGGAATTCCTCATGAAGAAAGGCTTCAAACCCGGTTCACTTGATCCTACTCTTTTCACTAAATCTTATGATGGTGAATTATTTGCATGCCAAATATATGTTGATGATATTATCTTTGGTTGTACTAACCAACATTATAGTGATGAATTTGCCTATTGATGAGTGAATAATATCAAATGTCTATGATGGGAGAGTTGAAATTCTTCTCAGGTCTTCAAATTCGTCAACAACGCAATGGCGTATTCATATCTCAGGAGAAATACCTCAAGGATGTACTGAGGGAATTCGGCATGCATGATTGCAAAGGCGTCAAAATTCCTATGCCCACAAATGGCCATTTGTGCACTGATGAAAATGATATTGACTTCGATCATAAGGTATACCGCTCCATGATTGGTTCTTTATTGTACCTATGTGCATCTAGGCCAGATATAATGCTTAGTGTTTGCATGTGTGCCCGATTTCAAGCTACACCAAAGGAATCACACCATAAGGCTGTGAAACATATTCTTCGATATCTAGCTCACACACCAACACTTGGATTATGGTACCCCAAGGGCTCGGCTTTTGATCTCATCAGATATTTAGACTCTTACTATACTTGTGATCGTGTGGACCGCAAATCAACATCTGGTACATGTCATTTCCTCGGAAGATCTTTGGCCTGTTGGTCCTCGAAGAAACAGAACTGCGTATCACTGTCTACTTCCGAAGCTGAGTATATTGCTGCTGGCTCTTGCTGTGCTCAATTGTTATGGATGAAGCAAACTCTCAAAGACTATGGTGTCAACGTGAAGAATGTGCCTCTCTTCTGTGACAATGAGAGTGCCATCAAGATTGCTCACAACTCAGTTCAGCACTCGAAGACAAAGCACATTCAGATTCGTCATCATTTTCTTCGTGATCATGTGTTGAAGGGCAACATTTCTATTGAACATGTGAAGACTGAAGAACAGCTAGCCGGTATCTTCACAAAGCACTTGGATGAGAAGAGATTTAGCAAATTGCGGTGTGAGCTAAATATCTTAGAATCTTCGAATGTTCTTTGAATTGGACACTCATCCTAACACTTATGCAAAATTGATGACTTAGATGTGCAACACATGAAGAAATTGTTTTTCTTCAATCAATGAAGAATAACGCTCTAAGTGTGAAGACATTAATGAAGAATTTGATTCTCAGAACCCTACGACAATTGTACGCGGTGTCTGGAATCATCATTCTTATACGGTGGGTCACGCCACCACAAAAGTTGAAAATCTTCAATTTGAGTTTTTGAAATTCCTCAGTTGTTCATATTCTTCAACTTTGCATTGTCTTCACTGTTTCCGTCTCTTCTTCTTCATTGGCTATATATATATATATATATATATATATATATATATATATATATATATATATATGAGTTTATGTCCTCTACAGCATTCACTTATTGCTATTTCTTCAAGTTGCTATTTCTGCAAAGTGAATGTGATCGGACCCTTCCCCCTCTATGCTAAATTCAACCCATTCCATTCACAATTCTTCATATGCGTTCTATTTGAAACTTGTTCAAAATCTTCACTGTGTCCTTGTCAGCTGAAGAAATTGCGAACGCAACGTTAAAACTTATCCTTTCCAAAATTTATGGATTTGCCGCTCAAATCGTTCCGCATCCCACGACAACACTTATCTATTCACCCACGATCTCACACGATCTCCACTACACAGTACGTGGGTGACACATGTCATGCGAATGAGGGGGCCAGGGGCACGTTCGTCCAAATTCTTTGGGCGAACGGTTATTCATCTCAGCTATAAATACCCCTCCCCTTCCCTCACTTCACTTTTTACTCCGCTCGTTCTCACTCTCCCGCTCGAGCTTCTCCAACCCTAGCGCCGCCGCTACTTCATCGTCGCCGGCGAGGAAGAACTTCACTGCCTCGACCTCGTCGCCGTCGTACTCGTGCCGATCGTGGATTTCTTCACTCCGCCGCCGCCGTAGCTGTCTTCCTCTGCCAAGTTAGGGCGTGGAAGATCTGCACAGACGAACTTCACTTCTCCATCTCACAGTTCGTCATGTTCTTCATCCATAGTAATTAAAATTTACTTTTACTGCCCTCTTTGATTCGAATGTTTTCTTCAAAATTCTCAAAAGGTGTTTTCTTCGTCAAATCTTCACACACTAAACACCTCACATATCATCTGTTCTTGATTCGATTTCTCTAAGCTATGTTTTTCTTCATGATTCCTCAATTGTGTGGATTTTCAATCTATACAACTCTGGAACCTAAGACAAAGAACGCTTAGTCAAATTCTTCAAGACTCATCTGGTCAAATTCCTCAAACTTGTCTTTTTACAAAACCTTCTGAGAACGCACATGACCTCTCCAAATTCCTCGCAACTATACTCTGTTCACAGGTAGTCCTGGCCATCTCTGGCCCGGCCCTGTCGGCCCACCCAGGCCCGGCCCTAAAATCCAAGGCCTAGGCCCGACGGGCTTGCCCATGGGCCGGGCTTGGGCCTGAGTTTTGAGCCCACCAGCAGGGCCTGGACGGGCTTGGGCTTCGCATATTGGCATTTTAAGGAAGAGGCGCGGCCCATGGCCCTAAGCCCTAAGGGCTTTTCAGGGCTTTTTACCAGATGGGCCGGGCTTGGGCTTGAAACGTAGGCTCGATGATAGGGCATGGGTGGGCCTGGGCCTCAGTTTTCTGCCATGGGATTTTTAGGGCTCGGCCCAAGCCCGGCCCGGCCCGGCCCATGTCCAGGTATATTCACAGGTACTCATGTCCGCTGCTGAATCACTAGGTTCTCATCAACTTAACTCATTTGCAGCGTTCCTCGAAGAAAATTTGCATACTTTTTCAGAAAATTCAATTGTTCAAATTCCTCGTCTGAAGAAAATGGCTGATGGAAAGAAGCCACAAAAAGGAGGAAAGAGGCCTGAGGTCAATACTGCTTTCGAGATATCTGAAGACATATATGCTGACTATTGCACTCCTGATGAGGCAAAGTTCGGAAAAGAGGACAAGAATCAGCGCAAAGTGCGCATACAAATAATAGAGAGGAGATGGGCAAGAGAGTGGAGGGAGTACAGATATGTGACTCCCAAATACATGAAGAAATTCACACTCAATCCTCCCTGCCGAAGACCTCCATTGGCACATGGCCAAGTTGCTGATCCCACTAGCCTCAAGCGTGGTCAGCATTATCCTGAAGAATGGGCTAAGCGCCAGGCCAAGTTGGCCAAACAAGCAAAAGAAGCAGTGAGGAAATTCAATGAAGACTCTGCTGCTGCCGCTGCCTCTGCTGAGGCCTCTGCTTACAAGCCTAAGAAGGCCATGGCTAAGAAGCCTGCTCACAAGCCAAGTGCTTCTTCCTCAATTTCCTCACGGCCAGATTCTTCTAAGCTCTCACGGCAAATTTCTCAGACTGCTCCTGCGCCTACAAAGTCCTCAGCTCCTCCGCCAAAGTCTTCAGATGCTACAGAAAAATCATCTGCTCCAGCGCATCTTGCCACATGTCAAAGGACTGCGGGCATATCCATTGCCTCAGGTTCCTCTGCAAGTTCCTCAGCCGCTCCTAGTTCCTCAGCGATACCAAGTTCCTCAGCTGGTCCCTCGCTACTAAAGAAAAAGACCACTGCTGGACGTGGCTCTCGCCCAAGTCCTCACAAGAAACAAGTTGCTTTCCAAGTGTCGTCTCATGACGGAGCTGATGATGAAGGACTTGTTCAAATCATCAAAGACATGCAAGAAAGGGCCGCTAGAGCCAAAGGAAGCGAAGTGCCACTGCTTTTGGATCCAAAGGTGTTCCTTGATTTCATTGATCTCTGGCATCAGGACCCCAACACTCCTATGCCTGACTTCAACTTGACACCTGGCCAAAGTCATATGCTGACCGCCTTCATAGGCGAAGAAAAATGGAAATTTGAAAAGACCAGGCAGACGAAGAAAGCGCAGTACAAGAAGGAGCGCTTCCTGAAGAAAAATGTTATCAACATGACAACTGAAGAACTTGTCAGGCTACAGGGTGAAATCAAAACCCTCAGTGATGAATTTGATGCATATCGCGCGGACTGGATGGGCGCCAAAGTCAGATTTGTGAATTTGACTAAAGGTTTTTCTTCAAGTGCTGCTCGTCAAACACACATTGAAATTCCTCAGGCTGAAGCATCTGCTCAGTCTGCCGAAGGACATGCCAGCACCATTGAAGAACATCAGGCTGCTGAAGAAAATACCAGGGCTGATGACTGCATTCCAGCTGCTGAAGAAATTGCCAGGGCAACCTCTAGTGATGCGCCTGAAGAAAATGTCAGGCCAGCTGAAGCTCCAAAGGCTGAGCCTGAAGAACATGAAGAAGTCAGGACAACTTCATCAGTTGTGCCTGAAGAAAAACAACCAGATCCCTCTGCTCCTCCTGCACCTACACCAACCCCAACCCTTCCATCTGATGTGAAGAAGACAAAGGCTGCAGAGCGTGCAGCTGTGAAGAAAAGGAAGGCATCAGCTTCATCAGAATCTTCAGCCCCGAAGAAGATGAAGCCTTTGACAAGCTCAGCTGAAAATCCAATTGATTCCGTTCCAATTTCCTCCATGCCATCAAAGGAACTTATTCCATTTGATGAAGAATATGTGATTCCTAGTGAATCAGATGAATATATTCCCTCTGCTGCTTCATCAGAGCAGACAGACGAAGAAATTGAAGTGGATGCAATCCCTTCAACCCCAATCATCTCCTCGCCTATGCCTCAGTTCACTGCTGAAGAGGTCGGCGTTGAAGAATTGGAAGAACAAGACTCGGACGTGGACATTGGGAATGCCACTCCTTTGATGCATGATGAATATTGGGATAGTCAGCATCCCAACTCTCCTCTGTTCACGCCGCTACAACAAATTCCTCATTCACCAGCGCAAACTGTTCCATTGGGCTCTAAAGAAACTCATCCCACTAAATCTGTTCATGAAGACATTCCAGCCACTAGTGCTGAAGAAACTGTTGCTGCTGCTGAATCTGTGAAGACTGCCACTGAAGAGGAACCAGAAATTCCTCAGACTGAAGAACCTGACATTGCGAATCCAGAGGTTGTGATGCAATTGACTGACACTCCTCAACCCAAGCCAAAGGATCCCTTCTCAAGAAAGCAAACTTTCAAGAAGGCTGATTTCTTCGGCGAGCATGTGTTCTTCACCGACTTCAATCTTTATGACTCTGCTCGCATAAGGAAGAGGCATTTCTCGACTGCCAGTTAGGAAAATTTCTATTCCTAAGTGCTCTACAACAAAGACAAAGTCTTCGATCATCAGCATATTCCTCACGTGGATATGGAATCACTGCCGTGCTTCGTGCCAGTCCTCAGTGTTCTTCACGACGCTGGACTGTTGGGTTTCCGCACTGACATATGTGATTGGAATGAAGAACTGATTCTTCAATTCTATGCAACGCTGCACATCACTGGCAATTCTGAAGATGTGAATTCATGGGTGCTGGACTAGATGACCGAAAACACTCACTTCAAGGCACCAGCCTCTGAATTACTTCAAGCTCTGCCTCTCAGTCCTCCAACTGAAGCAACACGTTGCATGTATGAAGAAACTGAACTCACTGGTCATTACATGCAAGTGCTTATGAAGCCTTTGAAGCCAGGTCAAGCCTCAAGGACCAAATTCCTCGTGAAGGAATTACTGTTTCTGCCATGGACTGTCTATTGCATTCTGACTAAGACATTGAGTCCTATCAAGGGCCACGACTCAAATGATGAAGAAGTCGTTGGCATCATGAAGAATCTGCTGTTCAATATCATCCATGGCGTTCCCGTCAACTTCCATGATTTCTTCATGAGGACTATGGCAAATGTTGCATTTTCCCCCTTCAACCTGAAGCCATATGCTCCATGGATTATGAGATTCATCAGGACAAGGTCTTTAGTGAATTACAAAGCTGACACACTGAATCATTGCAGCTACTTGCCCCCAATTGAAGTCCTCAAACGGACATTTTCCTCAGCTGATGACAAGGGCAAGGCCACTGCTGTTTTTGATGAAGGCATTCGTCCATTGGATGGTCAGTTTCGCTGCATCTTACTCCACCAATGATGACTCTGCCACTCATGACTCTGCCGCCAACGCTCCCAAGCCAAATCCTCAAGGCATAGCTCCCAGGGTGATGGCTGATCGTGAGCTTCTCCTCAGTCTTCATCAGAAGGTTGATCGCAACCACAAATGGGTCAAGCGTCAATTTGGTTCAATTCTTCACAACATGACCTCTACACATAATGCAGTGAAGAAAAACCAATACTACCTTCATGAAACCCTCAACCGCACCTAGGTTGTTCTGTATCATCTATGTGGCGAATAAGATATGAAGAAAATGGGTCTCAAGGATGACTTTGCCTGGTCTACTCCTCCACCGAAGAAATACAAGAAGGTCAAGGTTCATCCCTTGGTGGCCAGCTCCTATTCTTCATCGCGCGAAACCGACGAGTATGAAGACTTGGACGACACTGCGGCAGGCCCTACATCAACCATCGACCCCAACAACGCTGGCGCTCCTTCATCATCTTCAGATTCTTCAGGGGTGTTAGTCCTCAGTTTCGATCCTTTTGGTCATTCGATGACAAAGGGGGATAAATTTGAGTTAGTCTTCAAGCGGGTCTATATATATGGTTTTTTTGCTATTACAACTCTCGTTCTTCTGATGACTTTGTGGATCGCGTTGTAAACTTAAACTCTATGGTGATCTGATACTTTTGCTGTGGTGTTTCTGCATGCTTATTCCTCATTAGTGTTATGCACGCATGCTGAATTACATCAGTCACCATATTTCATCGTGCATTTCAAATTCTCCATTTTATATGTCAAATGCGTGTATGAATTACAAGATATAGGGGGAGATCTCCATGATTCTACTCTTCAAGTGTGCGTTGCTTCAAAAGCAAATTCCTCACTATGCACAACTTCAGGGGGAGTTCTTCTATATCTTGCAATCAAATTCCTCAATATCTGCATTCACACTTCATATGTTTATCCCCGTTGAAAACTTAACCTATATTGTCATCAATCACCAAAATGGGGGAGACTGTAAGCGCATCTAGTGCCCCTTAGTGATTTTGGTGTATTGAAGACTTATAGGTTAAGGGACTAATGTGTTTATGAGTGTACACAGGTCTATAAGTCTATGAGGAGTTTGATATTTACAGAGAATGTCGACCCCTAAAAATGAAGTTCTTCGACTGAAGACTTTGGATTTCTGATGACTTTCTGAAGACTTTGAAAGTGAAGAAATAGGTGTGACCTTGAAGACTTGGTATTCATTTGAGGAACATGAAGCGTGAAGACTTTTGTTTTCGTAGTTTCATTTTCTTTTTCTTGAGTCATAGGAAACACCGTACTGTTAAAGGGGGTCGAGGAAATACTAAAGGAAAAATTTCCATGTGATGCTCAACTCAAAATCCTACACCTACCAATCCCTTCGAGTGAAGCCATTGGAAATCTCATACAGTTAAGTCATATTCTTCAGTGACAGAGACAAAGTTCTTCTGGTCTCTGATGAATTTGTTTTGACTGAGGAGTTAGGAATTCGCCAGTGCGAATTTCCTACACAGTGAGGAACATGATAGCCTTGAGGAATTTGATACTCAATTTTCGACCGTTGCTGTGCTACGCGCCAGCTGTCCCAAAATATCTACCTACCTAACGGTCATATCATTAAAGGGCATTTATGTGTTATCATGTCGGGCTGCTCCCTAGGCTATAAATAGCCGCCCCCTCCAACCACTAGCTGGTTGGCTGCTCCGAGAGAAGCTGACACTTGTCATAAGAGCAACCCATCCTCTGAGGACTTTGAGCGAAAATCATCAAGTGAGGAAAAACCCAAAACCAAACCCAAACACCTACAAACCCCAAAGTGATTGTGCATCACTGAAGAGATTGATCCTGTGTGGATCCGACGCTTGTTACCTTTGAAGACTGTGCTTCTTCCAGATGGTTAGGCGTCATGGTCTAGAGCATCCAAGAGGAATTGTGGATCGCCGAGTGACCGAGTCTATGAAGGTTCTGAAGTCACCTGAAGACTTACCACGAGTGATTGGGCGACGTCTGTGTGACCTTAGCTCAAGGGGAATATGGTGAGGACTTGGTGTCTTGGACTGTTTTCCCAGGACTGGGTGTCTGGGACTGTGTGTCCTGAGGTTTCAATACCTAGCCGCCCTAACCAGATGTACAACTGAGACAACAGTTGGAACTGGTCTAACAAATCGTTGTCTTCACCAAGCTAACTGGTTCTATTTCCTCAACTCTTTCATTTCCTCATATATGTGTTGTGTGCTTGTTCATATCTGTTTGAAGACTTTGACTGAAGAATTTCTCAATTTCCCTAGTTCAATTTCTTTAGTCTGTTTGTCTTCATCTTGTGTTATCCTGTGATTACGCTTTTTGTACTCTGTGTTTGTCTTCATTTCTTCATGATGACCATGCTTGTATTATGTTATGTTTACTTGTGAGTACTTATTCCGCTGCAAGTAGTTCTTCGCTGAGGAATTTCCTCAACAACAAATTCCTCAGTGAAGAATTCATAAAAATCACCTATTCACCCCCCTCTAGTCGATATAACGCACTTTCACACGCACGAGTCCCTCGCACCTGCACAAACAAATAAGAACTTCGCAGCCAACGCGATAAGGGGTTGTCAATCCCTGTACGGTCACTTACGAAAGTGAGTTCTGATAGATATGATAGTTTGATATTTTTGGTATTTTTGGATATAAGAACAGAAAGTAAAAACGGAAAAGTAAAGTAGATTGTAGATTGATATGTTGAGAATATACCCGGGGCCATAGGTTTCACTAGTGACTTCTCTCATGATAGCAGATTTCTACGGTGGGTAAACGAATTACTGTCGAGCAATTGACAGAAAAGCAAATAATTATGAGTATATCTAGGCATGATCATTATATATAGGCATCACGTCCGTGACAAGTAGACCGAAACGATTCTGCATCTACTACTATTACTCCACACATCGACCGCTATCCAGCATGCATCTAGAGTATTAAGTTCATAAGAACAGAGTAACGCCTTAAGCAAGATGACATGATGTAGAGGGATAAACTCAAGCAATATGATATAAACCCCATATTTTTATCCTCGATGGCAACAATACAATACGTGCCTTGCTGCCCCTAATGTCACTGGGAAAGGACACCGCAAGATTGAACCCAAAGCCAAGCACTTCTCCCATTGCAAAAACTATAGATCTAGTACGCCAAACCAAACCGATAATTCGAAGAGACTTGCAAGGATATTATAATCATACATAAAATAATTCAGAAAAGAACCAAATATTTCTCATAGATAATCTTGATCAGAAACCCACAATTCATCGGATCTTGACAAACACACCGCAAAAAGAGATTCCATCAAATAGATCTCCTCGAAGACCGATGAGAACTTGGTATTGAGATCCAAAGAGAGAGAAGAAGCTATCTAGGTACTAACTATGGACCCGAAGGTCTGTGGTAAACTACTCACAACTCATGGTGAGGCAATGGTGTTGATGTAGAAGCACTCTGTGGTAGATCCCCCCTCCGGCGGAGCTCCGGAACAGGCCCCAAGATGGGATTTCACAGGAACAGAAGGTTGCGGCGGTGGAATTAGGGTTTTCTCTCCGTTTCTGATGTTTTCAGGGTACGTGGGTATATATAGGAGGAAGGAGGGCATCAGGGGACCAACGTGGGGCCCACGAAGTAGGGGGCCCGCCCTGTAGGGGGAGGGCGCCCCCCACCCTCGTGGACGCCACGTGTGCCCTATTCCGTGGTTCTCAAGTCTCCCGTGAATATATTGCTCCAAAAATACCTCTCCCGAAGGTTTCATTCCGCTTGGACTACGTTTGATATTCCTTTTCTGTAAAACCCTGAAATAAGCAAAAAAACAGCAATCTGGACTGGGCCTTTGGGTTAATAGGTTAGTCCCAAAAATAATATAAAATTGTATGACAAAGCCCATTAAACATCCAAAACATCACAAATAATAGCATGGAACAATCAAAAATTGTAGATACGTTGGAGACGTATCAAGCATCCCCAAACTTAATTCCTGCTCGTCCTCGAGTAGGTAAATGATAAAAACAGAATTTTTGATGTGGAATGAATGTTCAGATCTGAAAGATTCAAGACAAAAGTCTATATTGACATAAGAAATAATAATACTTCAAGCATACTAACAAAGCAATCATGTCTTCTCAAAATACCATGGCTAAAGAAAGTTATCCCTACAGAATCATATAGTCTAGCTATGCTCCCTCTTCATCACACAAATTATTCATATCACGCACAACCCCGGTTTCAACCAAGCACTTGTTTTCATACTCAATTTTTTCAAACCTTTCAACTTTCACGCAATACATGAGCGTGAGCCATGGATATAGTACTATGGGTGGAATAGAGTGGTGGTTGTGGAGAAGACAAAAAGGAGGGAGATAGTCTCACATAGACTAGGCGTATCAACGGGCTATGGAGATGCACATCAATAGATATCAATGTCAGTGAGTAGGGATTGCAATGCAACGGATGCACTGGAGCTAAAAATGTATGAAAGCTCAACAAAAGAAACTAAGTGGGTGTGCATCCAACTTGCTTGCTCACAAAGACCTAGGGCATATGAGGATGCCCATCGTTGGAATATACAAGCCAAGTTCTATAATGAAAATTCCCACTAGTATATGAAAGTGACTAAACATGAGACTCTCTATCATGAAGAACATGGTGCCACTTTGAAGCACAAGTGTGGAAAAAGATAGTAGCATTGTCCCTTTTCTTTTCTTTTCTCTTTTATTTGGGGCCTTTCTTTTTCTTGGCCTTTCCTTTTTTTCTTGTTTTTTCTGGGATAATGCTCTAATAATGATGATCATCACACTTTTATTGATTTACAATTCGATATTACAACTCGATACTAGAACAAAGTATGACTCTATATGAATGCCTCCGGCGGTGTACCGGGATGTGCAATGAATCAAGAGTGACATGTATGAAAAATTATGCATGGTGGCTTTGCCACAAATACGATGTCAACTACATGATCATGCATGTCAATATGACAATATGAAGCGTGTCATATGAACGGAACGGTGGAAAGTTGCATGGCAATATATCTCGGAATGGCTATGGAAATGCCATGATAAGTAGGTATAGTGGCTGTTTTGAGGAAGGTATATGGTGGCTGTTTTGAGGAAGGCATATAATGGTGTATGGTACCAGCGAAAGTTGCACGGTACAAGAGAGGCTAGCAATGGCGGAAGGGTGAGAGTGCGTATAATCTATGGACTCAACATTAGTCATAAAGAACTCATATACTTATTGCAAAAAATTACGAGTCATCAAAACAAGGCAATCAACGCATGCTCCTAGGGGGAGGTTGGTAGGAGTTAACCATCACGCGCCCCGACCTCCACACAAAGGATGACACTCTACAAATACCTCATGCTCTAACTTCGTCACATAGCGGTTCACCATACGTGCATGCTACGGGAATCACTAACTTTAACATAAGTATTTCTCAATTTCATAATAACTCTACTAGCATGACTCTAATATCACTATCCTCATATCTCAAAACAATTATCAAGTATCAAACTTCTCATCATATTCAATGCACTTTGTATGAAAGTTTTTACTACATTCATCTTGGATGTCTATCATGTTAAGGCTAGTTTTATAGCCAAAGCACATTACCATGCTGTTTTAATATACTCTCAAAAGGATATAAGTGAAGCATGAGAGATCAACAATTTATACAAAATAAAATCACCACCGTGCTCTAAAAGATATAAGTGAAGCACTAGAGCAAAGTATTTAGCTCAAAAGATATAAGTGAAGAACATAGAGTGTTCTAACAATTCCTAGGCCATATTTATCTCTCTCAAAAAGGTGTGTCCAGCAAGGATGATTGTGGCAAACTAACAAGCAAAGACTCAAATCATACATGACGCTCCAAGTAAAACACATATCATGTGGTGAATAAAAATATAGTCCCGAGTATAGTTACCGATAGATGAAGACGAAAGAGGGGATGCCTTCTCGGGGCATCCCCAAGCTTAGGCTTTTGGTTGTCCTTGAATTTTACCTTGGGGTGCCTTGGGCATCCCCAAGCTTAGGCTCTTGACACTCTTTGTTCCATAGTCCATCAAAGCAATACTCAAAACTTGAAAACTTCACAACACAAAACTTAGCCAAAAATCTCGTGAGCTCCGTTAGTATAAGAAAACAAACCACCACTCAAAGGTACTGTAATGAACTCATTCTTTGTTTATATTGGTGTTAAACCTACTGTATTCCAACTTCTCTATGATTCATATCCTCCAATACGACTCATAGATTCATCAAAATAAGCAAACAACACACGAAGAACAGAATCTGTCAAAAACAGAACAGTCTGTAGTAATCTGCAACTTTCGCATACTTCTGTAACTCCAAAAAAATTGTAATAAATTGTTAAACGTGGAGAATTTGTCTATTAATCATGTGCAAAAAAGAATCAACTTAATAGCACTCTCCAGTAAAATCTGGTGACCATTCTAGTGAGCGCTAATGTTTCTGTTTTGTACAACAAGATTATATAAACTTCACACAAGTCTTCCCAAAGGTTCTACTTGGCACAAACACTAATTAAAACACAAAACCACATCTAAACAGAAGCAAGATGCAATATTTATTCCTAAACAGAAGCAAAAACAAAAAATATAAAATTGGGTTGCCTCCCAACAAGCGCTATCGTTTAACGCCCCTAGCTAGGCACGATACAAGGATAGATCTAGGTATTGCCATAATGATAAGATATATCGCGAAAACTCATCTCATATTCCCTATGTTCAGTAGCAAGTTTTCTTTGTGGAAAGCAAAAGTAATCAAAATGGCTAAATTTAATGGGACAAAAGTCCCCCACATCAAGCTCAGGAGGTATAGGTTTCTCTTTTGGCCCTTTATAATGTACAACCAATTCATCATTATAGGCATTCTTTTGGCAGAAGGTCATGAGCCTTCGCTCGAGGGAAAAACCTTTGAATAGCAAAATTATCATTCAACTCAGAAATTCTATCAACCAAGAAATCGGTAGGAACCTTTTTTTAAGGTTTTAATTAAAAGCAACATGATCAGGAGATCGCAACCGCATTCCAGCATGCATCTAGAGTATTAAGTTCATAAGAACAGAGTAACGCCTTAAGCAAGATGACATGATGCAGAGGGATAAACTCAAGCAATATGGTATAAACCCCATATTTTTATCCTCGATGGCAACAATACAATACGTGCCTTGGTACCCCTACTGTCACTGGGAAAGAACACCGCAAGATTGAACCCAAAGCCAAGCACTTCTCCCATTGCAAGAACTATAGATCTAGTAGGCCAAACCAAACCGATAATTCGAAGAGACTTGCAAGGATATTGTAATCATACATAAAAGAATTCAGAAAAGAACCAAATATTTCTCATAGATAATCTTGATCATAAACCCACAATTCATCGGATCTCGACAAACATACTGCAAAAAGAGATTACATCAAATAGATCTCCTCAAAGACCGAGGAGAACTTGGTATTGAGGTCCAAAGAGAGAGAAGAAGCCATCTAGGTACTAACTATGGACCCGAAGGTCTATGGTAAAGTACTCACAACTCATGGTGAGGCTATGGTATTGATGGAGAAGCACTCCGTGGTAGATCCCCCCTCTGGCGGAGCTCCGGAATAGGCCCCAAGATGGGATCTCACGGGAACAGAAGGTTGCGATGGTGGAATTAGGGTTTTCTCTCCGTTTCTGATGTTTTCGGGGTACATGGGTATATATAGGAGGAAGGAGGGCATCGGGGGACCAACGTGGGGCCCACGAGGCAGGGGGCGCGCCCTGAGGAGGGGGGCCACCCTCGTGGACGCCACGTGTGCCCTATTCCGTGGTTCTCAAGTCTCCCGTGAAGATATCGCTCCAAAAATATCTCTCCCGAAGGTTTCATTCCGTTTGGACTCCGTTTGATATTCCTTTTCTGTAAAACCCTGAAATAGGCAAAAAACAACAATCTGGACTGGGCCTTTGGGTTAATAGGTTAGTCCCAAAAATAATACAAAAGTGTATGACAAAGCTCATTAAACATCCAAAACATCATAAATAATAGCATGGAACAATAAAAAATTATAGATACGTTGGAGACGTATCAGCTGGTGACTATTTATATTAGGTATATTAATTTGCCTTTAGCCCCGGACCAACACCAATTATTTGATGTAAATGTAATAAAATTTGTCATGTTTTATATGAAATCTGTCCATGTTTGCACGAATTTGTTTACGTACAATCTGAGTGGATTGCTCCAGTGGTCATCACACGTGAGCCAACAATTTGCACCCTTCCGCGCACCATTTTGTCTTGCGTTACTTCCTCCGTCCAGCACGATGATAAGTGGATCCCATGCACAGACTAAGGTATATCCTAGTGGTGGGAAGGGCCTGATGCCTTCTCACCCAGCCAGGTTCAAGGAACGGTACTTGCAATTTGGGTTTGTTGCACCAATTATACGTTAGGGTGTTCCCTTACAGTCTTTCTCTAAAAAAATAAGTGGGCCCCATGCTCATGTATGCCAACGTGGTAGTCAATTATTTTGTCAGAGTCGGCTATCACACCCTTCCGCTGCCACGTCAACAAATCCACAAGAAACAAGTCTAGACTTGTTTGGTTCAACCGCCTCCTAAGCCGGTGCGAGGTGATTCTATAGGTGGGCAGGCGGCAAAAACAGGGGAAACACGGGAAGTAGCTAGACAAGGGAGGGAAGCTTCTACATTCGCGGGGGACGTGGCATTGGCCATTGTGCGCCAGGCGGTCATCCGGTTACGCCATAAAGGATGCAAAGAGGCATCCTATATCAGCAAGGACCGACTTTCCTACCGGTAGCTCATCTAAGAGACCTCCCAAGTTAACTGTGCTCAGGCTGTAGTAGCGATCACATGGGTGACCTGATGGGAAGTGGTCTCGATCTAAAATTAACTGGTTGGTTGGGTCATTGTAAATATTCAATTAGCTTAAATGTATATAGTGCTCCGTCCTATTAGTTAAATTAACCCCGTGGTCCTTGTTTTGTAAATTTTGACATTTTTTGTTTTTCGAACAAATGTTAAAGAAGGTCTACAGTGTTACTTTTTGACAATTTTGTTTTTTTGAACACATGTTAATTGGCTTAAAGAAGGTCTATCATGTTACTTTACGACATGTTTCCAAAAAATGTGATATGACTTCGGTCAACTTATAAGTCATGTTTGTCAAATTAACCTTTGTGTACTTGTTCTCAAATTAACCTCTGGGCCTTGTAGGAGTGCTGCAATGTGTGAGCGTAAATTACAAGATGATTCATCAAGCTAGATGCGGATTTGCCAACATGCTCAAAGTGCAAGCAACATTGAGTAGAAAGAAGCATGCCCAGGAAATTAATGCGTGCATAGGGAGGCCCTTTACTCACAGAAGCATTGACCGTTTTTTATTTCTACACCTTGTCACAGTTTTGTCTTGGTTATAGTCTATCTGGTGAATCATTGAGATGCATAAACATGCTAAACTTATGAGCTTGTGAATGTTAGTTTAATGTGAATGTTGACTAGCGTGTGAACCTTTACAATCTATATTGTGGGCTTGTTATTTGACCCCTTATTTTGCTACGCTATGAACAGTGTGAGTGTTTGCATGCAGTAAACATAAATGTTTTCCTTTCTTTCGCATTTGATTTGCAGGCCCCTATAGATTTTGATCTGCATCCTCTAATTTGGTGGATGCCAAGCTTGAGAAGGAGGGCTCTTTTTTTGAATGGGCAATAAGCTAGAGAGTGTCTCTAATGGGATGCCTGTAGTGTTAAGACCGTCCAGGACAGAACACGACAGCCAACCATGCCGATACAAAAGACAATCCATCTTAAATCCCATTTGCCTTTTCCCTATGAAAAGCCCATATTTCTTGAATTGGGGCGCTCTCGGAAAAACCCTGCATCTTGCTGGACTCTCCCCCTTCCATCGCCCCCAATCCCCCTGCTCCCCTTCTTCCTCACTCGTACAGAAAACCCCTGCTCATCTTCTTCCTCACTTGTATAGAAAATGGATGTTCCCCTTCTTCCTCGCTCCTACAAAAAAAACCAGCCCTTCTTCTTCCCCACTCGCACCGCCACTAGGTTTGTCTCTGGCTACCCTGCTCAAACCCGTGAGCTCGACACGACGCCCGCAAGGAAAATGGAGTCGGCTGGCCCCAGCACCAAGAAGATGAGGCTCCCGCCAGCGGCGACGTCGGTTGTAGATCCCACACCCGGCAGTGCGGGGAGAACTGGCGAGCACCCCCCACCGGCTCTGAGGAACCCGTAGATTCGCAGGTGGACCGCATCAATGATCTCCCGGACGCCATCCTTGGGGAGATCATCTTGATTCTCCCCACCAAGGATTGCTGCCGCACCCAAGTCCTCTCAACTCGGTGGAGCCCTCTATGGCACGCCACGCCTCTTAATCTCGATTGTCATCAGCTATCTTTCGTTCATGATTTTGAACTCCTTAGAGCCATCATCTCCTCCCACCAGGGCCCCGTTCGATGCCTCTACATCCCGACACACTACCTGTTGTCCATACCCTTCATGGTGGTCGCCTAGATCACGTCCGCCGAATTCAAAAAACTCCAGCAGCTTGAGTTCTACCATCACTACGGAAATTACATACCAGAAATCGAACACCATGTATTTGTGCCTACACCACTGTTGTCCATCATGTGGTTTTCCTCCTCTCTCCACATTGCCACCTTCGCCCGGTGCCATCTACTAGATAATCTGGTACAAACGCTTCGACTCCCACTGCTAAAAAAAAACTTCCGCTTGTGGTGGTTGATCCGTCGGAGGCCTCACTACACAACATCATCCACACCAGTTGCCCTACCCTGGAGCGCTTGTTGCTTGTTTTGGGAATAGAGATCTGTATCAGTTGTCTCCAAATAAAGTCGCCTCACCTTAAGAGCATTGGAATTTGTTTTGAAGGAGAGTAGCTCATCATCGAAGATGCCCCTTCACTTCAAAGGTTGCCCCTTCATTATTGTTATATACCGTTGCAAATAACTGTCGTCTCTGCACCTAAACTAGAGACCTTGGATGTAATTCGTGATCCTTTTGATTATCACAAGTTGGTGTTTGGCTCCACACTTATTCTGGTACCGTATATTATCACCTACACATTTGTAATCATAAGCTACATTTTTCATTCGTGAGCATAAGTTTTATATCATCTTAGAGTACACTTTGGATACTAATATTATGTTATATGCTCAATGAAGGGTTCGTTGATGGATAGCCTATCAATGGTGCTGGATTCTATCAAGATCTTATATATCAGAATGTTTAGTTATGATCTGAACACAATTATTGGCTTGTTGCGATGCTTTCCATGTGTGGAGAATTTGTATATAAAGGTGATGATTTCCTGCACATTGGAAGCCCGTATATAACTATATATTGTACTATAATTAATCGTTCAGTTATCGCTCTTTCGACATACTCTTTTTTTAGACCTGAATTGTTTTCAATCTTCATGTCTACTTAGGCACTAACACATGACGAAAACATATAACCAATCGGTGGTGTAATAAACACCGCGTTTTTATCAGTTCTCATGACATTCGTTTGAGGACAATAACGATGGAAGGATATGCATCTAACCAGGCAAACAGAAGCTTTGTCACATTCTTCCTGTTAAATATGAGGTTACTATTATCCATGAGGCTTAAGTTTCTAAACAAGAATTTTTTCACGAACGTATATGTTGAACAGCAAAAAAGAAGTTTCAGGTGGACAAATGGGCTTCTGAACGTTCTCGGCTTCTATTTACAACAATTTGTGGTCATATTCCAGTAATTGTTTTCGCACATGATGTTGATTATATGGATCAGATTGATCCATTTGTTTGTGACTACCAAAACATTGGTTGGGTTAGATGTTATTGCCATGTTCAATCTGGGGTTTTGTCTAAATTTGATGAACAATTAATCCTTGGGATTTTGTACCATTTGTAAGATTGAGTTAGATGTTGTTGCCCTCGTACTCCCCTCCACCTGCCACTACACTGCTGCATCTTCCATGACTCATGTTCGTTCGGTCCGAGGCCTCGCCATTGTTCTCCGCCTTGGTTCGCTCATGGTGGCCCACCGCCGTTTGGCGTTGTCAACATGGTCAACAACCGAGAGGAATCAGGAGATCGATGTATGTGGAAAGGCTGACAGTATGCACCCATCAGGGTCATGGTAGTACGCAAGTAGGTGCCTCGTTATTACAAGACAAAAAACTTCCTCCTAATGGATTGACATCTAGGTCCCATGCCATTGTCAACGTAGTTAATAAACGAGAAAATTAAACAACGAGCGGCTAACACCAGGGACCCAGCAACTCGCCTAGTTGTTTTTTGGTTTTAGAGACGGAGCAAGTATCAACTGAGCGTTGTGGGAGGGCTGTGGCCTGTCAGCCCAAGCTTTTATTTAAGCACATGACGTGCTCGGTTGATATCTTTATTTCTTCTCCAAATGGCTAGCCCAGTTCTATTTTTTAGGGAGAATACCCAACCGAGGCCTACTTGCTTTTCTCAGCCCTGCTGGGCTGCAAATCTTTCAAGACAAGGAGGGATGTATTCGGATTCCCCAGAAAATGGGCTATAAGTAGTAAGAAATGGGGTGTAAATTTTAAAAACAAAGCCAACCGGCAATTAGATTAAAATTTCATTTTTTAGAATTTCAAGATTTTAAATTTCATTATTATTTTTGTGGAGAAAATTTCTTTGTATTGTATTCTCATATAATTGTTTTTAAATTATTTTTAATGTGACTCAAAAATTCGTGATTAAAGGAGTTCGGACCCCAACGAAATATGCAAAATTTCATTTAATTTTTTAGCAGTGGCCGGAATATGGCATGTAATGCTAACAAAAAGAATATGGGCTTCAAAATATTCTTAGGAATTAGCAAATGGGATGTAAATTATTAAAAATAAATGCCAATGGGATGTATGTTATTTTCCACAGATTTGGAGGCTGATTTGTGGGCCTACTAGGTTGACGATGGTGTTGTCCTAAAAAAAATTGACGCGTACGCAAGTCTTCGTCAACTTAGTCAACACAAAGCAGTGACTACTGGATGTCCATCCAACAGCCGTCGTGCTTCTTCAATCTCTGATCTTCCTGCTCCAGCCACCCAAACCAGCACCGGTGGGACTGCTTGCTCCCTCCTCCCATGGCTAGTTGTGCTGCCGCGCAGGCCTCACTGGCCCACCCTACTCCCACTGCTTGCCAAGCCATCCCTATATCCACCCGCACCTCCTGTAATTTTCCGGCAACGTCAACCTCACCCTCCAGCCGACCGGTCAGCCCTCGTACCCCCCTCAGCGTGGGCATCCATTGTTGTGGCATTGCCGGCTTCGGGTCGTTCCTTCCCGGGCCTCACCGTCGTCCACCGCGTTGGTGCTCTCAGCACGGCGTGGTCAACATGGTCAATAAACGACAGCCATCGGAAGAGGGATGTAAGTGGATAGGCTGACAGTAGGGACCCACACAAGCAAGCTCCTCCTTATTACGCGAAAAAATGATTGCTCCTACTAACAGCTGGGACCCACCAACTATATCTTCAGACGGAAGGAAGTGCCTCCTTGTTATGCGAAAAAACTATACCTCCTGATGACAGCTGGGACCTGACAGATTTGCTAGCTGACTTTTGGGCCTACTAAGCTGACGCGTACGTAGCGCTTTGTCAACTTAGTCCACAAATAATTCTAGCAGCTGGACCGTTGGATGTTAATCCAACAACCATGATGCTTCTTCAACCTCGATCTTCTTGCTCTTGTCTCCCATGGGCGGCAGTTTTGCCGTGCAGGCCTCACCTCCCGCCCTACTCCCATCGTTGGCATGACCATCCCTCTACTCACCACACCTCTTGTTATTCTTCAGCGATGATAGACGAACCAGTAAACCCTCGTACTCCTCTCCGTGTGGGAAACAATTGTCGAGTCTTCCCCAGCTCTATGTCATTTCCTTCCTAGGCCTCACCGTCGTCCACAGCCTTGGTGCTCTTGGCACATCGTGGTCAATGTGGCCAACGAACGACATCCATCGGAAGAGGACTATACGTGGAGAGGCTGACAGCTGGGTCCACGGCCGCGCGCAAGGAAGTGCCTCCTTATTAAGCGCAAAATTATGACTCCTCCACCTGACAACGGGGACCCACTGGAAGGGCCTCTATATTTCGTGAAAAAACGTTTCCCCTGATAGCTAGGACCCACTAGCTACATCTTCACACGGAAGGAAGTGCCTCCTTACCCCCTTGATAGCTGGGACCCACCATGTTGAAGTGTACATAGTGTTATCTGACTGGTCGCAAACGTGTACGTACATAGTGGTCGATCGGTCTCTTTGTAGTGATGAACCGTGGCCGAGTAAGGAGCGGCACGTGTCGTAGTAGAACCGACGATGTAGCATGTCACTCAGTGTAATGCCCAGGATGGGACTATATCTCCTACGCGTCGAGGCACGACTTAAAGATATAAGCCCATTCTGGAATGATCGCAAGTTTGGTACCTTTGCACATCTCATGTAAAAATAGGGATGAAAACTGAAAAGATAGTTGGCTTACACTCGCCACGTCACACAAATACATTACATGTTCAAACATCATTCAGATAAACATCACAGCCCATCTAAGGGTAAAGATCCAAATGACAAGATACCAAACATAACATTAAACCACAGGTCTAGATCGAATCCTAGTAGAAGCTCTACTAATCAACCGGATAGTTCACGTAGTAACGGCTACGCTCCTCGTCGTACTCCCAGTCTAGCTCAGTACCATCGCCTGTGTAGCTCACCATAGTACCTGCATCTGGTGTGTTGAAGTAACTGTGAGCCACAGAGGACTCAGCAATCCCGTTCCCGGGTAACACAACTATCCAAGCCTTGGGTGTGGAACAAGGATGAAGAAAGAACAAGAGGTTGCAGCAGCACTAGCACTAACTTACTAAAAGAGAGCGAGAAGAGAAGTGCCTCGGTCGAGAGATGATCACGAAGTGATCCTAACTAAAGCAAGTCAAACATAACCCCACCGTGTTCACTTCCCGAATCCTTTTTCGGAAAATGACCGTCACGGTACTCAGGCTGGTAGTGTATTCGAACATGGTGTCAAGTTTTCTACAACCGGATATTAACAAGCTCCCATCTGCCACATAACCGCGGGCACGGCTTTCGAAAGTTCATAACCCTGCAGGGGTGTTCCAACTTGGCCCATGACAAGCCCACGATCTGCTGAGTCGCAACTCCAAAGTGGGAAGGGCCGAGTATCCTCGGAATCCCGTGCTCAAGATACTCCGACTAAGGTAAGGCTAATCCAGCAAATCCTCCCGGCATGCCGACACCCTGACAGTAGCCGCGCGTATCTAGTCTCAGGCCACGACCGGATGGGACAAGCTACGGGTTTTTACCAGACCTTGAGTTTCCTCGAGGTGGCCCCGTAGGTTGCCCAGTTCGGACCAACACTCATGTGGAGCACTGGCCCGGGGTTGTTGATTAAGAAAGAGGGTTAATTACTCCCTATGCAAGTTTTTAGTTATTAGGCAAATAGTACCAATGTTGGGACTTGCTGGAAAAGACTTAGCACTTAGCGGTTTATCGAGGGGGTCCCATAACCCCAACCGTGTGAGGAACGCATAATCAAGGAACATAACACCGGTTTATACGGTTCCTAGGGCGGCATGAGTGGAACAAATCACCAAGCAAAAGGCTTAGCCTTCCACCCATTACCAATATATAGATGATTTCATTTAATAATTAATATAGTGTGATATCCCAACAAGCTTCAACAAGAAGCAAGAATCTTCAATCTTCTCCTGCAACTAACAATGCCATAAGAGGGGCTGAGCGAAGCCTACGTATAGCCAATCAATGGTTTGCATAGGTAGGGTGGTTAAACAGGTTCATGGTTACAATAGGAGGCTGACAGGAAAACATGGGCATCGAGGCAAAACTATAGATCGAGACTTCTAGCAATAGGCAAAGATAGTAATGTTATCGGGGTTTGGTCATCTTGCCTGAAGAGTTGTCGATGGGATCGTAAGAGAGCTCCTCGTTCTCAACCTCGGTAGTAACCTCGTTCTCGTACTCGTACTCAGCTTCCGGCTCTACTCAACACAAACACACAAGGCACGAAAATCAAACAAGATGCAATGCGCAGAAAAATTACTGGATGCATGACTGATGCACTATGGAAGCAAAACATATGCACTATGGAAGCACAAAAAGTCTACATAGGAAGCACAGTGTTACAGCACAAGGAGCATGACAATTTGCATTCAAGCAAAATCCCTTAAAACATGATAACAATAGGATATTATGAATCTACATGCAAAAACACACAAGTTACATATAGGACTTGCTCAAAACGGAGCAACGGGCTAAAAGTTACACCCGAAACAATAAACATGCGCAAGCTGAAATCAACAGCCACATAGCAACTTCGGAGCAAGAGATAAATAGGCTACATCATTCAAACATCATGGCAAGGAGCATGGACATAAACTAGACATATCCTACAGCAAACAATTCCATTGGAGCATCTCCAAAGGAGCCATGGATCAATAGCAACAAGCTATGACATATTGAACTTGACAACAAAATCCTGACAGCAGTAATTTGTTGCAACTTGGGAGCAAGAGTTAAATATGCTACAGCCACCCAAATAAGCATGTGAGAGCATGAATGGATAGCCAACAATATATACAACAAGGAATCATCATGAGTCACCCCAAAACTATCATGGATTTGCCTAGAACAACAAGCAAACATGGCATCTGGAAATAACAGATTCCAGACTTGGTGAAATTTCACTAAGTGTTAAAACAGTAGTAACATCATGGCATCTTTGTGAGTAAGTTTAAGTCACCTTAAAGCAAAACATGTCAAGTGGTAAGCACCACAGCAAAGTACACATGATGGTGAATCCAAAACATCTAAGCATGCATCAAGGGGACAAACACATCAATAGCAACGAGCTCCTCAACTAGGCATTTCGTAACAAGTTTAACAACTTAACAGCCACATAGCACTTTGCAAAGGAGATAAACATGGCAAGATTAATTCTATCATGCAAGCTAAAGCAACCAACATGTAGAGCATTTCATGACGAACACGTGGACATATCATTTGCTTCATTTGGATAAACATGCACCAAGTTATCACATTGCAAAGATGGCATGAAAACAACTACTAACAACAGTTTATAACAAGTTGCACACTTCTCATGAAGATTAAGACATCTAGATGACCTCAAACATGCATGGCAAAATGGAACAAAACGTAGTTCATGTCTCCACGATCATTTTGACATATCATTTGCTCAAATCGGACCATCACACAAAAAGTTATCATCAAAACAAAACAGCACCAGAAACTAAAAATTGCCAGGGACTTAGTGAAAAAAACCACCTCAGGGGTCAACAGATCTGGTCAAACGGGCTTCGGGCGGAGAAGTCAAACGGGCTAGCGGCTGGAGCGGTTCGGGCCGGCTGACGGATGGCGGGTCGGGCGCCTAACGGGCCCCGGGGCGGCCCGCTAGGGTTTGACGAGGCGGCTGGCAGATCGGGGGATCCTCCCGATCCAGCGGCGGCGGCGCGGCTCCCTGGCCCGGTGGCGGCGAGGCGGGGGAAGCCGGGGCCCTGGCCGGCGGGAGGGGTCGGCGGTGAGTGGCCCGGCGGCCTTGGAGCGGCGGGGCGGCACCGGCCGGCGAGCCCGCGGCGGCGAGGGCCGGAGAAGGTGGCGGCGGCCGGAGTCCAGCATGGGGAGGCTCGGCTGCGGGGTAGCTGGGGCCGGCGGTGAGGGAAGTGGCCGGCGGGCGGCGGCGTGCCGGAGGCGGGGAAGAACGGCGGCGGGGCGGAGGTTGAAGAAGAGCTCGGGCTCGGGCCTGCGTGTCGGAACGGAAGCACCGGCGCGACACTACGGAAGCACGACTCCGGCGGTCGGAAGCACGGCTCGCTGCACGTCGGAAGCACGGCGGTTTAACGGTGGATGCACCGGGATTCAACGGTGGAAGCACCGGCGGCGAACTGTGGAAACATTAGGGTTTCAGACGCGAAAATTGGGGGAGATGGACGTTTATATAGGCACAAGGAGCTAGGGTTGTCCAAATGAGGTGAGGTTTTCGGCCATGCGATCACAATTGGATGGCCTAGATGAAGGGAGGGGTTTGGGTTGGTTTGGTGGGCTGTTGGAGGGGTGTCTTGGGCCTCAAAGAGGAGGTACTTTCAGCCCACGAGAATAACTGTTGGAGTAGCAAACGAACTCCAAACGCGACGAGATTTGACAGGCGGGTTACACACACCAAAACAACATCGCACGACAAGTCTCACACCAAAACGGAAACATTACACGGCCAAACACCAAATAGGCCTCAGGGATGCCACGGACACGTGAGAGAGCTCCGGAACTCGAAACGGACAACGGGAAGGAACGAGTGGGACCGGATGCAAATGACAACACAAATGCAATGCGATGCACGTGACAACATGATATGGATGAATGCCACACACGCATACAACAAAATGATGAAAACCCGGAAAACGAAGAACCCGGAATGGAACTGATGAAGCCAGAGATATATATATTGCCCAAAAGGAAAAGTATTACATCCGGGGCATTACACTCAGTCCTGTCTATCTTGTGTACACGTATGTACAACCATGCGGGAATAAAGCAAATACGGCTACGTACATACATACGGTCAGGGTCTCGAACGCATACTCTCGCATACGTATGGCCGAGGCTCTTGTACATGGAGAGGCAACAGACGGCAGCAACGGCGTCATGTTCGTCGGCAGCCAACCGGCTGGGTCAGAACGGAGATACATCATCATGTTCATCTAGAGGGAACAGAACACGTCCTGTTCATCGAGAGCCAACCGGCTTGGACGAAACATCTGAAACGGGGTTTGGCGTACCGCAAAACAAAGGGAAACGACCTTCGGTTCGACCGGGTACGGTCGAAACAGGGTCCTATTCATCAGGAAGGGTCCAGCGTACCGCAAAACGGAGGAAACAGACTTATGTTCGAGTGCCTACGGTTGAAACGGGGTCCTGTTGATCGGGAGGGGTGTGGCGTACAGCAAAACGGAGGAAACTGACTTCTGTTGGAGCGCATACGGTCGGAATGGGGTCCTGTTCATCGAAGGGGTGTGGCGTACCGCAAAACGGGACTCCACGGGCTATTGTTCATCCACCGTCTACTACCTCGCTCCAGCCTCCATGGGCTACTGTTCATCCAAGGTCGACTTCCTCCAGCCTCAACCTGCTACTGTTCATCCACCGCGACTTCCTCATGCCTCCACTAGCTACTGTTTATCCAGCCTCCACCGGCCACTGTTCATCCAACCTCCATGGGGTATTGTTCATCCATCCCCAACTGGTTCGGGTGTGGCGGCCTCCTCGGGGTCCTGTTCATCCAGAGGCAACCGCCTACTACCACGGGGTCTTGTTCATCCAACTTCCACAACCAACCGACTCGACTCACAATGTCTTGACTCGTTCTATGTACCGTGTACGGTAGCAATAGTCAATGTTCATCGAGAGGCAACCCAACACCGGCTGGCTACGTCTTGCACAGGGGCTCGACTGGCTTTTGTAAGCAGCAGCAGTGATCGATCCCTTGGGTTCAGTTAGCAGCAGTAGCGAAGGAATTGCTCGGGGTTCTATCATCAGTGAATGAATCGCTCGGGTTCAGTTAACAGCCAAGGGATCGATCACTCGGGTTCAGTAATGTAGATAGTATGATCGCTCGGGTTTAGTTAGCCAACGCCTCGCACCCAGGCGCGTATGAGATAAACGCGCAAACAAAAGTGCATCGCTCGGCCCCGACCGTCCACCATAACCGGGAACTCCCCGATATTTTCCTCACCCCCGCTTTTACCATGATTTTTTCTATCATGGACGGCCCAAAGAATGTCATGCAAGTGCGTCTAAGGCCCGCCCACGATGAAAATCCCAATTTCGGTCATGATTTTTCCATAGATGTAGGATCCCACCACATCTATGATGATACGTATTTTTTTCACAATTATCATCTTAGAAGTGTCATAACCATGACATTTTTTTTGTTCGGGCCAAAATGTCACAGATGTATCTTTTATTGTAGTGAGGGCTTTGGTGAGGTCACCGGCCTTGTGACAAATTTGGAGAAAATCTTGGTGGCCCCTATTCGTTGCGACGATCTCAATCTGGACGACATCCTCGAGTGCTTCCCTGCTACTCACGCTGCGTTCCCACTGAGATACCTTGGACTACCTCTTTTGATCCATCGTTTGTAGAAGGTCGATCTCCAACACCACGTGGACAAGGCCGTTGGGAAGCTAGTGCCTTGGTAGGATTGGCTCGTCACGAGTGTGGGGAGGGCTAAGCTCATCAAGTCTGTGCTTTCCTCCCTGGCCACCTTCCATGTCACGGCACTCAAACTTCCGGAGGGTACTATCTTCGACTTTGTGGGCATTGAGAGAGCTTTCCTCTAATCTGGTTTAGATAAGGTCTCCGGCGGCTAGTGCAACTTGAAGCTAGTGTATAGAACAAAGAGGCTTGGTGGGCCGAGTATCCTTGATATTCGTTTGTATGCATGAGATCTGAGGCTGCAATGGCTCTGGTATGTGTGGAAGGAGCCACACAGGGCATGGGTGGGCATCGAAAACCCATGTGACACCATTAACAGAGATCTATTCTATGATGCCACGACGATCTCTACATGGGATGGTAGGATGGCACACTTCTCACTCTCCCCTGGCTAGATGGAGCGAAGCCCATGGACATTGCACTGGCCATTTTCGCGATCTTTGCCAACAATAACAAGTCTATGAGGGAGGCCTTGCTTGAAAATCATTGGATCCAATGGATCAATATCTCCGGAGGCCTCTCCGTGGAGCACATTGAGCAGTTTCGCGGCCTTTGGGGGAAGCTCACTACGGTACACCTATAGGATGAGCTGCCCGATGATATCAAGTGGAACCTCACCGCCGACGGTATTTATTCCCCAGCCTAGGCCTACTAGGTCCCAATTCGAGGGTGCAGTCGCCTCAAACATGACCACAGTGGTGTGGAAGAACTGGGCACCGCCCAAGTGCAAGTTCTTGCATGGCTAGTTATCAAGGATAGAATCTGGATGGCGGAACATCAAAGAAGAGGGTGGCCCAACTGTAATTTGTGTCAAATTTGCAAGAGGGAGCCAGAGACCGCAACTCATCTTCTCTTCCAATGCAGGTTCTCTGCAATCATTTGGAATGTGATAAGAGTTTGGGTGGATGCCCCCGAACTGGACATTGCGGCATGGAAATGGATCCCCACGGTCAAAGAGTGGTGGACGGTACTGGTCCTTAGGCGTGGCCACACGGGGAAGGCGATTTCATCACTCATCATGTTGTTGCTTGGGAAGTGTGGAGAGAGAGAAACACAAGGGTGTTTCAACATGTATGTAGGATGCCAAACATGTTGGTCGACACTATTAAAGTGGAGGCAAGGGTCTGGACTATCGCATGGGCAAAGCATTTGGGTTCTTTGATGCCGCGGGAGTAGGCTTATGTTTTCTTTCCATTTGTGTGAGGTGTAATGGCCCTCTGCATGCTTTGTTATTCCCCTTCTTTTTAATGAGATGAGGCAAATCTTTTGCCTCCGTTTCAAAAAAGAAGATTTCACACGTTCATAAAACAATACCATAGCACCCAGAGACAACACAACAAAGAGAAATATGATGGACTTATATTTTATACATTGAAAACAAAATACTACATCATTCACACGTTTTTTTGCAAGATATACCAGTAAGTTGAAATTATGAAAATATCGTGTTTACATGTTGTGAGTAGGGTAGTACCAAAATAACTTCATAGCTTCAGGTGCGGCCTCTCCTTCCCAAAAACACTGGAAAAAATATCAAGTTAGTTTGACCAGTGTATAATACCATAAATCAAAAGAAGCATGCACTACCACTCACATTTTAGAGTGTCCCCTTTCGACCGTTCCAGCCACTCCAACTTGCACAGCCCACCATGATCCATGAAAAAGTGGCAACAAAATAATAAATGGATCGTCTTAATATTATTTCTCACTATAGAAGTATTCGACTACATTCAATGCACTTTATCTACATCTAACAGGTGGCCTTGAAGTGACAACATCATATTCTCAATTTGGTGATTAGTTTGTAGGCAATGCATGCGGGCAAACAATCTAGAGAATCCAACATATGAGAAGTTCATTCGAGTTGTAGCCAGAGTCGAGTGAACATAAATTCCCTCTTGCAATGGTATGAGCATTACAAAGGGGGCCATCAGATCATACTTATTGAGTTTGACAATGTGTCTCACGTTGGTAAGAAAATCATTTTCTCGTTGGAACTATGAAAGGGGAGATTTCTTGTAATTGGTGGCCAGGTATTAGGGCAAAGAAAACCAAGGGGAGTCGAATGTGGAAAGGTGGCAATTTAATCCGGCATTTAAGACAATTCTCACGGGGTTGGGCCACAAATGCAATTGAGATTTATAAAGTGGAAAAATAATTTGATATAAAAGCCAAAACAAATCCTCTCGATATGGCTGACAACATGGCTAAAAGTGAGGCTGAGGAGAAGCTTGTGAAGCTTCTTAGAGAGGAAGAGATAAAATGGGAACAAAGAGCTAATGTACGAGAGGTAGTACAAGGGGATAATAACACTCAGTTCTTCCATCTAAGTGCGAATGGAAAGCACATGAAAAACAAAATTGTCCAACTTGAACATGATGAAGGTTCAATAGTAGGTCATGGAAACCTCAAATTGTACATCTTGAATTTCTATAAAAGCTCTTTGGGGCTCCGATTGGGAATTTTGTGTCCTTAGATGAGGGAACGGTGGGGGTATCCCACAGTTTTGCGCGGAAGAGAATGAGGTGCTCAATGCTTCTTTTACGAAAAGGAGGTGTTTGAGGCCATCACATAGATCAGGAATAATAAGGCGCCCGGTGCGGACGGAATTTTATCAGAGATGATAGGGGATGATTAAGGGAGACTTGATGCCCATGTTTGATGATCTTTTCAATGGCAAATTTCAGTTATTTCAGCTTAACTTTGGGACTATTACTTTGCTACCTAAGAAGAAAGAGAGTTGGCATTGAGTAATCCTGAGCAATTTTTCCCCTCAATATTAGTTTTATGATTTTTACCAAAGTGGGTACAAATCATCTTACACAGATCGCGCATGCTAGGTTTAACCGGACCAGACTACTTTCATGCCTGGGCGCCACATTCTAGAGGGTGTTATGGTTCTGCGTGAAACTTTATACAAAATTCATTGGAAGAAACTTGATGGAGTCATCTTTGCTAGGTGGCTTCTCACCCCTCGTTGGTTATCCCAAGTGGAAGGTTTGAGATGGAGTGTAGCAGAAGTTTTCCCTTGGCAATACCAAGGATCGTTTTCCCTGCGACTCCCAGTTTCAACAAGAAGGTGTCAACTGCTAACGGCGCCAGATATTAGCAATCAACGTGGACCTGCACACAGATACAAATAACTTTGCTCCCAACGAGTACAGAGAGGTTGTCAATCCCTCCGGCCTTGTCGTTTACAAAGGATCAAACGCAAGTGATAGTAGTGATAGATATAATGCAATAGTAAGTAAAAGCAGAAAGTAAATAGCGGATGTGATCAATGATGGTAATATGGACCGGAGTCTCATGATGTTCACTAGTGATGTCTCTCTCCCAAAAGACGATAAAAACAACTATGTGAGGTAAACGAATTACAGCTGGGCAATTGACAGGACCATGTGCGCAAACCAATGCTGACTACATTGCAAGAAAGGTTGAGGTTCAAAGCATGGGCGGTACGCCGAGGTAAGTAGACCGAAATCCATCTGCATCTACTACTAATCATCCACCTTGAGATATCTATCCAGAACATCTCGCTGGTATTAAGTTGCGAGTCCCACCCATAGTGTAAACTCAAAGCAACAGACAACTGCATTAAAAGAACTTTGCGTAAAGTAAACAGTCCTTGCACCCGCGGGCACAAGCACCGTTGTTTTCCCCCTTGTGGCAACAGCACATCCCCTAGACTCATGTTTCTGTCACTCAAACTAGTCATCGAGGGGCATGAACCCACAATCGAGCATAACGTTCCCTCTTGGAGTCACTACCTACTACTTGGCCAAAGCAATAAATAACAACAGAGAACATGCAAGAATTACTTACGAACATAAATATAAAAGAGGTGAATCAAATATATTACTCAAGCACAATCTGAACATAATCTCATAATCCATCGGATCCCAGCAAACTCATCATAGCAACAACATAAGGATTACATATGTGCCTCGATCATGTAGGGCAGCTCACGAGGACTAATTAGTGAAGCACAAGAACGGGAGGAGAACATCACATAGCTACTGGTCATGGACCCATGGTCCAAGGGAGACTACTCACAACTCATCCGGGAGGCGTCCATGGTGGTGGAGAAGCTCCCGGTGGTGATCCTCCCCTCCGGCAGGGTGCCGGGAAGAGTTCTCCTGGTGGTCCCGATCTTGGAAGCGGCGGCGGTGGCGGAACAGAGATGAGATCGCGAAAAAGAGTTCCCCTCTCGAGGGTTTCGGGAGACGCTTTAAATATATGCCAAAGGGGGGCATCAGCGGAGCCTCGGGGGGCCCAGGCACCCCCCCCCCCGGCGCGGCCCAGGGGGGGCGCGCCGCCAGGGCGCCTGGAGCCCTGGTGCCCCCCCCGGCTATACTTCGGGCGCACGGTAGCTTCTGAAACGCTGATTTTTTATATAATTTTTCTAGATTTTTCCTGGCAGTTCTCGTAATGTGAAAACCTGAAATACAAAAACAGCCGAAAACAGAAACTGGCACTGGGGTGCACTGAGTTAATAGGTTAGTCCAAATATGATCAAAAGTGTATGGAAGTGTATAAATACCATAGCAATATCACCCAAAAGAGGCATGGAGCAAGCAGAAATTATAGATACGTTTTGGAAGTATCAACATCCCCAAGCTTAATTCCTGCTCGTCCTCGAGTAGGTAAATGATAACAAGAATAATTTCTGTGGTGACATGCTATTAACTATATAGGACTTTTTCATAGTCATATGACTAAAGCTTACTGAGACAATGAATCTATAGTAATTAAGTTGCCTCATGAGAAAATCACAAAGGATTGAAAGTTTTACTATATGATATTGAAACATCAAATAGATTTGTAATGAACATGGTGTGCAAATATGATAAAGTGATATCTCGCTTGCCCCCTTTAGTGAAGCAAAACATAAATGCAGGGGCACCTTCAAGGTTTAAGTGATGACTAGATACAATGATTTCAAAATAAACGATATCACAATCATGCAAAAGACAATGCTACTTTGGGACAATGCACATTACACTCAGAATGACAATCATGCTCTCAGTAGTTGGTGCTTTTAAAAGAAGGTGGAGACTCTCGAACCGTGGCTTTTGTTGGCAAGGTTGAAAACCCGTAATCGGAAACAAAGACAAAACATGTACCAGAGCTCTTGGCTTTAAAAACAGAGGTAATAATTATTTTTTTGATTATGCATGTTTCGTCAACGAATGCTAGCAGACAACTCAATCACTTTTTGAGATGGACAAGTTTCGAGGAACGGCTCCCGAACGAGGACGATCACATCCTCTTAATCTCCTTTGTTTATCACTGCCAAAGTTTTCTGATTTCTCATGAACAGAGCGTGAAGGAGGGTTTGTTTGTTATATTAATTTTGAGCCGGGCGCACTCAATGCCAGTTCCTTCTCGTATTATGGGTTTGCACATTATACATGCAATCCCGGGGTGAAGCTTGTCCAACTTAAAAAGATCATGAATTAACCACTACTTCCTCATGAACTTATAACAGAGGCACAAAATAAGAATGCTTTTTTTTCTTTGAATAATTTCGAGATGGCACATGCAAGTCTCCGTTAGGAATGGCAGGTAAATACCATGTAGGAAGATATGGTGGACTCATATGGCATAACTGGATTAAAAGGATGTGGATGCACAAGCAGCCAGTCCGCTTAGTACAGGTAAAGGTTAGCAAAAGACTGGGAGCGACCAACTAAGAGAGCAATGACGGTCATAATCATGCAGAGCGACAAAGCAACATTGAATCAGGCATGGAAGTTATATCGCTACTCAGAAACAAAAGATCATCAAGGCTTGACAGACTTTCTTTACTATCTTAAATATGCGAGAGCATACGCCAAGTCAATCAAAATAAATTCTCGAAGGAAGATATTACTAAACCATACCACATCATAGGCAAACAAATCATGTTGGTACTCCAATAACACATTGGAAACCCCTCAGCTATTTGAGACTAACCATAAGAAAACATGAACTACTAAGCGCCATTATGCACGTAGCATCTTTATCATAGACATATCAACCAATGCAACGGAAGCAAACTCTCTTAATAAGATAAGCATGATAACTAAAGAGAGTTCAAGCAACCAACTAAACGAAAGCTCTTTAAAAAGATAAGCATGAAAGTTAAGAGCTAAGCATGATAGTAGCTATTAAAAGACAAAGAACACACACAGCAAAGATAGACATGAAAATTCTATGTTATGTTCTAGGTAGAAGTGGAGCTTGTTTCTCTCCCACATAAAGAAAGCTGAGTTCCGACTCGTTATGAAAAGCTAAAGAAAACTAAAAACAAGACGCTCCAAGCATAGCACATAACACATGAAGTGATAAAAATATAGTGGAACGAAAGACGAACTGATAATGTTGATGGAGAAGGGGATGCACGGGGGCATCCCCAAGCTTAGACGCTTGAGTCTCCTTGAATATTTCTTGGGGGTGCACGGGGGCATCCCCAAGCTTGAGCGTTTGACACTCCTGAATCTTTTTATCATCTTCCCTCGCACACTTGAAAACTCCCTTCATACATAACTCATCATAATCTGATTAGCGAGGTTAGTACCCATAATAAAATAATTATACCTTGCTGGAAATAAGGATATTCTTGAAGGTCTACTGTTTCTCAAGAATGCCAAAAGGTTTTTGCAAAGAAAAAGCAAGCTCTAGGTTTGCAAAATGAAGGAAAGGCAAAACAGGACAGAATCTGTGAAAAACAGAACAGCAGGTAGTAAATGATTTGTTCGGGGCACTTCTGCAACTCTAATAAAAAACTCAGAACATACGCACGAAAGACAATTATATAGAGCACGCTGTCGAAAAAATTCAGAGCAAAAAGATGATCTGGTGATTTTATACGAATTTTTCTATCCAAGGACAGAATCTGTTTCCTGGACAGCACGTCACAACTTTTAAACTTTCTTGCAACCAGAGGCTATACTTGGCACAAAATTGAAAAGAAAAGATACAATGATGATGCTACAGTAGTAACAACATCAAGACACAACAAAAGCAAAATAAATTTGTTCATTGGGCTGCCTCCCAAAAGCGCTTTCTTTTATGCCTTTAAGCTAGGCATAAGACTTTAATGATGCTCTCGTAGGAATAAGAGTTGAAGAACAAAAGAGAGCATCAAGAAGCAAACACCAAATACATTTAAGCCTAACATGCTTCCTATGCATAGGAATATTGGAATAGAATAATTCATTGAAGCACAAAGCAATAAGCATAGGAAGACAAAACAAGTGCAGCTTCAAAACCTTCAACTTAAGGAGAGGGAACTTGATATTATTGAAATATCTATAAGCATATGTTCCCTTCTCATAATAATTTTCAGTGGGATCACGAATAAACTCAACAATATAAGCATCACATAAAGCATTGTTACCATGATCCACATGCAAAAAGGTACTCTTACTCTCCACATAAGCATCATGAAGAGGATAAAACGTAGTATAAAAGAGACATAAGCTCTTGCCAATCAAGCAAGTGCGAGTTATCGAGAAGCTTATACCAATCTGAAGCTTTATCTATAAGTGATACGGCAAACAATGTCCTCATGACAAACTCCCTTGATACACCTGCAAGCTTAAATAATGAACATAATTGTGACAGATATAACAAGTGTTCACCGGGATGTCTGTCTCCTGCATAACGATTAGCCAAAATAAAATCGATAATACCAGCTGGTATTTTATAGGGCACAATTTCAGTAGGGGGAGGAGCAACCATCACAGGTGTGGGGCGTCTTCCCGCAAGCAACGATCCAATAGCAAGGTTGTCCTTAAGCATAACTAGTGAAAAGACATAAAGAAAACTGAAAGGTAAACTAACAAGACTAAAAAGCAAAGATAAAAGATAGCGTGCAACTCCCCTATCCTGAAGAGTGGAGTCCCCGGCAATGACGCCAGAAATTGCTTTGCTAGGTGGCTTCTCACCCCTCGTTGGTTACCCCAAGTGGAAGGTTTGAGATGCAGTGTAGCAGAAGTTTTCCCTTGGCAATACCAAGGATCGTTTTCCCTAAGACTCCCAGTTTCAACAAGAAGGTGTCAACTACTAACGGCGCCAGATATTAGCATTCAACATGGACCTGCACACAGATACAAATAACTTTGCTCCCAACAAGTACAGAGAGGTTGTCAATCCCTCCGGCCTTGTCGTTTACAAAGGATCAAACGCAAGTGATAGTAGTGATAGATATAATGCAATAGTAAGTAAAAGCAGAAAGTAAATAGCGGATGTGATCAATGATGGTAATATGGACCGGAGTCTCATGATGTTCACTAGTGATGTCTCTCTCCCAAAAGACGATAAAACAACTATGTGAGGTAAACGAATTACAGCTGGGCAATTGACAGGACCATGTGCGCAAACCAATGCTGACTACATTGCAAGAAAGGTTGACGTTCAAAGCATGGGCGGTACGCCGAGGTAAGTAGACCGAAATCCATCTGCATCTACTACTAATCATCCACCTTGAGATATCTATCCAGAACATCTCGCTGGTATTAAGTTGCGAGTCCCACCCATAGTGTAAACTCAAAGCAACAGACAACTGCATTAAAAGAACTTTGCGTAAAGTAAATAGTCCTTGCACCCGCGGGCACAAGCACCGTTGTTTTTCCCCTTGTGGCAACAGCACATCCCCTAGACTCATGTTTCTGTCACTCAAACTAGTCATCGAGGGGCATGAACCCACAATCGAGCATAACGTTCCCTCTTGGAGTCACTACCTACTACTTGGCCAAAGCAATAAATAACAACGGAGAACATGCAAGAATTACTTACGAACATAAATATAAAAGAGGTGAATCAAATATATTACTCAAGCACAATCTGAACATAATCTCATAATCCATCGGATCCCAGCAAACTCATCATAGCAACAGCATAAGGATTACATATGTGCCTCGATCATGTAGGGCAGCTCACGAGGACTAATTAGTGAAGCACAAGAACGGGAGGAGAACATCACATAGCTACTGGTCATGGACCCATGGTCCAAGGGAGACTACTCACAACTCATCCGGGAGGCGTCCATGGTGGTGGAGAAGCTCCCGGTGGTGATCCTCCCCTCCGGCAGGGTGCCGGGAAGAGTTCTCCTGGTGCTCCCGATCTTGGAAGCGGCGGCGGCGGCGGAACAGAGATGAGATCGCGAAAAAGAGTTCCCCTCTCGAGGGTTTCGGGAGACGCTTTAAATATATGCCAAAGAGGGGCATTAGCGGAGCCTCGGGGGGCCCAGGCGCCCCCCCGGCGCGGCCCAGGGAGGGGGGCGCCGCCAGGGCGCCTGGAGCCCTGGTGCCCCCCCCGGCTGTACTTCGGGTGCACGGTAGCTTCTGGAACGCTGATTTTTTATATAATTTTTCTGGATTTTTCCTGGCAGTTCTCGTAATGTGAAAACCTGAAATACAAAAACAGCCGAAAACAGAAACTGGCACTGGGGTGCACTGAGTTAATAGGTTAGTCCAAATATGATCAAAAGTGTATGGAAGTGTATAAATATCATAGCAATATCACCCAAAAGAGGCATGGAGCAAGCAGAAATTATAGATACGTTTTGGACGTATCAATCTTCAAAGTGGATTTTGAGAAGGCCTACTATAAATTTAAGTGGTCTTTTCTGCAGCAAGCTCTGCGTATGAAGGGCTTCTACTTTGTTGGAGGAAGCAGGCTGATGCTTTTGTACAATGAGGCAGCGTTGATGTTAAGGTAAATGATGATGTGGGACATTATTTCCATATTCAAAAGGGATTGCGCCTGGGAGATCCGTTGTCTTTTTAATATTGTTTCAGATATGCTGGCAATCCTCATTGGTAGAGCCAAGTAGGATGGCCAGCTAGGGGAGCTAGTCCCACATCTCGTGGATGGGGGTGTCTCTATCCTAGAATACGCTGATGGTAGTATAATTTTCATGGAGCATGATATGAGCAAGGCAAGAAATATGAAGTTGGCATTGTGTCTTTTTGAACAACTGTCTGGTCTAAAAGTAATTTTCTACGAAAGTGTGTTTTTCTATCATACATCTCAAACATATCTATAACTTTTTATTGTTCCATGCTACTCCCTCCGTCCCAAAATATGTGACTCAATTTTGTACTAAAGTTAGTACAAAGTTGAGTCACTTATTTTGGGACGAAGGGAGTATTATATTATCACTTTTGTAAACTATTTATACCATTTTATTTTTTGATTAACCTATTAATTTAGTGCCCAATGCCAATTTCTGCATGTTTTTTATTTTATGGGAAATCAATATCTATGGAGGTCAAAACAACTTGCCGATTTAATACGATTTTTTTGGGAAACGAAGGACTCGGGAAGTTTTGGGAGAGATCGAGAGGATCCACATGGCACCCACAAGACCACCCGACGCCCCTGCCCTAGGGCGCCCTAGTCCGTATGGACCCACCTGCACCGCCTTCTATCCATTTCACCATCATAAATTTTCAAAATGCCGAAACCCTCCGCCATATTTTTAGAATAATTTTTATGCCGCCACAACTTCCTATTTTGTGAAGATCTAATTTGGAGGCCTGTTCCGGAGCTCTGCCGGAGGCTTCTTCATCAACCTTGTTGCCTCCATGACTATGTGTGAGTAGTTCCATCAGGACCTTAAGATCCATATTAGTAGCTAGATGACTCTCACTATTTGGATCTTCAGTACCATGTTCCAGTGAGCTGCCTCACATGGTCGGGATCAATTCGATGTAATTATGTGGTGTGTTTGTTGGGACATGACGGGTTGTCACTTTATGAATCAGATTATTCATTAAAATCAATGGAATATTTTGAGATTTTCTTGTTGTATAATTAAATAGCTTTGCATGCTGTTTGATGTATCTATCTATTTATCTTCTTGTCTAGGTTTGACCACTCTTGATGCAGGATGCGTTCAGGTTGAGACGTAATTTGGGCACATTCGTCACTTCGAGTTGTTTCAAGCACATCTTAACTGGTGATTTCTAGAGCACAAATTATGATCATGATGATCCTGATCATAAATATATGGTTGTAAGAATCAAGTCCTCATACCCATGCCTGTTTTCATTATAAGTGTTTTCAGTAGCAACTTGATTATGATCTGGTCTAACAAAAATTAATACTCTCACAAAAGTTTGGTAGAAACCCTTGTTACAAGTGCACGTCCTCTTGTGGGTTCGATAACTCGACGTCACTCGTTGGGGGAAATAGGCAGGGAACCTTTATACTATCCATTACCGGATGGACTCATCAGGTCGCCCCCTATCCGCTGGATGACTGCCTTGGAGAAGAATCCGTGAAAATATAAATCAGTGCACCCTTGGAGCATCTCTAGCATACCCCCTATCCTAAAAGTCCAAACACTCCTCCTTATCCCATTTACTTACATTTTTTAAGGAACCAAACATTTCTTCACCTAATAACCCCTATAACATGATCCCTCATTTTTTATGTTGCTAATTCTTTCAAACATTTTCAACCTTATCACAAATGAAATTAAAATCTTAAAAAATTCAAGTACACGCAATCCAAATAGAGTACATATCAAATTTAATGTTCTTGAAGTTGACCATACAAATAAAAATACAACATACAATTCGAACGAACTTAAAATACAAATAAACATGATAAAATCACAAGAATCCAGTGCTATAAAAATGCCAATATTTCTCAATAAAATCTTCTTGAAGTTGGTTGTGAGCTTCTTGGTTCTCAATCCTTCGATGTCTAGTACCTCCTCCTATTATGTAACCGAAAGGCCTTTGATAACGATACCCCACAAATTTCTTCCAACAAACTATGAATACAAGCACATGACCAAACATGATATGGTTAGGCCTTGCTTGTCTAAGTTTCTGGAGCAACTTTTTCTATAAAAATAATGCTAAGCCTCAATAAAACGAGATTTTAGACCCACTATCATGCCATAAGGTAAGCAACTTTTTTCTTTCCAAAAACACTTAAATCTATTAACCAAACCACATGTACAAACATCGTTTGGACATATTATTTTTACATATAAGTCCTTAGAGCCGTCTCTTCCTTCCAGTATATCTGCCATGAAATTTAGATAACACTTTACTATTAGTCAAAAAAGATAACACTATACGATTACACTACTTTGTTGTACCAAGGGCATCTTCAACGCTGACCCTCAAACTGATGGGGAACGTTGCACGAAAATCAAAAAAATTCCTATGAACACCCAATATCTAATCTAGGAGATGCATGGAAACGAGAGGGGAGTGTGTCTACGTACCTTGTAGACCAAAAGTGGAAGCGTATATAACTCAGTTGATGTAGTCGTACTCTTCACGATCCAATCATGCAAACCGATCTAGTGTCGTACAGACGTCACCTCTGAGTTTAGCACATGTGTGGCTCGGTGATGGATCCTCCTCCTTGATCCAGCAAGAGAAGGGGAAGAATTAGATGTGATCCCAACCAGCATGACAGCATGGTGGACATTGTGGTGAAGTTACTCCAGTAGGGCTTCGCCAAGTCGTACCGATAGAATATGATGGTAGAAAGGGGGAGGAGTGGCACCAGGGTTTTGGGTGCAGCTGCCTTCCTCTCCCTCCACTATATATAGGGGCGAGGGAAAGGGAGCACATCCCTAGCCCCTCCTCCAAGGAGGGAGGAGTCCCTCTCCCGTATGATAAATGGGACTCATCCCTTCCCCTTCAGAGACTCTTCCCCCCAAGCACATGGACTTTGGGGGCTGGTGCGCGTGGCCTCACTAGGCCAGGGCACCCCCTTGAGCCCATGGTGGCCCCTAGGGGTGGTGGGACCCATTGGTGGTCCCCCGGAACCCTTCGGTGGCCCCCGGTATGATGTCGGTATACCTCGAACTTTTTCTAGTACCCTGAATATCACTTCCCATATATAAAGTTTTACCTCCGGAACTCCTCATCACATGCGTGATATCATCCAAGACTTTGAACAACCTTCGATCACCATTGTACATATCCTAGTACTACTCTAGCGTCAACAAACGTTAAGCAAGCAACCCTACGGGTTCGAGAATCATGCAGACATGACTGAGACTCCTCTCTGGTCAATAAAAAACAACAAGACCTAGATGCCCATATTGGTTCCCACCTATTCAACGAAGATCTTTATCAGTTGAACCATGATGTCGAGGATTCGGGTAATCTCACATGCATTTCCCTTTGTCCGGTGATATGTTACTTGTCCGAGATTCAATCATCAATATCTCCATACCTAGTTCAATCTCGTTACCGACAAGTCCTTTACTTGTTCACGTACAAGATCTCGTGACTAAAATCATTAGTCACTTGAAGTTTTTTGTGATGTTGTATTACCGACTTGGCCCATAGATATCTCTCTGTCATACAGAGTGACAAATCCCAGTCTTAATCCATGCAACCCAACAGAGACCTTCGGAGATACGTGTAGAGCACATTTATGATCACCCAGTAACGAAGTGACGTTTGATAGCAGACAAAGTCACTATTAGGAAAAGGCCTACTAATGGCGCACCTAATTTGGCCATTAATGGCGCATTAGTGGTGCGCCATTAGTGCCACGCCATTAGTATACTTTACTAATGGCGCACCTCTGGTGCGCCATTAGTATCTGGTATACTAATGGCACACCTCAGATACAGCATTAGTATATACAACAGTGCGCCATTAGTATGCCTCCCAGGGGGCCATGTATACCCAGGTGCTTTGGCATACTAATGGCGCATAACAACAAGATGCGCCATTAGTAACTTCGGCATAATAATGACGCACTGTTTAATAATGCGCCATTAGTATCCTTTGGCATACTAATGGCGCACTGTGATGTGATGCACCATTAGTATGAATATTAGGTTTTTTTATTTTTTTTTATTTTCTGTTTTTTGCACATGTTACAAAATATATAATTGGACAGAATATAGACAGCACACATCAACAACAGATTCATCGAATACAATAGAAGATTAGTCTCTGAATACATTTCATCATATTAGTCTCCGAATACAATTCATCATATTAGTCTCCGAATTGAAAAGACCGAACAAAGATAGAACATTATATTACAAGTCTCGAGACCGCGAGTAGCGAGTTTGTCTTCACATTACAAGTCGATATCGATCATCTAAACTACCATCACATAGAAGAGAGCTGCAGTCATCACGATGAAACTCGTCTTCATCCGGTTCCTCCAACGCTCCCTCCCCTCTCCCGCTAGATAGCGGGCGTATCTAGATTCGGCCTCGGCCCTAGTGGTGTACCCTTTGTAACTGTTATTGCTGAATCGGTGAACCTGTCTCCGACACTCCTCCCAGTCGTCGTAGACTCCGGGAACCTTACCCTTGTACACGACATACGACGACATCGCTATGCACTAGCCAAACAAAACGTTAGTACCAATTCACAGACGATACATAAGCAATACATAAGTATGCAACAGAACGATCGGAAGACAAAAGCAAGACATTAATAGCATCGATTACATCTAAGTTGATTGACTCTCGAAACCAAAGAGACATACTACAAGTTCATTTAAGTTTAATTACAACATGAGCCAATCGATGTTTCAGAATTAGACACAGCATCACTGCTTTCGACTCGACTCAAGGGACCGGAGCATGGATGAAGCCGCCGTCTATCGTGGGAGTCATGAAATCACGGGCGTTGTCAGCCTGCATTTGTAGCATTGTGTCGATGTCACTATTGGACGGTTGATTTCTGAGGTAGAACTGCCCTGAGGTACGAAGGACATCTTGATGGATGATTTCCTCAAACTCCGACTGGATGCGAAAGAATTCTTGTCTGATGTCCGCGTCCTGGATTGCCGACACGCTTGCGGCCCAATATTTGAGTTTACTCGATAGCAGAAGTTGATGATGGTCCCGTACGATCGCCCGCATGTGAAGGATGGCATAGTAGGCACCCTTCTGACCGCCAGGCGGCTGCTTGACGCAGCAGAACGTCGTATTGTGGGAGAACACGTGCTTGCCGTACTTACGAATAGGCCTAGTGAAGGTGCCTCCAGATTTGGCGTAGCCGGGGAGAACATCATCAAGAACCTTCTTGACATTTGTGTAGTCTATGTTCGACTGACGGTCCGGGTCGAAATACGTGGCCATGGAATATTTGGGGCTTAGGAGGATGAGCGTGCAATGTGTGTCACTGCAGAAAACACGGAATGTTAAAAGAAAAATGATCGAAATCTAAGAATTCATATGTTACGGGGCGGTTGAGGGGAGGACTTACTCGGGAAAGTAAGGCACGAGGAAGTTATCCTTATCTCGGTTTGCCAGAATGACGCCTTCGAGGTAAGAACTCGCGACTTGCCGGTCCCCAGCACCGCCCAAGATCTTGGCACGCATGTAGAAGGGGTCGACTATCACGATGTCCGGGGTCTTGTCGCGAATGATCCGCATCTCCATACTCAGCGAAAATAGTCGAATGAAGGTGTAGTGCAGCGGATGAAGGTTCAACATAGCGTGGATGTCATCAAACCGCAGGACGATCGTACCCCCGATGGAGTTATCCACAAAGCCCTTGCCCTCTGGCACCTTGGCCGCGAAAACCGGGTATGCCACATCCTTCTCTCTGAGACGCCGCTTCTCCAAAGAAAGAACACTGTCATGCAGACTCCGCATAGCACCGGTTGCAGCATCGAGCATATTTCTCGGTAGCATCGGCCTATCCGCCACATGCACCCTCCTCATTACATCCTCAGGTGAAGGTGGCGCGTCCTGAGCACGAATCGTACTCGGTGTCGGCTGGCTCACACCCTTGTTAGTCTTTCTTTTGCGTGCCTTATTCTTCTCCTGTAATGGGACCGAGTTCTGCTCACAGACCGCCTTCTTGAGTGTGTTGGGGCTGATAATATTTCGCACCTCGCCTATGTGAGGCTCGGTGAAGTCGGCAGCTGGAGGCGTCTCCTGAGAGCTAAACGGCAGACGACGCCTGTTGCAACTTGGCTTCTCCGCGGTACCAGCTAGATCGCGCACGTCTTCTGTTGGGTTGGGTTCTTGAGAAGGAGGCCCCATGAAGTCGCCAACGTACCCATGATCGGCAAATTACTGATCGACGTTGGTAAATGTATCGTCGTCGTCGTCGTTCTGATCCTGTGCCATATGCATGTTTGGATCCAGTGGCATAGAGATGTCCGGCACCGTTGCGGCGGTCTTGCCATGGGGCCGACTTGGCGCCGGCACGACTGGCGGTGTTGTCTTTGGGGTGGTGTCCCCCGCCCCCAAACGAATCTGGCTCTTCGGCCAAAGCTGGGGCCAGCTCAGGCAGGCGCTGAGGGTCATCACGTCATCATCGTCAGCCCCGACGGGTCGAATCGGAGGTAACAGCTCGTCGCAGCCTGGCAGCACCCGAACTAGTTGAACCCTAAACAAGTTGGGTGACATCTGGGTACCGTGGAACAAGGGGTTGCCCGGTTGAACAATTTTGCCCTTGGCGACATCGACCAACTCGTTGTTCACGAAGTGCAGGAGAATGCACGGAACATCGGCGGCGCCCTGCGAAAACATGTAGGGCGTCAGGGATGCCCAGTCAAAGGCAAGGAGATGAAGTCCTCGGCCGAGAGAGGCTTAATTAGTTACCGTGATGATGGCGTCAAGCTCGGCTAATGTCGAGGCACCGCCAACGGCGGGCGTGCAGTTGACGGAGGGGCCTCTTGCTGCAGAGGTGTCGGCCGGCATACACCCGGGTGCATTAAGCTCCCGTGCCGGCGTCGGAGACACCAATGCCTCCTCCGCCGGAGACACCAATGGCCCCGCCATCGCGTTCTGCGAGTTGCTGGCCGTGAAGCTAGGAATCGGGGGCGGCCCCTGTTGGCCGCCCGCAATCCACGCACTCAACCCCTCGATCAAGGTAGGCACAATGGCGGTGATCGTCGCTCCGAGCTGTTGTTGCACTTGCTCTTGGACAATCTCCGGAATCCGCGCCACCTGTGCCTTGAGTTCTTGAACCTCGCGCGCCTGGCTTTCCGAGCTGGTCTTTTTCTCCTTTCGCCCACCAGCATTATAGTATGACGACCATTTTGTCGACAAGCCTTTGCCGGCCACACGACCAGCTGACGTCGGCTTACTGAGCTTATCCTTGTTCTTCATTACATTCAACACCCTATTTAGAGTCGTGTCCCAAGGGTTGCTCTTAGTCGACCCCGCGCTACTGCTTTCAGTCGCCTGCGGAAGGAATGTGAACCATTTAGAAATTTGGCTTCATTAATTAGAATGCAACCATATGGAGCTAATTACGCGGGGGTGTATTCCTTACTAGAACAAGCTCAAGCGCCCTGGTCTTCGGATCCGTGGTAAGCTCCTTTGTTTTCGGGTCCTTCTTGTACCGGGCCCTGACAAAGTTCCTGGTCTGCTTGTCACCGTATTTATCGAAGAGGGGCGGTAGGCCTTGCTCGGCACGGTCCGCCTCCTCCTTGTCCCATATAGGCTCTGCCACTCTGTAACCGCCGGGACCGAGTGTGTGTTCCCCTAAGTTCAGCTCCCGCATTTCTTTCCCCCACTGACTTGATTCGGAGTTTGCGGTGCTCGAGCAATTGATCTTGAAGTCGTTGTAGTCATCTTCGGTGATCGAAGGATTTTTCTCCTTGATCTTCTCATAACTCTCACCTTTCTCGATCATTCTCTTCACATTGCTTTTCCAAGTAGAAAGGGCCTTGCTCATCTTCGTGAGGGCAGCATTGTTTAGTTTATTCCCTTTGAGGCTTGTGTTTTCAAATTCAGCGGGGAACTTGTATCGTTCGTGCAGCTTCGTGAAGAGGAGGTTGATAACCCTCAACCGTAAGGGATCGAGATAGTCTTCGCGGGTAAGAGTAACCCAATTTATTGATTCGACACACGGGGAGCCAAAGAGTATTTATAAGCTTTAACAGTTGAGTTGTCAATTCAACCGCACCTGAAATATACTAACTTGCAACAAAAGATAAGTGGTAACAGTGATATGATAGTTATGATAGTAATAGTAAATGTAAACAACAAAAGTAAATAGCAGTAGTAAATAGCAAAGGTGGCAACTAGTGACAAGCAAGGTTTAAAATACTGTAGGCTAGGGAGATGGATGGTTGGGCGTTGCATGGATGAGATAGTTTCTAACTCGGGGCACGGCACACGGAAAAGTAATTATCATCTAGGCAAATATCAAACATTAGGCATGTATCCCGTAGGTAGTTGTACGTGCTTGCAATAAGAACTTGCACAACATCTTTTGTCCTACCATCCCGCTACGAACGGGGCCAAAAGGAACTAATGGATATTAAGGTGCTCCTGTCAAAGAGCACCGGAACGAAGCAATGAACTCAATGGATACATGTAATCCTCAAACTACGGACCATCCCCTTTGGTGTCCCAAGCTGTCACCTTTGGGATCGCCGGTTCCGAACCGTAACAGGTGCATACAACTCATAGATAGGATCAAGAACACAAATATATTCATGCAAACACATATGGTTCAGATCTGAAATCATGGCACTCGGGCCCTAGTGTCAAGCATTAAGAATAACAAGTTGTAGCAAAGATGATAAACACCATACTAGATGATAGGCAACATGCCCCCAACAATCTGACGAACTATTACATGATCTAACTCATCCAATCCCTACCATCCCCTTCGCCTACAGCAAGGGAATTACTCACACATGAAGGGGGAAGTCATGGAGGGATGATGAAGTGGTGATGATGATGACGATGGCGACGATCTCCCCTCTCCGGAGGCCAAATCAGCCTCCAGATTAGCCCTCCCGAAGAAGAACAGAGGGTGGCGGCGGCTCCGCGACGAGAAACAGCGAAAGGACTCCCGATCTGCGATTTCTGCCTCGGAGGAAAAAATACGGGCTAAAGTAGGGCACCAGGGGGTGTGGGCCCCACCCAGGCGCCCCCCGGCGCGGCCCAGGGGGGGGGGTGCGCCCACAGGGCGCCTGGGCACCCCCTGGCCCCCCTCTGGCCCCACTTCTGGTATGTTGTTTCTTCGGGTGCGTGGGTTTTTCGTGATTTTTCGTGGATTTTTCTGAGATGCTTAAAAATCCGTTTTCCTGCACACAAATAAACCATACAGGCAGCTCTGCTGAAAACAGCGTCAGTCCGGGTTAGTTTAGTCCAAATCATGCAAGAATGAGGTCAAAACAATATCAAAAGTGTTTGGAAAAGTAGATACGTTTGAGACGTATCAGAGGTTGCGCAAATTCCCTCATTCAGGATGCCTTAGGTTCTCGGTGTTGATCGAGACGGTGCTCCGGAGAATGCACCCGAGCTGAAGCGAGTACCCCTTGACTATTCGTTCGGGCGCTGTTGGATTCCTGTCGGAGTCCACTTCAGTAAATTCCTCCTTGAGGGTGCGGAGCACGGTCGGGCGCCGGTCCTTCCGTTGCCTCTTCGGTTGGCTGCCATCTGTGCATGCGCCGCCATCATCAGTGGTGGCATCCTCAGCGGCACCATCAGTGGTGGAATCAGTGGGGTCATCCTCGGCGGTACCATCAGTGGTCTCAGGATCGGTGGGGAAGGCGGCGTCCTCATACAAGTGAGGTTGTTCCTCCATCTCCTGGGACAGCTCCCAGAATGCCTTTCCGCCCGAACCCGCGGCCTCATCGTTGTTGGCCATGTTTCTCTCTAAATAGGAACAAAGTTTGGTCAAAAAGTTGGTTATTGTCAAGGAACAAGATCATGGTCTCATCATTTAGGGTTTGTCGACACCGAGGCATCCTAAAAGCTAAGCTTTTATCATTGAGGGTTTTTCGACGCCGAGGCACCCTAAAATCCTAAGCTTTCATCATTTCGGTTTTTATCGACACCGAGGCACCCTAAAAGCCAAGGTTTTATAATTTATGGTTTGTCGACACCGAGGCATCCTAAAAGCTAAGCTGAGAAGGAGAATTCTAAGTTGGGCCTAATCACTTGGCTCTATTGGCGCCTATGGTTTAATGCAGCTAGAATAAAGGGGCACTTGATCCTACTTAATTAACTACTAAGATACCCCAGCCCATGCATTAGTCACAAGTACCCCATATGTCCTATTTTTAGCAAAGTCATGCTAAAATTCACGGAAAATTTCAGCATGACCTTTGCTGAAAATAGGACATATGGAGTACCCGAATTTGTCGGAACGGAAGTTAATCGACATTCCAGCAAACTCAAGGGCCTCTCGGGTGGACAAGGCAAAAAAGGCCTCCATCACAACATGGAAAACACATTGGCATGTGAAGAGGTGAAACAATATATGCATCTCCAAGCAGTATCATTCAACATTTTGGACAAACCACTACAAGCAATACTGGATCAGATACAAGAAGAATGTGAGAAAATGCAGACAAATACTAACAGATTGAGGTGCTGTGCTATTAACATTTCAAGTCAAAACCTTTTCTGGTTAGTAAGTGTTTCTTGAGCATATGTATGTAGTAAGTGTTTATGCTCTAAGTGTTTCAGAACACATATTTTAGCTACCTAGTACCAGTGCTATTACCCAGCAGTTAATTAGCTTTTGCTTTTGCTTTTCAGTGCCAAGCAAATTAACATCTAGCAGCAATCATTTTCAAATATATATACACTGGACATTTTTATATTAACCTAAGGAAAAATGAACTAGCAGTTGTTTTTCTTCTTCATTAACTGTACTAGCAGTTTTTTTTTCTTCTTCATTAACTGTATTAGCTATTTACTAGCAGTACTAGCACTTGGATCATATGCTAATGCTACATTGATACATCATCAAGCTGGGTAATATTAAACCCAAGCAACTTTATAATCAACCCAAGATACATCAACTACTGCACTGTCCTGCCTAATAAAAATAGTCATGCCAGCATATAGTATATAAATTTGAATTTGTGTTTACAAGAAGAGTGCCCATTGCAATGTAAACCTGAGAACACAACTCACCTCAAGTGCAGGATATAGCAGACACCTACTTCTTCAGTCAAGTGCAGTAAAAGACCGTTTGCAGAACCTGTTTAGTCAGAGTTGAACATTAGAATCCATACTATGCTCTACTATGCTTGTAAAGGAACACTATGACCTCCCTACCATTTGAGTATGCTGAAGCTTGGCTTCAACTACTGACATCACCAATTAAAATTCAGATAAAGAGTAAGGTCCTAGAACTCACAAATTATGCATGCATATTTAAGTGGAGGAAACTCCAAGCTTGTGTCCAAGGTTATCTATCTCCACGTTTACATAAGTAAGATCATGCAAATAGCAAAACTCTGCTCTTCAAAGATCCTGGACTCCAACCTTTCAGTACATTGGTAAAGCAGTCATCATACATATGCCTTCTAAATCTTCCATGCTTCTAAATGAAGGTCAAAATAGAATAATGCACACAGCATCGACACAATAATTATAATGGGAAAACTAAATGCACACAGCAAATTCATAGACGAATGAAACTAAATGTTTACAAACTAGAATCACCCGGGTGAGAAGCAAAAAATTGTACTGGCTTCACAGGTAGCACTACTTGGAAATACGAAAAATTGAAAAATAAAATAAAAAGAAAAATAGCCACCAAATGGGGACTACGAGAAGATGAAAAGATGAGAACTCTACATAACTAATATTGGTATGACAGATAGAAAACTGAGAATGGATAAAAAAAACTAAGCATGGCAGCAAGACGCTGATGCATCTTCTGTGTCGCCAACTTTCAAAACAGAACCGGAATTCTGTTGATAAATGGAAGCATTTTTATAGTCCCTCGAAACAAAATAATCACAATACAGAAGCACCTAGGTAAGAAGCTGGAAAATAATACCATGGGTGCATTTTGAGTGTTAGTTGGGAGCATGAAACTTCAATAACAGAATCTGTGTCAATACTGAGAATGGATAAAAAAACTAAGCATGGCAGCAAGACATGAGTGTTATTGTGCCGCCCCCTTCAATAACAGCAATGACCTAGATGGCTTAAGTTGCATCGAAGGCGATGTATCGAAAGCTGAGTGTCTCATGTGTCCTCACATGATCTGTACTAGCAATACATGGTTTAAATAAGCAATAAAATACTACCAGAGGAAGTCATAGCTGCAAAATTTGTATGGGCTGCAAAATTTGTATGTGCTCCTCCCTCTCTCTCTCTCTCTGGTAACTAACTAAATAAATTGACCACAAAATAAGTGGACTTGTTCATCTACACCATGGACGTAAAACCGACGCTCCATCTTTCAAGGTTAATAAACAAGCCTTGATTTGCATGCGCCCATAACTATCATACCAGTGCGGTGGTCTGTTTGCTTGTCATTCCAGTGCCATTTCTAGTCATTTCACATTGGCCCTAAAAATGTCTCATTTTCTATCAAATCAACTTTCATTTGAGGAATGCCAAAAAATAGCCAAGGTGGATTACACTGTGCTCAATTGTTCTTCAGTGAAGGCTTTCTATTACTTCTTAGAACAACACAGGTTTTCTATTACTTGTTAGAACAAAGTCATCTTTCTAATGTTCAAAGCATTCTCTTGTTTGATGTTGATGATGGGCATGGTCAGTCTCTTTTATCTTATTTCTAAGCCCATGTTTGTTTCTCCAGGATTTGCAAACCAATGTTTTCTCCTGCATCCATCCATCCATCTCCTTTGCATACATAACAAAACAGAGCACACATGCAATGCATCAGCCATCCAAAGAGAATGCACAAAACGGGCGGAGATGATTTTATTTGGTCACAACCTTAGTCGATCAAACCATAAAAAAAACATGGATTCACACTCCAAATCACAGCACTACCATGCTAATGAGAGAGAGCAGATGGGAGTGTAAGGGGATGGGGAGAAGGCAAACCTTGAGGAGGACGGATCCTTCGTCGACGGCGACCGTGGGAGCGGAGGAGCATAGGAGCGGCGGCGAGCGCTAGGGCTCGAGGGCGCGGCGCCCGGGCTCCACGGGAAGGCGGCGCGCGTCGGGGACGAGGAGGCAGCGTCGAAGCGGGCCGGGGGGGCGCCTGGCCTCGGAGTTGCGCGGGGAGGGCGGCGTCAGGGTTGCACGGGGAGGGCGGCGTCGGCGCCAGAGGTGCGCGGGGAGGTCGGCGTCGGGAGAGAGTAGAGGGGAAGGGGATCGAGGGCAGAGAGAGGGGATATGTTTTTGCCGGGGAGGAATATGGATGGGGGCGACACAATACTAATGGCGCACCACCCCTCGGTGCGCCATAAGTACATCCATACTAATGGTGCACCTCGCCCTGGTGCGCCATTAGTATTTTTTTTTTGATTTCTGCTCGAGCCAACGGGTTATCTTCCACCTGACCTGATCCACATCAAGTCCCCTCTACTAGCTCGACTGGTCAGCAGCGAGTTCTCACACCAGGAGGTCCTGGGTTCGATTCCCAGGCTCCACAATTTTTTTATGCATTTAAAATGCAGTTTGATACTTATTTGTGTTTAAATATGTTCAAACTTGTTTAAATCATAACAGTAATATTTTTTTTATAAGACAGTAATATTTTTTTAAAAAATATCATCAAACTGTAATGCCGGTGGAGCGGGGGAGGGTGCGGGGGGTCGGC
>LR738713.1:379213681-379324418 GCA_902687465.1 Secale cereale
GCGGTTGAGTAGGGGAATCGAGGGTGCGGGGGGGCGGCGGCGGCGGCCGGTGGACCGGGGGGTGCTCGGCGGCGAGGGGGACCGGATCTGGCGAGGTGGGGATAGCGATCGAGATGGAGGGGGATCGAGATCGAGTGTCCATCAAATTTAAAAATATTCATGATAGTTCAAAAAGTGCCCATGAAATACAATCGAGAAATGAAGGCTACGATTTAAATACAATCGATCTTAGCTAGCTATCTGTTCACAATCTTCTTGCCCTTCTTTTTCGCAAATGGAGTTCTTCTGTGGAACGGACGTCCTTTAGGTAGGGTGGTCATGCTTCTTCTTGTGGTGTATGCTGCTACTTCATTATCGTCGTCATGTTCGATCCTCGGGTGGCCGTACTTGTCGAAGTCTTGCTCATTGGCTACTCCATCCATTCCGATGATCATCCTTTTTCCTCTCCTCACGACAACACGACTGGGCTTTGACGGGTCGGTAATGAAGAAGCATTGGTCAACTTGGGAAGCCAGTACCCATGGCTCATTTTTCGCGGTGACGTTTGCGCCCGCGGTCTTGGATTTGGCTTCGGGTATAGCCATGGTGGTGAAATACTGGTCTTCTTTTAGGACGCTCTTGGCCCATCTGACACGGAACATCGGGACCTTCTCTCTAGCGTAGCTCAGCACCCAGATCTCCTCGATCCTTCCGTAGTATCTGTCCTTGTCATTACCGGTGTAGGATTCCATCGTTACCCCGGAGTTCTGATAACCATCGCTCTTCATGTCCTTGGCCTCGGTGTAGAATGTGTAGCCGTTGATATCGTACGCCTCATAGGTCATCAGGTTGTGCTCGGCGCCCTGTGACAAGGCGAACATGAGTTGTTCTTTCGCGGAAAAATCCTCATGTAAAGGGTACGACAGAAGCTTCTGCTTGAACCAACGCGTGAAACATGAGTTGTGCTCTTTGATTATATCTCCGTCCGTCCTCTGTTGACCTCGGTCATTGTACGTCTTCTCAATAAAGGTTTTGTGCTCTACCACCCAAGGATCGACCACGTCTATGTGTTGTAGCGCGACTAGGTTTGCTCTTTCAAAGTCGGCGAGTCGACCCTCGAAGTCGACATGCATTTCACGGCGACCCTCATGGTGACCCCATCCAGCGAGCCTGCCGAGGTGCCTGTTGACGGGCAGACCAACGGGGTTCTCGATGCCTAGATAATTCGTGCAGTAGGAGATGCACTCTTCGGTCAGAAAGCCCCTGGCTATGCTTCCCTCTGGACGTGACATGTTGCGAACGTATTCTTTGATGACACCATTCATCCTTTCGAACAGCATCATGCTGTGCAGGAACGTCGGCCCGAGTTGGATGATATCGTCCACGATATGGACCAGCTGATGCACCATAACGTCAAAGAATGCGGGCGGGAAGTACATCTCAAGCTCGCATAGTATCACCATGATCTCTTCCTGGAGCCTTTTGAGTTGCCTCACGCCAACAGACTTCCGAGAGATGACGTCGAAAAAGTTGCATAGGCCAAATAGGGTTTCACAGACGTGCGCGTCCATGATCCCACGGATTGCAACTGGAAGTATCTGCGTCATCAGCACGTGACAGTCGTGAGACTTCATCCCGCTGAACTTCAGCTTCGCTGGGTCTAGGTATCTGCTTATCTTCCCCGCGTAACCATAAGGAAGTTTTACTCCTACGAGGCAGGTGAAAAACTGCTCGATCTCCTCCTGACTTAGAGTGAAGCACGCGGGAGGGTAGTCATTTCCGGTCTTCTTGGCCTTTTTGCCTTTGGGACGACTTTCCGTGTCCTGCTTCGCCTCATCATGATCATCATCATCATGATCATCATATATAGCGTGAAGCTCCTGCCTGATGCCCATTGATTTCAAGTCTGCCCTTGCTTTCGGCCCATCTTTGGTCCTCTCTGGCATGTTGAGCAGGGTACCAAGCAGACTCTCGCACACGTTCTTCGTGATATGCATTACATCAAGGCTGTGAGGCACACGGTGGATCTTCCAGTACAGCAAGTCCCAGAAAACAGACCTCGTTTTCCATACCTTCAGTAGCGGCTCTGGCGCCTTTCGCTTCTTTCCCGGCTCTGGCGCCTTTTGCTTCTTTCCCGGCAGTGGGCAATCTTTCCAATTTTTCAACAGCTCGTCTATTTCCTCGCCGCTCCTCGTACACGGGCGTCCTCGGGGTTCGGTTTCACCATCGAACAGATCCTTGCGTTTTCTCCATAGGTCATCGTCGCGAAGCCACCTTCGATGTCCCATGAACACGGTTTTCGAAGACCCGGGATCTCTATCTAGCTGGCGATACGTTGTGTCATCCATGCACCTGACACATCCAGAAAATCCGTGGACCACCTGCCCCGCGACATATCCGTAACCGAGATAGTCGTGCACCGTCGTGAGCAGAGCGGCTCTCATAGGGAAATATTCTTTCTCTGCGGCGTCCCACGTATTTGCTGGCGTTTTCCACAGCGTGTCAAGCTCCTCTTTCAGCAGCCCCAGATACAGATTGATGTCGTTCTCTGGTTGTTTCGGTCCTTCAATTAGCATACTCATGTCAATGTACTTCCTCTTCATGCATAACCAGGAGGAAGGTTGTACATCCACACAAACACAGGCCAGGTGCTATGTGTGCTTCTCTGGCTGCCAAACGGATTGACTCCATCGGTGCTCGCGCCCAGCACGATGTTCCTTGGATCGTTCCCAAATTCTAGGTCTTCGAAGTTCAACGCTTGCCGCTGGCTCGCATCCTTAGGGTGACTCAGCATCTTGTCTTTTTTATCTATCTCCGGATCATTTGCGTCATCTTCTCGCTTCTTCTCCTCCCTATCCGCGTGCCAACGCAGGAGCTTTGCTACCTTAGGGTCCGCGAAATACCGCTGCAGACGAGGAGTGATCGGAAAGTACCACACCACTTTTCGAGGAGCTTTCTTCCTCTTCTTGTATCGAGTGATGTTGCACACTGGACATATGGTAGACTCCGCGTGCTCGTCCCGATAAATGATGCAATTGTTCATGCACACATGGTATTTCACGTGCGGTAAATCCAGAGGACACACGATTTTCTTCGCCTCCTCCAAACTGGTCGGGCACTTGTTCCCCTTGGGAAGACGTTCGTGCCCGAATGACATGTTCTCTTCGAAGCATGCGTCGGTCATTTTGTGTTTTACCTTCATCTCCAGAGCCATGAGCATTACTTTCAGGCGGGTATCCTCGGGCCTGCATCCTTCATACAATGGAGTAACCACGTCTAACTCAAGTTGATCCATCTTGGCTTTCTCTCGGGCGGTAGCTCTTGCGTTATCGGTCTGCTTGAGAAGCAGCTCTTGAATATGAGGGTCCTGCACCCAGCCCATTGATGGTCCAGCGTCGTCTGCTCCGCCGGCATCATCATCTTCATGATCATGCCCGTCGTCTGCTCCGGCATCTTCCTCATCATCATGTCCTGCATCTTCTACATGATGACTGTGTACATCATCACCGTCGTGATCATCTCCTGGGGATTCTTCGTCTTCTCGCCCGCCCGAGCCGCGGTGGTTATCTTGCTGCCCTTCCTCATTTCTTGCCCGGCCCCATGGACGACTTCGTAGTCATCTTCATCACCTTGCCACCGATAGCCATCCATAAAACCACGCAAGAGCAGGTGGTCCCGCACCTGCCCGGAATCCGGGTCCGCAATAAGGCTCTTCAGCTTGCATCTTCGACACAGACATCTTATCTCCGTCTCGTTCTTTTGAAGCATCTCGGCCTTCACGGACCTCAAAAACCTATTCACGATGCATTCGGTCATCGTGCGCACCATGGTCGCCTGTGGAGTAGAGCAAAACGATATTTTAGAACCAAGAAAAAATATGCCATGACTTTCCCTAAAAATAGGACCAAAAAGAATGCTTAATGCCAAAATTCTCACCGAAACGGAAATGAATCAACATTCCGGAAAAATATTGGCAACTATCGCATTTCAAATACCGGTACACCTCCAAACACAAACACATATGCAACACAACAAACATATGCAACACCACGAACATACATAGATCTAGCTAGGCCATAAAAAGTGCATGTGCACATTGTTGTAGGGAGAACAACATAAATATAGCTTCCCCCTTACTTACCTATTAAAACAAGGTAATTTAACCACTTAATTTGAATGAATCTATGGTGGAAATGAGGTGAAAAAGAGGAGGGACCCGAGACAAGGAGGAGGTGGAGAGAATGAAGTGGGGAGAAAGTGAGTGTGGGTAGGAGAGGCTGTCCAAAATATCTTGTTGCTGCCCACTTACTAATGGCGCACCAACTCTAAATGCGCCATTAGTAATCCAGGTTACTAATGGCGCATCTTCTTTTAGTGCGCCATTAGTAGTTTTGAAAAAAAAATACTAATGGCGCACTATTCCACAGTGCGCCATTACTAGTTTAAACTAGTAATGGCGCACTGTGGAATAGTGCGCCATTAGTAGTTTTGCAAAAAAAAAAGAATAAAAAATATAATAAAAAACAACATTAGTGGCGCACTTTCCGACAGGTGCGCCATTACTAGTTACAACTAGTAATGGCGCACTGTGTCTGGATGCGCCATTAGTATGTTTGGACAGGCGCCCTAGTTCAAAAAAAAACTTTTTGATACTAATGGCGCACCCTGGGCCAGGTGCGCCATTAGTAGGTTGAACTCTAATGGCATATTAGAAGGTGGTGCGCCATTAGTATATACTAATGGCGCACTGCTTGTCTGGTGCGCCATTAGTATCAATTCCATCTATAGCCCTTTTTCTAGTAGTGAGTATTCCACCGATACCCGGGAGTAGCATCATATCATGGTCTAAGGAACATATTACTTAACACGAAGAAAGCTATAGCAAATAACTAAACGATATGATGTTAAGATTACGATTGGGTCTATCCATCACATCATTCTCCTAATGATGTGATCCCGTTATCAAATGACAACTCATGTCCATGGTTAGAAAACCATAACCATCTTTGATCAATGAGCTAGTCCAGTAGGGGCTTACTAGGGGCACGGTGTTGTCTATGTATTCACACATGTATTTAAGTTTCCGGTCAATACAATTCTAGCATGAATAATAAACATTTACCATGAACGGGAAATATGGTAATAACCATTTTATTATTGCCTCTAGGGCATATTTCCAACACAAACCACCAACACCTCCCCTGGACTAGTCTGTCATGACATGTTTTGGCATCCAGGGTTGTACCCCATCTGTCCATGGATCGGTCCAGGCATCCGTTTTCTTGCAAACCAGAAGCACTACACCAAACACGATGGAATTCAGCAAAGTTCGGGCATAATTTGCATAAACGAACAATATTTTATTCGTTTAACTAAACTAGACCCGTAACTCTCAAAGTAATTATATAAAATAGCATAATTCATCTATAAATATCTCTAGTACAACAATAGTTCAAATTCAATGATATAACCAGATGTTCAACTAGTTGTTCGAATTCATCGATACTATAGTCAGAGCTGGTACATGTCCTACCACACAAGTTGACCCTTCAGCTTCGTCAACAATGTATGTGTGTGAGTGGCCTGCCCACAGTCCTGTTGTACATCACAACAGAGCGTGCAACCTATACAACGTGTAGAGCAACATTGTTTGAAAGAACGAATTAACCAACATGTAGAGCAAGAAGAAGCAAAACTTACAATCTCCATAGTTGACACACCCAATGGTAACTTTGTCTCCACTCATCCAACTGCGCTGCAAAACTTCACGACGGAGTTACAAATGGTATACCATCGGTGCCACATCGATCTCAAATTCTATTCATGAATGATGTGTATGTCGTAGAGTGCTTTCATGCATGAAACAAACCATGCACACACCGCTAAAAGATCGATCTCCTTGAGTTCATCCCTACAAAGTCCGCAGCTACGGCTAACCATGCATCACACAACTCATCCTCCTTCACCAATACCCCGCCATCATGCTTACACTAGAAAACAACAAGAAGTTCAACTAAAAAGGTCAATGGCATTTGACCGAACACCTCCTGGGCGTGGTGTTCGCCATGGATGTCGCCGACAGGGAGGATCCTAGTTTTTTTAGAAAAGGAGGATATCCCCGGCCCTGCATCAGAGTGATGTATGAAGCCAATTTATTAAAACAAAGTATGTGATTCCCGTGCTTAGAGCAACTCCAGCGCGTGATAACCCACAAGTGTAGGGGATCGCAATAGTTTTTGAGGGTAGAGTATGCAACCCAAATTTATTAATTCGACACAAGGGGAGCCAAAGAATACTCTCAAGTATTAGCAGTTGAGTTGTCAATTCAACCACACCTGGAAGACTTAATATCTGCAGCAAAGTATTTAGTAGCAAAGTAGTATGGAAGTAACGGTAACGGTGACAAAAGTAATAGTAGTAGTTTTGTAGTGATTGCAACAGTGGCAGCGGAAAAGTAACTAAGCAAGGATCAATATGTGAAAAGCTCGTAGGCATTGGATCAGTGATGGATAATTATGTCGGATGCGATTCCTCATGTAATAGTTATGACATAGGGTGACATAGAACTAGCTCCAGTTCATCAATGTAATGTAGGCATGTATTCCGAATATAGTCATACGTGCTTATGGGAAAGAACTTGCATGCCATCTTTTGTCCTACCCTCCCGTGGCAGCGGGATCCCATTGGAAACTAAGGGCTATTAAGGCCTTCTTTTAATAGAGTACCGGACCAGATCATTAACACTTAGTGAATACGTGAACTCCTTAAACTACGGTCATCATCGGGATTGGTCCCAATTATTATCACTTCGGGGTTGCCGGATCATAACACATAGTAGGTGACTAATGACTTGCAAGATAGGATCAAGAACTCACATATATTCATGAAAACATAATAGGTTCAGATCTGAAATCATGGCACTCGGGCCCTAGTGACAAGAATTAAGCATAGCAACATCAATCTTAGAACATAATGGATACTAGGGATCAAACCCTAACAAAACTAACTCGGTTACATGGTAAATCTCATCCAACCCATCACCATCCAGCAAGCATATGATGGAATTACTCACGCACGGCGGTGAGCATCATGGAATTGGTGATGGAGGAAGGTTGATGATTATGACGGCGACGATCTCCACTCTCCGGAGCCCCGAACGGACTCCAGATGAGCCCTCCCGGGAGAGATTAGGGCTTGGCGGCGGCTCCGTATCGTAAAACGCGATGGATGCTTCTCTCTATTTTTTTCTCCCCCAAAGTGAATATATGGAGTTGGAGTCGTGGTCGGTGGAGCCTCAGGGGGCCCACGAGACAGGGTGCGTGCCCAGGGGGGTGGGCGCGCCCCCACCCTCGTGGACAGGGTGTGCCCCCCTGGTCTTGATTCTTTCGCTAGTATTTTTTATATATTCCAAAAATATTCTCTATTGATTTTCAGGTCATTCCGAGAACTTTTATTTCTGCAAAAAAAACACCATGGCAATTCTGCTGAAAACAACGTGAGTCTGGGTTAGTTCCATTCAAATCGTGCAAGTTAGAGTCCAAAACAAGGGCAAAAGTGTTTGGAAAAGTAGATACGTTGGAGACGTATCAACTCCCCCAAGCTTAAACCTTTGCTTGTCCTCAAGTAATTCAGTTGAAAAACTGAAAGTGATAAAGAAAAACTTTTACAAACTCTGTTTGCTCTTGTTGTTGCAAATATGTAAAGCCAGCATTCAAGTTTTCAGCCAAGATTATGAACTAACCACATTCACAATCACTTTCAGGTCTCATGTTTACTCATATGAATGGCATAATCAACTAGCGAGTAATAATAATAAACCTCGGATGACAACACTTTCTCAAAACAATCATAATATGATATAACAAGATGGTATCTTGCCAGCCCTTTCTGAGACCGCAAAACTTAAATGCATAGCACCTTTGAAGATCAAGGATTGACTAGACATTGTAATTCATGGTAAAAGAGATCCAGTCACAGTCATACTCAATGTAAATTAATAGCAATGCATGCAAATGACAGCGGTGCTCTCCAACTGGTGCTTTTTAATAAGAGGATGATGACTCAACATAAAAGTAAATAGATAGGCCCTTCGCAGAGGGAAGCGGGGATTTGTAGAGGTGCCAAAGCTCGAGTTTTGAAATAGAGATGAATACTATTTTGGGTGGCATACTTTCATTGTCAACCTAACAACCAAGAGATCTCGATATCTTCCATGCTACACACATTATAGGCGGTTCCCAAACATAATGGTAAGGTTTATACCCCCACCACCACCAACAAGCACACTCCACGGCTGGCCCGAAACAATGGGTACCGTCCATACCAACAACAGCCCTGGGGGAGTTTTGTTTAATTACTTTGATTTGATTTGAGCATGGGACTCGGCATCCCAGTTACCGACCATTTTCTCGTGAATGATGAGCAGAGTCCACTCATCATGAGAATAACCCACCTAGCATGGAAGATATAGACAACCCTAGTTGATACATGAGATGTTCGAGCATACAAAACAGAATTTCATTTACAGGTTTGGAGTTTGGCACATACAAATTTACTTCGAACGACAGGTAAATACCGCATATAGGAAGGTATGGTGGACTCATATGGAATAACTTTGGGGTTTATGGAAGTGGATGCACAAGCAGTATTACCGCTTAGTACAAGTGAAGGCTAGAGAGAGAGTGGGAAGTGACCGGCTAGAGAGCGGCAACAGTCATGAACATGCATTAAAATTAATCAACAATGGGTGCAAGCATGAGTAGGATATAAATCACCATGAACATAAATATCATGGAGGCTATGTTGATTTTGTTTCAACTACATGAGTGAACATGTGCCAAGTCAAACCACTTGAATTGTTCAAAGGAGGATACCACCCTATCATACCACATCACAACCATTTTAATAGCATGTTGGCACGCAAGGTAAACTATTACTAACTCCTAGCTAATTAAGCATGGCATGAGAAACTATGATCTCTAATTGTCATTGCAAGCATGTTTCATTCATATTAGGCTGAATCAGGAACGACGAACTATTCATATTTACAAAAACAAGATAGGCCGAGTTCATACCAGCTTCTATCATCTCAATCAGTTCATCATATATCGTCATTACTGCCTTTCACTCGCACGACCGAATGGTGTGGATAATAATAATAGTGCACGTGTATTATACTAAGCTGGATCTGCAAGCATTCAATACAAGGAAGAAGACAAGGTAACATGGCTCTTGGTTAATTCGACAATAATGCATATGAGAGCCACTAAGCATTTTCATCATGGTCTTCTCCTCTTGACCCCCAAAGAAAAGAAAAGAAACTATTTACACCGGAAAGCTCCCAACAAGCAAAATAAGAATGAGAAATCTTTTTTGGTTTTCTTTTAATTACTACTACCACATGCATGGAAAGAAAACTAGCTAAAAAGCTACAACTATTTTTTGTTTTTCGTTTTTCTGACACACAGGAAAAAGACTTGGAAAAGAAAATAAACTAGCATGGATAGTACAATGAAAAAGTATGAGCACCGACTACTGGAATGAGTGTGTGAACATGAATGTAATGTCGGTGATAAATATGTACTCCCCCAAGCTTAGGCTTTTGGCCTAAGTTGGTCTATGGCCACGGATCAAATCTACTCTCTCCGGTGTATGAAGGAGTGTCCTCTGGGTGACACTGGTTGGCAATCTCCTCCGGATCCCACTGATAAACAGACTGCCAATAAGGGTCAAGTGGTGGCTCCGACTCAGGCTCTGAAACTTGTGCCAGGCTCCAGTAAGCATAAACAGCATCTGGCAAGAGGAGATACGTGCCTGAAAGTATGTCAAACAAAGAGGGTGCAGGCAAGGTAATAATCTCAAAGTACTTTTTTTATCAAATATCAATTTATACTTAAGCAACTTCTTCTTATCTTCAACAATGAAATCATGCGCTATCATACTCTTATAATTTAGAAAAGCCGGGGCCAGCAACTTCTCCTCCTTCTCATGATGCCTAATAGGTATCCTAAAGTGTCCAGCAAGGCGTGAAGCAAAGATACCTCCAAAGATGGGGCCCATTGTACGATTCAGACTTAATCATTTAGCAACAACATCGTCTAAGCTAAAAGTGGTATCTTAGAACAAAGCATGGCGCAAAATAACAACACCAGGGGCACTAAGATTTCCACTATTCCCGCGACCAATTAAGCATCTACTAGGAAATATAGCAAAATAGCATAGAACTGGAAAATGTATACTAGTGATTCTTGCTTCTCAAACTTTCCTTGATTCCCCTACATCGATTGTATCAATAAACCCCTCCACATCCTTACGATGTGGTTCCTCTAAGCTACCCGCAAATGGTATCTTACAAACTTGACAAAATTCATATAGTGACATCTCCCTAACCTCATCATATAAGTGAAACTCCATTGAAGGTGGTGATTTCTTAGCATGGAAATAGAAATTTTGCACGAAAATATTAGTGAGTAACAGATACTGTTTGCGCTGGTCGTGGAGGAAGCTGGCGAGGCCTGCATTCTCAGCCAAGTAATAAAAGTCTTTATAAATCCCGGTGGCTCTCAAGAACTCATCACAAGGCCATTCACACGGTCGAACTTCCGCAGTGCGAGGAAGATTGTATTTGGGCTTTTTATTCTCCTCCTTCTGCTTATCCTTTGAACTTTGGCTAGAAGAGCCTCTCAACAATCTCCTCATAATTTTCTTTCTCTGAAAAATTTCTGAAATTTTTAGTAACTCAAAATAAAAGTGAACCAAACTCAACAAGATTGATAGCAACTACTCCCACAAGTGTCTAGAGACTATATAATGCACTAGAACTACTTGGGACCAGAAAATTTGACATGCAAGCTCAAGAACAGAGTCACCTGAGCAGCAAAAAAATGCAATAAATAAAGCACTAGAACAAAAACTAATTGGACCATTGGAGGAGTCACATACCAAAGAACAATCCCCCCAAACTGTTTTGTGAATGGAGCTTTGAGCAAGGAGATCGAAAATGGCACAAAGATAAGCTAGAACACGAGTTTGAGCTATGGGAGGATTTTTTCTGGAGGAAGATGAAGTGTGCGGATGCTGGAATAAGTGGAGGGGGGCACGTGGGGCACACGAGGCAAGGGGCGCGCCCTGTACCCTCGTGGCCAGGTGGTGTGGCCCACTGGTGTGTTCTTAGTGCCAGATATTCTTAAATATTCTACAAAAAATCATATTTCATTTTCGGGACATTTGGAGAACTTTTATTTTCGGAGTATTTTTTATTGCAAGGATAACTCAGAAAACAGACAGAAAATATTATTTTTGCTTTATTTAATCTAAATAATAGAAAGTAAAAGGAGGGTATAGAGAGTTGTGCCTTCTAACTTCATCCATCTCATGCTCATCAAAAGGAATCCATTAACAAGGTTGCTCAAGTCTTGTTAACAAACTCTTTCCGAATAACATGAAACCGGAGAATTTTCGAATAACACTAGGTTACCTCAATGGGGATATGTATGTCCCCAACAATAAGAATATCATATTTCTTCTTGACAGTGGGAAGAGGGAATTCAAAACCTCCAATAGTGATCGTTGAATTTTTTCCAATAGAATTGATACTGTGGACTTGAGGTTGTTTCCTCGGAAAGTGTACTGTATGCTCATTACCATTAACATGAAAAGTGACATTGCCTTTGTTGCAATCAATAACAGCCTCTGCAGTATTCAAAAAGGGTCTACCAAGGATAATCGACATACTATCGTCCTCGGGAATATCAAGAATAACAAAGTCCGTTAAAATAGTAACGTTTGCAACCACAACAGGCACATCCTCACAAATACCGACAGGTATAGCAGTTGATTTATCGGCCATTTGCAAGGATATTTCAGTAGGTGTCAACTTATTCAAATCAAGTCTACGATATAAAGAGAGAGGCATAACACTACGCCGGCTCTAAAATCACATAAAGCAGTTTTAACATAGTTTCTTTTAATGGAGTAAGGTATAGTTGGTACTCCTGGATCTCCTAGTTTCTTTGGTATTCCACCTTTAAAAGTATAATTGGCAAGCATGGTGGAAATTTCAACTTTCGGTATCTTACTTTTATTTGTAATAATATCTTTCATATACTTGGCATAAGGATTTGTTTTAAACATATCAGTCAAACGCATACGCAAAAAGATAGGTCTAATCATTTCAGCAAAGCGCTCAAAATCCTCATCATCCTTTTTCTTGGATGGTTTAGGAGGAAAAGGCATGGGTTTCTGAACCCATGGTTCTCTTTGTTTACTGTGCTTCCTAGCAATAAACTCTCTTTTATCATAACGTTGATTCTTTGATTGTGGGTTATCAAGATCAACAACAGGTTCAATCTCTACATCGTCGTTATTGCTAGGTTGAGCATCATCATTAACATTATCACTAGGTTCATGTTCATTACCAGATTGTGTTTCAGCATCAGAAATAGAAATATCATTGGGATTCTGAGGTGTGTCAACAACAGGTTCACTAGAAGCATGCAAAGTCCAATTGCTTTTCTTTTTCTTCTTCTTAGAAGGACTTGGTGCATCAACATTAGTTCTCTGAGAATCTTGCTCAATTCTCTTAGGGTGGCCCTCAGGATACAGAGGTTCCTCAGTCATTCTACCCCCTCTAGTCATAACTCTAACAAAATTATCATTTTTCTTACTATTTAATTCTTTGAGCAAATCATTTTGTGCTTTAAGTACTTGTTCTACTTGAGTGGTAACCATAGAAGCATGTTTACTAATGAGTTTAAGTTCACCTTTAACTCTAGACATATAATCACTCAAGTGTTCAATCATATAAGCATTACATTTCAATTTTCTACCAATATAAGCATTGAAGTTTTCTTGTTTAACAATAAAATTGTCAAGTTCATCTAAGCATTGGCTAGTAGACTTATTACGAGGAATATCACCTTCATCAAATCTATAGAGAGAATTTACCTTTACTACATGTGTCGGGTTATCAAGACCATGTATTTTTTTCTATAGGTGGTAAATTCTTAACATCTTTAGCTTGAATACCCTTTTCTTTCATAGATTTCTTTGCCTCTTGCATATCTTCAGGACTCAGAAATAGAATACCCCTTTTCTTCAGAGTTGGCTTAGGAGCTGGTTCAGGAAGTGTCCAATTGTTTTCATTACTCAACATATTGTTTAATAGCAATTCAGCTTGATCAACAGTTCTTTCCCTGAAAACAAAACCAACATAACTATCCAGGTGGTCTCTGGAAGCATCGGTTAGTCCATTATAAAAGATATCAAGTATTTCATTTTTCTTAAGAGGATGATCAGGCAAAGCATTAAGTAATTGGAGAAGGCTCCCACAAGCTTGTGGGAGACTCTCTTCTTCAATTTGCACAAAATTATATATTTCATTTAAGGCAGCTTGTTTCTTATGAGCGGGAAAATATTTAGCAGAGAAGTAATAAATCATATCCTCGGGACTACGCACACAACCAGGATCAAGAGAATTAAACCATGTTTTAGCATCACCCTTTAACGAGAACGAAAATAATTTAAGGATATAATAGTAACGAATTTTTTCCTCATTGGTGAATAGGGTGGCTATGTCATTCAATTTAGTAAGATGTGCCACAACAGTTTCAGATTCATAGCCATGGAATGGATCAGATTCAACCAAAGTAATTAACTCAGGATCGACAGAGAAATCATAATCCTTATCAGAAATACAGATAGGTGAAGTAGCAAAAGCAGGGTCATATTTCATTCTAGCATCCAAAGACTTTTCTTTCAGCTTAGCTAACAATTTCTTAAGATCATACCTATCATTGCAAGCTAAAAGATCTCTAGCAGTTTCTTCATCCATAACATAACCCTCAGGCACAACAAGCAATTCATATCTAGGGGAAGAATCTTCATCATCACTTCCATCAATATTATAAGTTTCAATAATTTCATCCTCTCTAGCCCTAGCAATTTGTTCATCAAGAAATTCACCTAGTGGCACAATATTATTAAGCATAGAAGTAGTTTCAACATAAGTATCATGCATAGCAGAAGTGTAGCGACCACGATCCGAATGGACCGAAGTCTCTATGTTTCAGTGTCATCCCTGGATCGGTAATGCTGACACACACAGTACTTGAAGGATTTATAACAGAGTGGCAATCACACCCTTATTACATCGAATGTCTCAAAATAGAACTTATTACAAAAGTCTATGGCTTAAGGCCATTTAACAAAATAATAGCGGAAGGCTTGGAAGATAAGTGAGTCCATCAACTCCAACGGCATAGCTGAGTGCATGACAAACGACCTAGAATGTCTTACTCCTCGTCTGAAAAGTCTGCAACGTAACATGATGCAGCCCGAAACGGGTCAGCACATGGAATATGCTGGCAAGATAACACAGTAGATACAAGTAACATAATAAAGGCTAACACTATATGCATATTTGGATGGTGGAGGCTCTAAGGTTAAAGTTTTTGCATAAAGCCAATTTTCCCTACAACAAAGGAATAAATTTTTATTTTAACTATCATGGTAGTTGAAACATCATTGAGAAGGTACCTCCAACTCAATCCCAATTAAAGTAATCATTAACCCAACAAAATTTATTTTAGAGTGATGAGATCAACCAATAATTTAAGTACCAGATACTCAAGTTTGTCCATAACTGGGGACACGGCTAATCATGATCAGTTTGTACACTCTGCAGAGGTTTGTGCACTTTTCCCCACAAGACTCGATCTCCTCCGTTGGATTTCTCGCACTACATGGTGTTTGAGAAATGGATGACCGAGACACAGTCTTTCAGAAGCATTCACTCTTTACCCCGGGTGAACTGGTACACCTACTTTCCCCTACATCTGCTAGTCCACCACTGAAAGTGTCATGGATTTAGCACGGTAGATGTCCTAGCAAAAGGAATTAGTCATGAGGCCATCGCAACGGGTTAGCTTAAAGGGGTTAAAGTGGACAAGGACACAGAGATTTTATACTAGTTCGGCCCCTTCGATGAAGGTAAAAGCCTACGTCTAGTTTGGTGTGTATTGCTGGGGTTTCGATGACCAGAGAGCAAATTCGCTTTGCCTGTGTCTCGATCTGTTGTTCTCTATCTTGAACCGTCGCCTGGTCGTCCCTTTATATAAGAGGTGACGCTCGGTCCGGTTTACGGAGTCCCGAGGCCGGCTCATAAACGTGTTCGCCTCGATCTCTACTCTTTCTATCTTACATCCCAAGTTACATAGTATGACGGTTTACAAATCATGGGCCCTAACACTTGGGCTATAAACCTCTTGGGCTGCAACCTTCTACTTCATGTTCTGCTAGGCCTTTGATAAAATAATCTTGATAACGTAAACCGGCCCCTCCTGGGCGGTTTATACCTGGTAGTAATATCCCTGACATTAGGCCCCATATTGATTTGAACCTATTCATGTCAATCTTCAAAGTCTTGTATAGGTCTTTCTTTCTGCTGCTTCAGAATGCTTTGTAAACCGGCATGACGTCATCTCTTCAAATCACTTTAAACCGTCATGACGCCATCTTGCGCATTTAATGCTTGTACCTGTTTTTTACCTTTACTCATTAAAGCTCCAAAGATCGAGGCGACAGCATCGTCCATATCCGCCTTTTGGGCTCCTCGATTCCTGTGCCTGCCGTTTTATCCCTTCGGCTTATAAATAGGGCCAAAGGGCATCTCTTCTTCCCCCTTGCTTCTTCTTCCTCTGTCCTCTGACGCTCGAGCTCCGCCGCCATCCGCCGAGTTCTGCGCCTCCGTCGAGTCCGGCCGCTGCATCAACCTGAACGCGTCCAAAGATTCGTTGGTGCCCTTCCGCTTCCATTGCCTCAGCTATGTTCACTTATTTCCTTCCCGTAGATCCAGTTCTAGGGTTTCTTGTGCATTCATAGATGAGTTCCTGTTATTCGCGGTTCTTCTCCATAGATAATGTTTAGCCGTAGATCTTCAAGCTTTTTCGGTCAACTTCCGTTAGCATGACTCCGCTCCGTCCTTGTAATCTGTCTTTTCCAATATGATTAGTCTGGATTGAATCTGCTCAAGACCTTCACTGTTTCCGCTGAATATACTTTGAATTTTCCATATGTTGTAGATCCATATCTTACTGTCGCTTGTGTGAAAATCGTTTGCCCACACTTTAGATCTGCGCCTTGCCTGCCTGTGTTTGGCGGTTTAACTTTTCCTTTTCAAACTTCATAATCCGGTAGACGTCATGCTTATGGCTGTTCCGGATGTTTAATTCGGTAGATACCATTAGGCCCCTGCTTAAACCGCCAGTTAGATCAGTACCTTCGTAGAATATACCAGTTTAAATCTGCGTAAATCATAAACCGACTCTTTATTGTATTTTCGGCCTTCCCTTTTGAAAAAGATGACTTCCGTGGCCAAGCAGTTTGTCGCTTGCAACTGGGTCCCATCCCTGATCACCGAGGATGATTTAGAAAAAATGGCCTCAATTGGCGCTTTAGGTCCAAAGGAGGTTCTTCACTGGAGAGCTCATGGAAAAGAGTGTCCTCCTAAGCCTAAGGAGGGAGAAATTATTGTTGTTTCCGATCACCTGGCCCGGGGTTTTAACCCTCCAGGGTCAGTTTTTCCGCGACGTGTTGGCAGACTTTCAGCTCCATCCCCAAGACATAGGTCCCAACTATGTATCAAATATTTGCAACATCCAAGTCTTCTCGGAAGCCTATCTGCAAGAGGAGCCATCCGTGGAGCTATTCCGGGACTTCTTCCATTTGAACCGTCGGACTGAGTTTCATGATGGCCCAAATACTGAACTTGGCGGAATGAGCATTCAGAAGAGGAAAGATGTTAGCTTTCCTCACGCTACTCTCCATAGCCATCCCAAGGAATGGAACCAAACTTGGTTCTACTGTGTTGACACTTCACCAGAAGGGGAAAATCCAATGTCGGGTTATCGCCCCCACCGTCCGTCAGCAGACCACCCTTTTCCACAACGCTTAAGTGCCCAGGAGCGAGCTCGATATGCCCCCCAGCTTTCAAAGTTCGGGCCTTCGTAGCCAACGGATTAACAAGAGTTGACTTCGTCCGCTGCTGGCCCTCTTGGAGTATACTCCCGCTAAGCCGGCGCTCTGGCTTAATGTGCGAATACACTGGGAACCCCAAGGACCCTCTGCGCCATACAGAGATGGGGCTTCCAGAGAATGAAGTTACTGAATCTGCCAAAATGATGTTGAATATACCTCTGGAAGAGTGCAGTCAGACTGGATTAGCGCCCTTCTGCATGACTAATAAACCGTCGTCGGTAAGAGATTCTTCTGTCCCTTTAATTTGTTTAATCCATCCATATAGCTTGGCTTGATATGCTTTTATTCCTTTAAACAGGCTAATGACCCTTTCTGGAAAAGGAAAGTCCAGGACAAACCGGCGAAGCCATCCCACAAAAAGACCCTGGCTGTGAAGAAGCACAAGAAGAAACCTGCCGCTGCGTCCGGTTCAAACGTGGAGGAAGATGATCCGGCCTCTGAGGTACCACCTAGCTCTTATGACTTTTTTAATCTTTCCTTTGTCTATATTTATATTAACAATGTCTTTTCCCAGGATCCGGCTGAAGGTAGTAAAGCGGGCGATGTTGAGGTAATCTCTCTTTCCTCTGACTCAGAACCACCGCCACCCAAAGTTCGTCGGGTAGTCCAGAAGTTTCAGTTTTCTCATCCTTATGCTCAACTGGATCCAAACTTTCTTTTGAAGAAACAACAACATGAAGCTCGCCGCACCACTCGCCACAGCGGACATGTGGTTGAATCCACCGGACTGACTCACACTCCGGTTCGAAGGCATCGTTCCGAGGTTTTACTTACTCCAACTGCTCTTTATCCCAAAGCGGGTCTTATTCGTCAACCTCTTAACCCGTCTGACCCGAATTATCAGGAAACTCCTCTCTCATCCTCTGCGAGTCAACCGCCACACAAGTCCCTGTGCTCAAGACTGTTCACGGGTAAGCTGTCTTTCACTCTATCCGGTTTATCTTTCCATTTTTGACTTGTGATTTTCATTGTCCCTTTAATCTTTTCTCAGTATGCCCAAGCCTAGCAAAAAGGCAAAATTGAGTAAACCGACAGCCGATAATACCAATTCTGGACCGGCAGACGATCCTGAACTTGCCAACCCATTGGAAGAAAATGTTGAAATTCCACATGATGATCCTTCTCCTATGGATCAAGAAGACCTTGCTGTTCCGGGGGATGACCCCATGGAGTACACTGTTGAACCGGCCAGCCCTGTCCGGGTTAGTCCGGCTCGGGCTAGTCCGGCTCCAGCTAGTCCTGCTCAAGTTACTCCCACTGCTGTCAATCCTTCCAAGCCAACTGCTGCTTCAAATGATGACGTTGAAATTACTAGGACCAGTTTTACCACCCCAGGAGAGCCTGTCGCTTTAGCCAAGCACACTGCCAAGGAGGAGTTCCTCCAAAAAGATAGGGGCAAATGGAACACCGATCTGTCCAGCTACGCCCAACTTAGTGCTCAGGAGCTGCATTCCGGGTTTTTAAACCAGCTATACAGCAGCCGTGACTATGAAACCGGTCTGGTGAACTTAATGAAGGAACACTATGAGGTAACTTCTTTTCTTTGTCTTTTATTTCTACTTGTGCCTTGTAACTGTACCTTTAGTCCATCGTAGCCCCCAAGTGCCAGTTTAGCCTTTAAGGGTGAATCGGGACTTCAGTGTATCCACTAGAATAACTTTGATTTGCACGTGTAGCCCCCAAGGGCCGGTTTACTCCATCGCAGGTGAACCGAGACTTCTCCTATGTTTAGAATGATGTCACATTAGCCCTCAAGTGCCAAGTATATAACTTGTTATGTGCTTGGGACTTGTCTGAAAAATTGCCTGTTTTCACTGCAAATGTACATTAGCCCCCAAGTGTCAAGTGCATAACTTGTTATGTGCTTGGGACTTTGACTGAATTGCTTTATGAATATCTGATATACTTTATCCTTGGCAGACTGACTTGAACCGGAGGGCCTCTAAAATAACTGAACTCCGCGATAGCCTAACCTTCCAAGAGACTGCTTCGGTTAAAGCTAAGGAGGAGCTTACCCTCGCTTTGCTAATATGGAGAAGCCGAAGAAGGAGTTTGAAGCGGAGCAGTCAACTTGGGAAGCTGAAAAGGCTGCCCTAGAAAAGAGGGCCAGTGATGCAGAGGCGGCACTTAACCCGGTGACGGAGGAGCTATCCGGGTTAAAGCAGCATATAAATGACATGACATCTGCTATCTTTGGTGAGTTCTTGTTGACATAAACTTGTCCTTTCTATCTTGCACTGCTCCGGTTTAATTCATAACTCGTACGCAGGGAGGCGCGTTACTCATCTTGGGGATGATGTGCGGAAGAAACTGAAGGCTGCTTACACTTTGGTGGAGCAGCTATATGCCGGCGCACAAAGGGCCATTAGTGCTATCTCCCGCAATAAACCGGCTCCAACCACCATCCAAGGTACTTTGGAGAAACTATCAATTTTGCCTGCCCGTATTGTCGAAGTAAAGAAGTCATCCGCAAGAGCCGGCTCCCTGATGGCTTTAACCCGAGCCAAGGCATGGGTTCCTGACTTTGATCCGGCGAAGGCAACGAATGGCTATCCAAGCATGAAGGAGGACGGATCAGCCTTTTCCAGTGATGATCTGCGTGCTTTAACCAAGGATATGCGGCCTCTTGCCAGTAAACTTGCTGATGAAGCGGATTTATCAAGATATCATCCGGGTTATGATTTGGAGAACGTACGGGTGGAGCGTCCATCCTATGACATTAAAAATCTTATTCCACTCGTCCGTAAGCATACCTTCGCTCCTGACATTGAACCGTCAGAACTTATAAATGACGAAGTTTATTTCTAAGCCCTTGCCAAGATTGACTGGAGCACCACTGATTTCCAACAGCTGGAAGAAGCCACCGAAGACCCGGAGCAGGCTGACCCTCAATCGTCACGACTGATGCAGAGTCTTAAACCAGTAACTTTATGTCTCGTAGTTTGAGAAAAACTGATACTCTTTTGGGCCTTTCGGTGCCTTGTAATAGGGTAGTTGAGATACTGTCTTTGTCCCACACTATCTTTCGTGGTATTGCTTTGATTTTGGCAGCCACTGAAATATATCCTGCTTTCAATGCTTTTGCCGGTTTGTGCTATCTGTTTCTGCACAAAACAAAGTTTAAAGTGTCCTGGCGCTTTATCGCCGGATGGGTCATATTGCCCAAACACATGATCTAAGTTAATAACTTGAACTGTGTATAAAATATAAGCATGTACCATACCTGCGATTAAGTGTATCTTAATAAACCTTAATCCGGCAGAAATCCTTCAAGGTGTAAGTGTTGATGACTCCCTTGATTATTTGTTGGCTCGTCATGAAGGCCGAACCGGGTTACAATGAGCTCCGGTTTAACTGTAAACTAGTACTGGTGTTTATAACCCAGACTATAACTCTGTAAATACAGATGTAGCGGCAACTTTGTGGTCATCCACTCTTGAATCAATGGACTTGGTTGAAAAACCAATGACCTTGAGGATAAAGATTTTAGAAAACATAAAAAATGAAAAATAAAGTTTTTGGGCAAATAAGACCATGTAGTCGAGGATTTTTACGAGATGCGAGGCTCCAAATTCGAGGCTTTTTATGAGCTTCCAGGCTACTATCATTAACCATTTTAGCAAAGCCTCTTAAGATGGTCCGCAATCCTTAACCAAATCATCAATGCCAAATGCTACCAATGTTTCAAAATCTCATAAAGATTTGACTTGTGTAATCACTTGATGATCGTCAATTTAACGTTACCAAGTTCAGGGTCCATAAGGATTGACTTGTGTGTACGTTCGATGGGTCGTACCAGGTTTACCTGGGCGGCGTGACTTACTTGATGCAGGCAGGTTAATCCGGGGTTTTAGGTGTATACACCAAGCTTCCAAGCCGTGTTCACTACAAGATTTTTCAACTTGCTGATGAACTTGCATCAGGAGCCCTCAGGTAGTGTTTGAGCATTGCTCGTCGGGGCCTATGTTTGAGTTGTGCTAGGCATCAAACTCTCTTTCGCCCCTCATCATCATGTGGAAATTGCCGAAGCAACCAGAGTTGTGCTCTTATGATGGTCTTGATGTGGCCGCCGGTTTAAGAGACCATAGGAAACTCCCTTACCCATGGAAGCCCCCACGTGATACTCTTATGAACAGCTGATACCTCGATTTATCAAAGGCGTCGGTTTAAGAGGCCATAGGAAACTCCCTTGCCCACAGAAGCCCCCATGTGATACTCTTATGAAAAAGATGGCTGATACCCCGGTTTACCGGGGCGCTGGTTTATTATATTGATCATAATATATACATTGTACATAAAGTGGAGCCTATGGCTCATGTATAGTAAGGTCGAAGAAGAGCGATGTTCCACGGCCGCTTGGTCTCCTCCTTCGCCGTGCGTGAGTCCTTATGTTCTCGAACGTCGACGAGGTAGTATGATTCATTGTGCAGGTTCTTGCTGACCACAAAGGGTCCTTCCCAAGGTGGAGATAGCTTGTGCATGTCTGTCTGGTCCTGGATGAGCCGGAGCACCAGGTCTCCTTCTTGAAACGACCTGGTCTTAACCCGGCGACTGTGGTACCGGCGCAGGTCTTGCTAATAAATCGCTGATCGAGCTGCTGTCGTGTCCCGTTCTTTGTCTAGCCGGTCCAACGCGTCTTGTCTTGCTTGTTCATTATCCGCTTCAACGTAAGCCGCCACCCATGGCGAGTCATGACATATATCACTAGGGAGGACCGCTTCAGCTCCATATACCATGAAGAAAGGCGTGTACCATGTGGATCTGTTAGGTGTAGTGTTGATGCTCCATAGTACAGAAGGCAATTCCTCCACCCAACAACCCGGTGTTCTCTGCAAAGGAACCATAAGCCGGGGTTTGATGCCTCTCAAGATTTCTTGATTGGCTCTTTCAGCTTGGCCATTAGACTGAGGGTGAGCTACTGATGATACATCGAGACGGATGTGCTCTCGTTGACAGAACTCCTCCATAGCCCCTTTGGATAGATTGGTGCCATTATCAGTTATAATGCTGTGTGGAAAGCCAAACCGGAAAATCACCTTTTAGATGAACTGAACCGTTGTTGCTGCATCACACTTACTGACAGGCTCCGCTTCAACCCACTTGGTAAACTTGTCCACTGCCACCAAAAGGTGGGTTTTCTTATCTTGGGATCTCTTGAAGGGTCCAACCATATCAAGCCCCCAAGTCGCAAACGGCCAAGTAACTGGGATCATCCTCAACTCCTGCACCGGTATATGAGCACGCCGCGAAAATTTCTGGCAAGCATCACATTTTCTGACCAAGTCCTCTGCGTCAGCATGAGCTGTTAACCAGTAGAACCCATGACGAAAAGCTTTAGCCACCAAAGATTTTGAACCGGCGTGATGACCACAATCCCCTTCATGAATCTCTCTAAGAATATCACAGCCTTCTTCTGGTGACACACATCGCTGAAATGCTCCAGAGACGCTGCGATGATGAAGTTGAACTTCATTGACAATAGTCATGGACTTAGACCGCCGGATTATCTGCCGAGCCAAGATTTCGTCCTCTGGTAGCTCACCTCGGTTCATGTATGCGAGGTAAGGAAGCGTCCAATCCGGAATGACATGAAGTGCCGCGACCGATTGCGCCTCCGGATCAGGAACAACCAAGTTCTCCTCTGAAGGTAACTGCACCGATGGATTATGCAACACATCCAAGAAAGTATTAGATGGAACCGGTTTACGCTGAGATCCCAGCCGGCTTAACGCATCGGCCGCTTCATTCTTTCGCCGGTCTATGTGATCCACCTGATAACCCTTGAAGTGTCCAGCGACATCGTCCACCTCTCATCGATATGCTGCCATGAGCGGATCCTTGGAGTCCCACTTGCCAGATACTTGTTGTGCCACCACATCTGAATCGCCAAAGCACTTAACCCGGCTTAAGTTCATCTCCTTGGCCATCCGCAGATCGTTGAGGAGAGCTTCATACTCAACAGCATTGTTAGTACAAGGGAACATTAAACGAAGGACATAGCAGAACTTATCACCTCGTGGGGAAGTTAATACGACTCCAACCCCCGAGCCCTGCAATTGCCTTGAACCATCAAAGTGAATAGTCCAATATGTGTGATCTGGCTTCTCCTCAGGTGCTTGCAACTCTGTCCAATCGTTGATGAAATCCACCAGTGCTTGGGATTTTATCGCAGTACGAGGCACATACTTTAACCCGTGCGGGCTAAGTTCAATAGCCTACTTGGCGACCCGCCCTGTAGCTTCTCTGCTCTGGATTATATCCCCTAACGAAGCTGAACTGACAACGGTGATTGGGTGGCCTTGAAAATAGTGCTTCAGCTTCCGGTTTGCCATGAAGACTCCATACACTAGCTTCTGCCAATGCGGATATCTCTGCTTTGACTCGATGAGCACCTCACTGATGTAGTAAACCGGCCTCTGAACCAGATATTCTTTGCCTGCCTCCTTGCGCTCTACCACAATGGCAACGCTTACTGCACGGGCATTAGCAGCCACGTATAACAACAGCGGCTCATTGTCGACTGGGGCGGCAAGGACCGACGGCTCTGCCAATTGCCTCTTCAGATCCTCAAACACAGCATCAGCAGCATCACTCCAGACAAAGCGGTCTATCTTTTTCATCATCTGGTAAAGCGGGATGGCCTTCTTCCCCAAATGGCTGATAAACCGGCTGAGTGCTGTAATACGGCCCGCCACGCGTTGGACATCGTTGACGCACGCCGGTTTAGCCAGGGATGTGATCGCCTTGATCTTCTCCGGATTAGCTTCGATTCCTCTGTTTGATACCAAGAACCCCAGGAGCTTGCCTGCCGAAACACCGAAAACGCACTTCTCCGGATTAAGCATCATTTTGTAGACCCGGAGATTGTCAAAAGTTTCCCTCAAATCTGCTATCAGTGTCTCCTCCTTCCTGGATTTTACCACAATGTCATCAACATATGCGTGAACATTCCGCCAATCTGTCCATGAAGGCAATTCCGCACACAACGCTGGTAGGTCGCCTGGGCACTCTTGAGCCCAAATGGCATAGATACATAGCAGAAGGCTCCAAAGGGAGTTATAAAGGTTGTCTTCTCCTGGTCCTTAACTGCCATCTTGATCTGATGATAACCTGAGTATGCATCCAAAAAACTTAGCCGCTCACATCCTGCCGTAGCATCAATAATTTGATCAATACGGGGGAGAGAAAAAGGATCAGTTGGGCAAGCTTTGTTCAGATCTGTGTAATCAACGCACATTCTCCAAGTGCCATTTTTCTTAAGTACTAGCACCGGATTAGCCAACCACTCTGGATGAAACACCTCAACTATAGAGCCTGCGGCTAAGAGCCTAGCCACTTCTTCTCCAATAGCCTTGCGCCTCTCTTCATTGAAGCGGAGCAGATACTGCTTGACCGGTTTAAACTTAGGATCAATATTAAGATTGTGCTCAGCGAGTTCCCTCGGTACACCTGGCATGTCAGAAGGCTTCCATGCAAAGATGTCCCGGTTCTCACGGATGAACTCGATGAGCGCGCTTTCCTATTTCGGATCTAGGTTAGCACTGATAGTGAACTGCTTGGATGAATCGCCAGGAACAAAGTCAACCTACTTAGTCTCTTCAGCTAATTTGAATTCCAACGCTGGATCATGCTCTGTGGTTGGTTTCTTCAGCGGAGATATATCTGCCGGATCAACATTGTCCTTATAGAACTTCAGCTCCTCAGTTGCACAAACCGCCTCGGCATAAGCTGCATCACCTTCCTCGCACTCCAATGCAATTTTGCGGCTCCCATGGACCGTAATAGTTCCCTTGTGACCTGGCATCTTGAGATGTAGATAAACATAACACGGCCTAGCCATGAACTTGGCGTAAACCGGCCGCCCAAACAAAGCGTGGTATGGGCTCTTGATCTTTACCACCTCAAAGGTTACAGTCTCGGACCTAGAGTCATGCTCATCTCCAAAGGTAACTTCTAGATCGATCTTTCCAACTGGATAAGCCGATTTACCGGGCACCACCCCGTGAAACACCGTATTGGACTGTCGAAGCTTTTTATCTGCCAGCCCCATACGCCGGAAGGTCTCATAATACAGGATGTTGATGCTGCTGCCTCCATCCATAAGTACTTTGGTGAACTTGTAGCCACCTACCTGAGGTGCTACCACTAGAGCCAGCTGACTCGGATTGTCAACTCGGGGCAGATGATCCTCCCTGCTCCACACAATGGGATGTTCCGACCAACGCATGAAACGTGGCACCGCCGGTTCAACAGAATGTACTGCCATTTTTAGAACTTTCTAGTCGCGTTTGCACAAGCTCGTGGTGAAGACATGATACAGCCCACTGCTTAGCTCCTTCAGATTATTCTGATATCCGGATTGCTGCTGCTGTTGACGCTGCTGATTTCCCTGATTGTTATATCCATCCTGACCATGCTGTTGGTTATGCTGATTGTGCCCATTGTGATTGCCATTATGGCCTTGATATCCTGAACCGGATCAACCACCTTGATAACCCGGAACCTGGAAACCAGGGCCTGATTTGCCGGAGGGCCCGTGATCATACCTATTCCGGTTCATGAATTCCTGCATGATGAAGCAATCCTTCCAGAGATGCGTAGCTGGTTTTTCCGGCGTACCGTGCTTTGAGCAAGGCACGTTCAACTGGCGCTTCAGATTAATAGGCGGCCTCCCATTACGTGGGGGCGGTCTGCCTTTTCGGCGTTGCCCATCCTCCCGAGCGTTGGTGTTGGCCACAAAATCTGAGCTGCCATCAGCTTTACACTTACCATTGTATCCTTGATTCGCCGGATTGGGCTGCGGCGGTTTACCGTTCTTGCTTGCCTTCCCTAACTTGTCTCCATCAGCATCTAGATGTTTGGTGTTATCAGAGTATCCATACTTCACTAAAGCGCCCATGAGTGTCCCCATGTCATTGCAATCACGTTTAAGTCGTCCCAACTTCTGCCCCAAAGGTTCAAACTGGCAATTACCCTTCAAGGTTACTACTGCTGTGCTTGGGTTGATGCTATTAGAGGAATGCAAGATCTCTGATACCCGACGCACCCAACTGCTTGTAGACTCATGCTCCCCTTGAATGCAGGTGGCTAAGTCGACGACATACATTGGCTGCTTGCACGTATCCTTGAAGTTGTTGATAAACCGGCGCCGCAATTCAGCCCATGATCCGATGGAATTAGGCGGTAAACCCTTCAACCAAGTATGAGCCGTGCCTTCGAGCATCATCGTGAAATACTTAGCGCATGCCGCATCATCCACATCCAGCATCTCCATTGCCATCTCGTAACTCTCAACCCATGCTTCTGGAGCCAGCCGCCGTGTAGTTGGGTACTTTGCGTGGTCCTTTAAAATCCTTGGGCAGTTTCACGTTCCGTAGAGCGGGGATGAGACACGGCACGCCCAGGGAACTGGACATGACCCCCGGTTCAAACGTGGTGGTGGGACGAACCGGCGTCGCCTGACGGGCTTCGTATTGTGCTGTTACCTCGGCCTCCCGGCGCTGCCTGGCCTGATCCACCACATCTTGAGCGTGCGCCTCTTCTCCTGCCGGATTATCCCGCCTTGGCTGATTACGTCTCCGTGCACTGCTTGATACGGTCGGTTCATCCAGGCGCCTAGTATAACTACGGCTTGGGCGGGGAGTAGAGTGAATCTTCTCCCGGCTGTAGGAATAAGCTTGTTGTTGAGTTAGCGCCGTGGCCAACAACTCCCTGGCCCGTCGCGCCTCCACTGCTATGGGGGACGTTCCTTCAATGGGTTGTGAAGCAGCGGCAACTATGTTATCCAGCGGATTAGAATAGTGACCAGGAGGGGTGGGCACATGTTGGGTCGGCACAACTTGGCGGTTTGGCTCTGCGGCCGGTGGCTGAACCGACGCGCCCGTGCCCGGTGCTCCTCCCCGGTTCACCTCCGGCTGGTTACTGGTTCCTGCTCCTGGCGTGCTAAAGAGATTCCTTGCCTCATAGACCGGTGGCAAGCGAGATCGTTGCCTTCTCATCATTACCCCGTGTGAAGCGGTCTGATCCAACATGAGTCGATAGGCCTGAGCGTCAAGCTCCGCCTGCTTTGTGGCCATCCTAGCTTTCTCAGCAGCCAGGTCCAACTTGGCTTGTTCAATCCGGCTTTTCACCTGAGCGACCTCCGCATCATGCTGCTCCTTGTTGGCCTGGGTTACCTCTGCTGTCAATAACGCCGTCAAAGTGTCGACCAAGGTGGATAAAATATCAGATGGCGACGGGGGAGGATCTCCAGCTCTAGCTTCCATCGTGTCTGTTGTTAACGCTGCTGTTGTCGAGGGCTGCTGCATAGATTGTGATCCAGCCATGAAGACAGCAACCCGGTTTGGCGGATCGAGGGGGTCCGGAATACTGTCACCATCGGAACAGCCCTCCGATCGACCGTCCTGCAGCAAATACAAAGATTTTGTCTCTCCGAAAGAAGATTCATCGCCGGAATAGACAACGGTCTCGCCGCCAGAGTCAGATCCGTCCTCGGTTTGTACTCCATGCACTGCTCCAACGAAGACGTGCTTCACGGCGGGCTGAATCCGGGCAGGTCTCGCACGCTGAGCCGGCTCGACGATATTGGGGAAGGTGTCCGGCTCAGGGCCCGGTTCGCCGATCTTGCCGATGAAGACGTGGGTGTCGCCAAAGGGGACCCGGTACCCGTATTCGATTGAATCGGCCTCGGGGCCCCAGCCCGCATCATCGATGTAGATCCGGCCACGACGACTCTTAGTCATCCGGTCCACTGCATAGCCCTTGAGTCCTTCAAAGCTGCCCTTCAAGAACTCGAAACCATCGTGCAATAGCCCCACGATGGACGCCAACTGTCGTGGATTTAGCATGACAGATGTCCTAGCAAAAGGACTTAGTCGTGAGGCCATCGCTATGGGTTAGCTTAAAGGGGTTAAAGCGGACAAGGACATAGGGATTTTATACTAGTTCAGCCTCTTCGATGAAGGTAAAAGCCTACGTCTAGTTTGGTGTGTATTGCTGGGGTTTCGATGACCAGGGAGCGAATCCGCATTGCCTGTGTCTCGATATGTTGTTCTCTGTCTTGAACCGTCGCCGGGTCGTTCCTTTATATAAGAGGTGACGCCCGGTCCGGTTTACGGAGTCCCGAGGCCTACTCATAAACGTGTCTGCCTCGGTCTCTACTATTTCTATCTTACATCCCAAGTTACATAGTATGACGGTTTACAAATCATGGGCCCTAACACTTGGGCTCTAAACCTCTTGGGCTGCAACCTTCTACTTCATGTTCCGCCGGGCCTCTTGGGCTGGCGGCGACGCTTTTAAAGGCCCGACTAGGAAGAGTCCTAGTCGGTTACGGCCCAAGGTCGGTTCGCCCCTTTTTTTAAACGAGTCCTGACGCACGAAAACTAACGAAAGAAATACTAAACGGACTCAAAAAAATTCTGAAATAAATGTTGACCGTCCACTAATAATATTTAGGACAAAGTGAACATTTTTCCCGGACCTAAATGCAATTTTGAAAAACGCGCATTTTTCCTATGCAAATAAAATCGCAAATAAATCCGAATAAAAACCAAAAGTGATTTTAATATTTTTCCTCCAATATTTCTTTTATTTTGGAGAAGTCATTTTATCTCCGCTCGTATATTTTATTTAGAAATATTTTTAGGGAGAGAAAAATAATTAAAACGAACGCGATCCTCGTACCGGTATTCGAGAAAACTCAAATACGAAAACGGTAGAATTCTCAACTCTCTCCGTAGGTCCTTGAGTTGCTTAGAATTTTCGAGGGTCGCCACGCACAAAATGCAAAGAAATATGCAATGCAATATGATCTATGTATAACATTCCAAATTGAAAATTTGGGATGTTACAAGAAGTGGCATCATCAAGAACATGTGACATATCAGATTCAATAGTAGGAGTAGGTGTCGCAAATTTACTCATAACAAAGGGTGAATCAAGTGCAGAGCTAGATGACAGTTCCTTACCTCCCCTCGTAGTTGAGGGATAAATCTTGGTTTTTTCGTATTTCAAGTTCCTCATAGTGATCAACAGATATAAATCCCAAGTGACTCAAATAATATAGCTATGCTCCCCGGCAACGGCGCCAGAAAATAGTCTTGATAACCCACAAGTGTAGGGGATCGCAACAATTTTCGAGGGTAGAGTATTGAACCCAAATTTATTGATTCGACACAAGGGGAGCCAAAGAATACTCTTAAGTATTAGCAGTTGAGTTGTCAATTCAACCACACTTGAAAGACTTAATATATGCAACAAAGTATTTAGTAGCGAAGTAGTATGGAAGTAACGGTAACTGTGACAAAAGTAACAGTAGCATTTTTGTGGTGATTGTAACAGTGGCAGCGGAAAAGTAATTAAGCAAGGATCAATATGTGAAAATCTCGTACGCATTGGATCAGTGATGGATAACTATGTCGGATGTGATTCCCCATGTAATAGTTATAACATAGGGTGACACAGAACTAGCTCCAGTTCGTCAATGTAATGTAGGCATGTATTCCGAATATAGTCATACGTGCTTATGGGAAAGAACTTGCATGACATCTTTTGTCCTACCCTCAAGTGGCAGTGGGGTCCTATTGGAAACAAAGGGATATTAAGGCCTGCTTTTAATAGAGTATCGGACCAAAGCATTAACACTTAGTGAATACATGAACTCCTCAAACTACGGTCATCACCGGGAGTGGTCTCGATTATTGTCACTTCGGGGTTGCCGGATCATAACACATAGTAGGTGACTATTGACTTGCAAGATAGGATCAAGAACTCACATATATTCATGAAAATATAATAGGTTCAGACCTGAAATCATGGCACTCAGGCCCTAGTGACAAGCATTAAGCATAACAAAGTCATAGCGACATCAATCTTAGAACATAATGGATACTAGGGATCAAACCCTAACAAAACTAACTCGATTACATGGTAAATCTCATCCAACCCATCACCGTCCGGCAAACCTACGATGGAATTACTCACGCACGGCGGCGAGCATCATGGAATTGGTGATGGAGGAAGGTTGATGATGATGACGGCGACGATCTCCACTCTCGGGAGCCCCGAACAGACTCCAAATCAGCCCTCCCGAGAGAGATTAGGGCTTGGCGGCGGCTCCGTATCGTAAAACACGATGAATCCTTCTCTCTGACTTTTTTTCTCCCCGAAAGTGAATATATGGAGTTGGAGTCGGGGTCGGTGGAGACTCAGGGGCCCACGAGATTGGGGGCGCGCCCAGGGGGGTGGGCGCCCCCACCCTCGTGGACAGGGTGTGGCCCCCCTGGTCTTGATTCTTTCGCCAGTATTTTTTATATATTCCAAAAATATTCTCCGTTGATTTGCAGGTCATTCAGAGAAATTTTATTTCTGCACAAAAATAACACCATGGCAATTCTGCTGAAAACAGCGTCAGTCCGGGTTAGTTCCATTCAAATCATGCAAGTTAGAGTCCAAAACAAGGTCAAAAGTGCTTGGAAAAGTAGATACATTGGAGACATATCAGCGTGCGACCCCATCCCGCCCGTCCTAGCGAGCAACTCCAACACGCGGCCCCAAACGCACAAATGTCCGGTTTTCATCCATTTTTTGACCCATTGCCGGCCCAAACATGCGCCGCGTTTGGGTTGAAATAGACATTGCGCGGACGGGATGGACGCACGCCCTTGTCCTCCCTCTGGCCCGCCTGTCGAGGACACTAGCGCTCCATTGACCTCCAACGCCTCCACATCCGCCCTCCCCCGCCCCACCCCACCGCTGGCGCCTCCACTATTCTCCGGCCGCCTCCTCACTGCTCACCCCCGGCCGTCCATACCAAACCAAGTCTCAACATGGCCAACACCATGCCCGTGCTTTCATAGGAGTTTTGGTTGTCGTTCGGAGGAGTTTTGGCCGTCGCCATCGTAGCAGGTGCAAGAGGGGATACGACCGCCGACGACGGCTATGGACCACGACAGCTTTGGTCCAATGCTTCAGAGCGGCCTGTAGACGACCGCCAAATGCCCATGCTTCATCGAGGTGATCATCGCGACCTCTTTTCCACCACGACCGCAAGGTGTTTGACACTTTGCCCACAAAGGTATGGACAGTGGAGATGAATTTTTCTTCAACCACTTCATTTGTTCATCGGATGATTCGTCCTTGGATGACGAAGATCTTGTGGTGGCTGCAACGGTCGTTCACGACCACATTGAACGACAACGGCCTCGGTACAAGGGGTCGGTCCCTGGCCGTGCTCCCAACCTGAACCGCAACAGAGAGAGAGGGCACACCCTGCTCTATGCCGATTACTTTGCGAATACCCCGCTCTTCAAAGCGGACAAATTCCGTCGCCGTTTTCGTATGTCAAGGCATGTGTTCAATCGTATCCGAGAGGGAGTGGTTGCTCATGACCCATTCTTCGAGTGCAAAAGCGGATGCCCTTGTCAACCTTGGATTCTCCTCTTATTAGAAATGCACCGCGACCATTCGCATGCTTGCATATGGAATTCCAGGCGATCTAGTGGATGAGTACATGCGCATGAGTGAGTCCACATGTCTTCTGTCACTGTACAACTTCTGCAAGGCCGTGGTGGCAGTGTTTGGCCATGAGTACTTGAGGGAGCCAAATGCCGCTGATACAGAAAGACTGTTGGCGATCAACGCCGATAGAGGCTTTCCAGGCATGCTTGGCAGTATAAATTGTATGCACTGGGAGTAGAAAAATTGTCCATTTGCTTGGCAGGGTCAACATAGGTTGTATGCACTCGGAGTGGAAGAATTGTCCATTTTCTTGGCATGGCCAGTACAAGGGGCATGTTAAAGCGTGCACTGTCATATTAGAAGCGGTGGCTTCGCAAGATCTTTGGATATGGCATTCTTTCTTTGGCATGGCAGGTTCTCACAATGATATCAATGTGCTGGAGCGTTCTCCAGTCTTCGCAAGGCTTGTAGAAGGCCACTCTCCACCAGTCAACTTTGAGATCAATGGCCACCACTACAACAAGGGATACTACCCAGCTGATGGTATATATTCTCAATGATCAACTTTTGTGAAGATAATCTCAAAGCCCCAAGGTGAGAAGAGACAGAGATTTTCCCAAATGCAAGAGAGTGCTAGAAAGGATGCGGAGCGTGCTTTTGGTGTGCTTCAATCCCGATGGAGTATCGTTCGACACCCTGCACTGACATGGGAAGAAGGAAAGCTTTTGGAGGTGATGACTGCTTGTGTGATCATGCACAATATGATCGTCGAGGACGAGCGTGATAACAACATCTTCGACCAAGGATTTGATTTTCAAGGTGAAAATGTTGAGCCCCTGCACCAAGAACCGGCCACGTTTGAACAGTTTACCCAATTCCATCGTGAACTGCATGATTGGCACACTCATTTGGATCTTCAAAATGACTTGATTGAGCACATGTGGAATCACCTTGGCAACCAATAGATGTATTGGTTCATTATGTTTATTTAAAGAATTTCGATTTAGTTGTAAGGCAATTTTATTCGAGACAATTTTGATTTGATTGTAAAACTAATTTTATTGGACACAATAATATTTGAACGTGCAAACTTGTTTTAAACATTGAAAATATGAATATATGGCTGTGGCAGACAGGATGGGGCCAGAAGATACGTTCGCGCGTTGGACGCACGGCCACCGCATCCCAGAAAAGACTCGGACACGACCCCATTGCCCTACCCAAACAGATAGAATCTGAGCAAAACGGACGTCCATTTGGGGTCGTGCGCTGGAGTTGGCCTTACTCCTGTTGTTTTGTCTCAGGTCTGGTACTGGCTCCTAAAAAGAGCCCAAAAAATAAGAGTGAAAAAAATGCCACAACCGGCGAAAAATATAGGCTATGATGACTAACCACCTAGCCTATTATTAGCTCACCATCCAAACCAGTTGAAGATAACCCCTGCTACCGTCTCCCATCGGTTGCACCAAGTAACCAAAAGCTCACTGAAATCCCCATGAGTAAGTAACGATGTAGTCCAAGGGGGGCAAGCTCGTTAGTGTAGGGTGCAGATGCCTACGATGCCTTGACGGCGGTCAGAGGTACATCAACAACGTCGAAAGAGAAAAGTGCGGATGCAAAGCAAGGACGGAGTGAAAAAAGAGAGACCGGAAGGGGTGTTTGAGTAAGCCGGGAGTGTCCGAGTACTACATGCCAACGATCCGGATTTCAGCAAAGACCATCACTGTTCGCGAACTGGTCCCTCGTCACCCGCAGATGAATAGGGTGTCTGATTTTAGGTCAGTGTTGGACATGCCCGAGATGATGAGCACAACCATGTCATGTTCCCGTGGGCAACGATTTGATTCCCGTGAAAATCCCGCAAAATCACTGCGCAATTTCAGGCAAAACAACAGGAGTTGAGTTAAATTTCCACCTGCCATGTGTGCGTGCATGGTACCTGGCTGGCCTGGAAGGCTGGAACAAACAGGCAGGCAGGCAGACATCCCAAGAAAATAGAGCGCCAGGTCCTGATAATATCCCAGCAGAATTCTATCGATTCTGTTGGGATGTTGTTAAACAAGATATTATGAACTTGTTTGCAGCTTTCCACGAGGGATTGTTGAATGTGGAAAGATTGAATTATGGGATTATCACCTTAATTCCTAAAATCAATGGTGCAAAAAAAATACAAGAATTCCGTCCTATTTGCTTGCTGCGATGCCCTTATAAACTTATTACCAAAGTGCTGGATAATCGAGTGGCGATGTTAGCTGATAAGCTTATCAGTAGGCACCAAAACGCTTTTATCAAAAAACGCAGCATTATGGATGGGATCTTAACTCTACATGAGGTTTTGCATCATACTAAAGTTAAGAAAAAAGTTGGTGTTGTTCTAAAACTCGACTTCGAGAAGGCTTATGATAAAGTAAATTGGGACTTTCTCTTGGAATGTCATCAGATGAGAGGTTTTGACAAAAAATGGTGTGGTTGGATTAGACAAATTCTGCAGAATGGTACTATCAGTGTCAAAATTAATAATACTGTGGGGCCTTATTTTCAAAGTAAGAAAGGAGTGCGTCAAGGAGACTCCATTTCTCCCTTCCTGTTTAACCTAGCTGCTGAATGTCTTACGAAAATGATTCTTAATGCTCAAAAGAATGGTTTGATTGTGGGTTTAGCAGCTGATCTTATTCCAAATGGTATTGCTATTCTGCAATACGCTGATGATACAGTTCTTTGCATCGAAGAAGATGTAGATAAAGCGAGAAACCTCAAACTTTTGCTATATCTGTTTGAGCTTATGTCTGGCCTGAAAATCAACTTTCTTAAAAGCGAAGTGCTTTGCGTGGGAGGAGATGATTCTATTCTGCGGAAATATGCTGATATATTTGATTGCCAAATAGGTCATTTTCCTATGAAATACCTGGGGGTGCCGGTTAGTTATTCCACTCTGAGAAACTCGGATTGGGAATACATCGCAATTAGATACCTTAAGAGCTGTGAATCGTGGATAGGCAATGCTACTTCTTCTGGGGGAAGGCTAAAATTGTTAAATTCCTCCCTTTCGAGCATCGCATATTATTATATGTCGATGTTCCTGCTTTCGAAGTCTTTTATTGAGAGGCTCGATAAATATCGTCGTAAATTCTTTTGGTGTGCTGGTCTGGTTAAGAAAAGATACCATCTGGTAAAATGGACCAGGGTTTGTAGGTCAAAAAATAAAGGTGGGCTGGGTGTGAAGGACCTTCACAAACAGAATATTGCCTTATTGGCGAAATGGTGGTGGAAACTGGATACGGGGGAAGGACTATGGCAGGAGGTGGTTAAAGCTAAATACCTTAAGAACAATTCTGTTGCAAGTGTAAGGCCGAAGTTCCAAGATTCCCCCGTGTGGAAAGCTTTACTCAAAGTTAAAAATGTCTATATGGCTGGGAGGAAGGTGATTGTCAATAGTGGTGATATTGCCAGAGTATGGCAAGATCCGATTGGCACCTATCCACCTGTCTGTGACTTATATCCTGAACTGTTTAGTATTGTGTACCATCGAGAGGATACAATTGCTCAGTTTAGAAATCGTGCATATGATAGTGTATTCAGGCGTAGACTGAATACTGACCTTAACAACCAATTTGAGGAGGTTAAAAAAATGGTGGCTAATGTGGATAGTTCTGCTGGTTCCGATAAGATTGAATGGGAGGGGGGACCTAAAGGCAGATATACTACCAAATCAATGTATGTTTACTTAGAGAAAAATCTGGCTGGGTGCGATTATAGATGGATTTGGAAGGCCAAAATACCTGTTAAGATTCAGATATTTCTTTGGCAATTATTCCAAGACGCCGTCCTGACAAGGGATGTCATGAAACGACGTAATTGGGCTGGTAACCCTAGTTGTTCCTTTTGTGATTGCAAGGAAACATATCTCCACCTGTTCTTTCTTTGTCCAGTAGCTAGAATTGCATGGCGTACAGTAGGTGCGATGCTGGGGACGGACTTATGTCCTAATAATCTCTGTCAATTCTATTCTTGGTGCTATGCTTTTCTTCCTCATGGAAAGATGCATTTTACTGTTGGTTTGGCAGCTATCTGTTGGTCTATTTGGAATCGTCGAAATCAGGCTACATTTGAATTCAAGAAACTGTCGTCTCCTTTTGAGATTGTTTTCACTGCCTGTATGCATTTATCATATTGGGCAGGACTCCTGAAGGGCCAAGAAAAAGTGGAGCTGGAGCATGGTGCGAAGATGCTGAAGGAGAATGCTAAGGAGATGATGAGACTCTGCTCAGCGGCATACACTGGAGAAGTTGTGGAGTGATTTAGCTGGAGAATCGCCTGGATGTTGAGAGTTGGTTTTGGGAGGCTTAAGCTAGTATCCCTCTCTAAGTGTTGTTCTTGCTATGTGGACTGTAATAAGACTTTGAATGTGGTCGTTTTCGTTGCGTAGTTAAAGTGTTCCAGGGTTTTTGCCTCGTAGTGGTTGTTTCGATTGCGAACAATCACAGCGGGTTTCCCTGGAATGCTTGAACTCGCTTTTTCCCTTTCCCTTTGGTGTGTAACACTGGACTATGATGTATTTCCGTTATGCTTTAATGGAAAGGGGATTAGCCCGGTTCAAAAAAAAAAAAGGCAGACATCCCAATCCACCCCAAAAGTACACTCCAGTTCCAATATTCCGCGTCCTGGACTGACTTGTGCTCCCAGCTCTTCTTTCTCCTCTCGCAGCTCATCCCGTTCCCAGCACACTGCCCGCGCCCTGCCTCCTCTTCTCTCGATTCCCCCCTTCAGCCTTCTTTACAGGCAAAATCATCCTAGCCTTTTCCTGAACTCCTCTCCTTCTCCACATTCTCCGTGAGCGCATTTCCCCCTCTTGAATCTCCGGCTCTCGAGACGAGACACAGATCCGCGAGGGGCGGTGGATTCTTTACTTGCTCATTCCAAAAATCCCGCTCTTGCTCCGCTGCTCCACTTACCTTGTACTACTAGTAGCGGAGACACTTTACCCGATTCGTTTCTTCAGGCGGCATGGAGCGGCGTGTGCTCCCACGGTGCCAAGGATTTCAGCAGCTTTAGGTGGTGGTATATGTAAAATAGTTGGAATCTTTGCCTTCCTTTTATCGTCTCCGGTTCTGCTCCCCACTGTCTTTTATTTACTGGAGTACCATCTTGCAGAGCTGCCTGGACTCCATTGGGGCCGGAATGGAGGTCTGGAGCATCAGAGCGGCGCAGCTCTTGCTCTTCTTCTTCTTCCTCTTGTCTGGGAGGCATGGGTCTCGTGCCGCCCTCGATGAAGAAGGTGAGATGGATTTCCCATGGGTTGTGAACTTGTGATTAGGAAGTGGCCATGGCGGTGTTGGTTCAAGTGGAACAGTGGTTGACCATCTGTGTGTCTATCTTGGTGCTTCAGGGCGAGCCATGGGTTTCAGAGAAGAGCGCCCAAGTGGATCATTATGGAATTTGGCACAAAAGAAGGCTTTCTTCAGCGCAGCGGCGACGTCGTAAGTCAGCCTGATCTGTTCTTGTTCTTGTAGGATCAAATTCATGGTGAAATGATTGCTACCTTTTTCTTTTCTTCTGTGAAGATGTCAAATCATTTGCAAGTAGTTATCTTGTATGTATCGCTTAGTCATGACTAAAGTCACTCAACGAACAAGTCCTATTTTGATTTCGAGGGGCACATGATATTGCCCGGCGTTGTCTTTTTTTATTTGTAGCGTCATGGATTGACAAGTCAAAGGGGTCTAGAAGAAGCCATGACCATTACTCCATTAGAGAATATGCAGGACAGCTATATGTCTTTCTAGAGGAAGCTATGATTTTGTCTCTGGAATATTTAGGATACGTGTGTGAAACAAGGTTTTGACTTTTAAGCATTTCTTGATGCGTCCCTTTTTTTTTTTGACAATATCCGAAAATATTACCATCATGGATCAATTCCTTGAGGTCTAGGGAAAACAGTATTTCTGTGAATTGCGTCTGGAGCATTAAAGGATTAAATTTTTGCAGTGCTTGATACATAATCTTTATTTTTTACATTATGGGCTTGATATACATAATCTAAAGCCATGTGATGATCTTTGCAGCTTAGTCAAGGCAAACAAACTGTCAATTGAAATTCCTAACGAGTTGCAAGAGCGTATCATGATTTCAGAGGTTCTAACTGATGGAAGGCAACAATCATGCAGGAAATGTTTAACAAAGTCAGTCTTCTTTATATACCAGCTTCCCTTTCGTAAGAATTTTTTAGCAAGATGGGCATAACTTCTAATTTAAAGTAAAACTGACATGACACAAGCAGTTGAAAACCAAAATACTCTGTTTCAGTTTAACCGACAATCTGTTTCCCACTAAATTAAATATAAAAAATTCACTCTTTGATCACTAATACTCCCTTCGTTCCTAAATATTTGTCTTTCTAAAGGTTTCAACAAATGACTACATACGAAGCAAAATGAGTGAATCTACACTCTAAAATATGTCTACATACATCCGTATGTTATAACCATTTCGAATGTCTAGAAAGACAAATATTTAGGAACGGGGGGAGTATAGTTTAAGCTATAGTGAATCATTCAGTAAACTGTTATTGTTAGACTTACCATTACATAATGTTTTGATCACGTACACTTCCATAACGTTTAAGAAATGTATTACTACAAAGCAAACAAGAAAAAATTAACATTGGAGATCGTGTGTCCAATATATAAAAACCTCTCTTATCACTTATTATAGTCCCTTCTTTATCGAAAAACTTATTATGGCCCCTTGAAAATACATGCTCATTTTCACTAAAGATATGTTAAAGGCAAACACCAATCATAAGTACATGACAATTGACAGCTGTTGTACAACGGATGTGTAACCTGTCTGTTACATAGTAAAACTTAAGCATTGATATGTTAAAGGCTTGAAGCATGGAGGATATCACGATATGCTAACTGTGGGCGACAGGTTTAACAATCAGACTCTGCAATTTATACAGAACCATACGGAGTAACACCCTGAGGCAACTCCTACAGGCAAGGGAGCTGAAAGAATCAGCACCTTCCTCTAATGCTATTGATCATAAAAGCCAGCCTCCCATGTCTTCGCTGCCATCCCATTCGCAAGCTGAAACCAACGAGTCTTCTTCTGTGCTTCACTGGGTTATCTATGCATTGTGCATCATTGGAGTGCTTGGCCTTGTGGTTATAGCCTCTGTTGTGTATCTACTCGTCTCCCGTAGAAAGAAGGATAACACCGTCAATCCATGGGCTACCGGGCTGAGTGGACAGCTAAGGAAAGCCTTCGTGACAGGTCAGTCTCATATTACCTGAAGCTAAAATGCCAGATTACATCATCTGAATGTGTACTTTACCTTGTGGGCAGGTGTTCCTTCTTTAGGAAGGGCCGAACTTGAGGCGGCGTGTGAGAATTTCAGCAATGTGATCGGTACTGTATCTGAGAGTGCATTGTACAAGGGAACCCTGTCAAGTGGAGTTGAAATAGCTGTTGCCTCCAGTCCAGTTAAGTCTGCCAAAGAATGGTCTGATCGGTCCGAGGAGCAATTTAGGAACAAGGTAATAACTGATTGGCGAAACTACAACAGTGCTCAATTTTTCTCAACTAGCGTAGTACTGCTTCTAGTTCTGCTGTCTGTGCCTGACCAACTCTTCCACTTTTCAGATCTCTGTGTTATCCAAGGTGAACCATAAGAACTTCATGAACCTACTTGGTTACTGCACATGCGACGATCCGTTCACCAGGATGATGGTGTTTGAGTACGCTCCATGCGGTTCGCTCTTCGAGCATCTGCACGGTGAGCTGCACATCATTATCTGAATAATACCTTCCATATGCTGTTGTCGCTTCTGTCAGTTCTCTCTCAGAAACAGTGCAGCTCATCCCATTCATGTTTTTCATGCAGTCAGGGAAGCAGAGCACCTGGACTGGCCTACCCGGCTGCGCATCATCATGGGAGTAACATACTGCCTGGAGCAGATGAACCAGCTAGACCCTCCTGTCACCCCAAGAACCCTAAACTCATCGTCCATCTACCTGACCGAGGACTACGCGGCCAAGTTCTCGGACACCGAGTTCTGGAAGGACGACGACGCAGACGCGGCGCCGACGCGGTCCGCAGGCCAGGACAGCATCGTCTACAAGTTCGGGATACTGCTGCTCGAGGTGATCTCCGGCCGGCTGCCGTTCTCCGAGGACCACGGCCTGCTCGTCCTCTGGGCCTCCAGCTATCTGGACGGCAAGCGGCCGATCGGTTCGATGGCCGACCCGGTGCTCAGGGCGTCGTCGCCTGTGCCGGAAGAGGACCTGGCGGCGCTGTGTGATGTCGTGAGGCTGTGCATTAACCGCGAGGCGGCGGAGAGGCCGTCCATGGGCGAGGTCGCCGGGCTGATGAAAGGCGCCGTCAGACTGTCGCCGGAGCAGACGACCCCGAGGAATAACCCTCTGTGGTGGGCTGAGCTCGAGATTATGTCCACGGGATCCACCTGAAATGACATATAAAGGGAAGGGTAATCATACTGTACTAGATTTGCATTTTAGTTTCTTCTTACATTACTTGTTTGTATGATATACTCCTTTTGGCCCCAATTTGTTTTTGTCCTTGGCTGCATATTTCTAGATGTTGAAAGAAAGTACCCCTCTGTAAACAAATATAAGACGCTTTAGGTTACTGTGAGCATGCATATTTCTTAAAGTTGAAAGAAAGTACTCTCTCTGTAAATAAATATAAGACGTTTTAGGTCACTACAGAGGGAGTAGTAATTATCACTGTTGACATATTTGCATTTCTACTAGTTCTCATTTATCCCTTGGAAACCACATGATTAATACATGTAGCACACTTTTTTAACATACATAAACAGTGCTCCACATTCCAGTCAGTCTTTGTTCTCGCCAGTCTCTGCCATTGAAAGAAATAATCGGCACTGTTTGTACACGTCTTCGACTTCTAGAATCTAATGTGCCACACATACAGAGGAGAGTATGACTTACTTCTAGTTTTGTTCTTTGCAAAACCGCATCAAAATGACGCCTTACTGTACCCATCACATTCTTGTTGAAAACCAACCAAGGATTAGCCACGATGGTGAACCTCGTTAACAAACATCCGTGTCCTGTCTACTTTTCTGCAATGAAAATTCACGTTTTTCTAACTGTATTCACATTTCTATTATTTCTCATGTATCCCTTGGAAACCATCTGATTAATACATGTAGCATACTATTCACAATAAATAATTAAATAAATAAATACATTGTAACATACATAGACAGCATACTATTCACAATAAATAATTAAATAAATAAATACATTGTAACATACTTCCTCTGTTTCAAAATATAAGTCTTTTTAGAGATTCCAACAAGTGACTACATACGGAACAAAATGAGTGAATCTACACTCTAAAAAAAGTCTATATACATCCGTATGTTGTAGTCCATTTAAAATGCCTAAAAAGACTTATATTTAGGAACGGAGGGAGTACATAGACAGTGTTCCATATTCCACCATCGTAAAAGTTGATAACAGTTGATAACGGAAGTTTTTATTAGCTCTTTGCATCATGAGATACATATGGCTTAAGTTATTACATGGCTGAGTACAAAGTTTGCAAACAATGGTCTTGCCAAAAATGAGGGAAAGAACAAAACTATCAAACTACTCGAACGAACATGCTAAACAAAACCCGAAAGTATGCTTCTAATCTTGAGCTCAAATGCTGCTGTCATTAACAGTAAAATCTTAAAAAATAGAATTTTTTGTGTGGCAAACTTTAAGGAATTTTTGAAGTGCATGCAAATTTCCATCACAAAATCACATTGGAGCTAGTCGTGGCAAAAAGAACAAAATCAGAGCTGCAAAATGCGTTTGAAAATAATATTTTCAGAGTATTGATTTTGTTTTTTTACCACGCCTTGCACTGATGTGATTTTGTGATGAATTGTTGCATGCAGTCCAAACATTCTTTAAAGTTTGCCATGATTTTTTTTTTGAATTTACTGTTCACTCAGGAGCATTTGAGCTAGAGCTTAAAAACTTTTAAGAAAAAGGGTTTCCCCCCGCTTTATATTATAAAGCAACGAACCAAGCATCCAACACATCAGTACAAAGTACAATCAAGTCATTAAGTCACGCTAGGGGCACAGCAGGACAAGCCCCAAACAAGCTAGAGCTTGAAAACTCCACATCCAACAACAAAACCACTCTAAATATTGAGAAGCCTATCACTAGCACACCACTGAAACTGAATCCTATGAAAAAAAAAAATCCTTGGATTGCAATCCTACAAATCAAATAATGCATGTAGAGAAAACTCGTAAGGATTATAATCCCTGAAAAATCCTTCAAGAATCACACATAGGATAGACAGCAAGATCCCTGCTATAGAACTATTTACAAGAACCTAACACTCGCTCCGTTCACAAATATAAGGTGTTCTAAGTTTTTAAATGAATTGGACGTATATAGACACGTTTTAGTGTGTTTGTTCACTCGTTTGAGTCCGTATGTAGTCCATATTGAAATATCCAAAACATCTTATATGTGAATGGAGGGAGTAACAATATTTTCTCTTAATTTCTTACGACCAACATAAACTGTACATGGCATGTAGTCATGCAAAAATGAAACACCATACAAATGGTGTATTGCACACATTCTCTAATTAAAATGAAGAAAAAAGTGCATTGAGCACATTCACGACCAGGTGGAAGGGATGACAATGTCAGTTTGCAGATAATCAAGCTGATCATCAGGTCTTTCAGTTGTAGAGAACACCTTGATTGCTTGTTGCATCGTTGGACGGCATGATGGATTTGGTTCTATGCAACAAACAGCAAACGCGATCACTTTGAATATTTCACTTGCGATCTCAGTTTCAGGGAATGGGATCCGGATGTCCAACAAATCCTCAAGTGGTGTACTTTTGTTGGCCATGGAAGAAAGAAAATCACCTGGATGATGTCCCATGAACAACTCGAGCACGAGTACTCCAAAGCTATAGACATCACACTTCTCTGTCACCCTTGTTGAGTATGCAAGCTCTGTTATGCCAATTTTGACAAGTTAACTTCTTGTGAATGTGTATGTAAATATGCAACAAATACTAGTAAAGAAATATAAGAGCGTTTAGAAACGCTCTTATATTTCTTTACAGAGGGAGTATATATGTATGGATGTAGCTAGTGTTTCTAGACAGATGGAAATCACTTGGGAGTCTTCTCTAGAGGTGTACACAGCCAATGTCCATTATTACAAATTGCTAACAGCAAGTAGTTAGTGAAACAAATGGGTAATGATTGGTGTGGCTAGTGTGTATTGCAGAGATTAGAGACAAAATGTGTACTGTAGACAAATGCATGGTAAAGTGTTCTACATTACTTCTAGTGATCATAAGCAAAGTCAGTACTAATAGATATTTAGCTTTTTAGATAATGAAATCTTTTATCCCCCCGGCCTCATCATTATAGATGCATAAAACCTAACCTGTTACAACGTTTTATCAAATTCACCAAATAATGACCTCATCGAAACATTTATGAGATGGAGAAAACATGACAACACAAAGATTTAACCGATAGATATAATTTTACCTGGGGCAAGATATCCGTTCGTCCCAGCAAGCCTTGTACAGTTTGATGCATCTCCATCTAGTACTTTTGCTAGACCAAAATCTGATATACAGGCACTGAAATCCATATCAAGCAAAATGTTGCTGCTAGTTATATCTCTATGGACTATCGGTGCAAAGCAATCATGATGCATGTAGGACAGAGCATTTGCAACATCCTTAGTGACATTTAATCTTCTTGTCCAATCCAACTCAATCGCAGTTTCCTTGCTCTGCAAAGATTTTGCTAAGCTTCCCCTATCCATATATTCATACACAAGAAATCTCTGATGAGCAGCAGAGCAGTAGCCAAATAACTTCACAATGTTGCGATGCCGTATATGAATCAAAGCATCTATTTCACGATGGAATAGCTTGTCATCTTCCATCGTGTGAATCTTCTTTACTGCAAATATTTCACCTGTTGGTAACTGGGCTCTATAGACAGATCCACTCCCTCCAGTTCCGATGCAGTGAGCATCGCTGAATCTTTTTGTGGCGTCAATAATTTGCTTGTACACATCCTCCCCGTCAAAGTTCCAGATGGCGAACATCTTGACCTGTTCCAGTCCCTTTGCACTTTCAGCCTTGGATTTCTTCCTTTTACATTGCCATGCTGCTAGTGCAGTAATGAACAAAAAAGTCACAGTGGCAGGTATTGTAGCAAGTAAAATAGCTCTAGACTTCCTTCCTTTTTGGTAGCTTGAAGTATGGTCACAAGGGGGCAGACTTTTCACACCATCACCGCATAACTGTGTATTATGCACGAACCATTCGGTTGGAGCTTCTTTGAAGAGCCTGCTTTGTGGCACTGGCCCTTCTAGTTTGTTGTAAGACACATCCATGTATAAGAGGCTGTTCATGCGTTGAAATGATGACGGAATTCTGCCGCTTAATGCATTATGTGAAAGATTCAAGGCTTCAAGCATGCTAAGATCACCCAACTGAGTCGGTATCATGCTACTAAATGAATTGTCACTCAGATCTAACAATCCTTGTAGGTTTACCAGCATCCCTAGTTCCATAGGAATGCTACCATTGAGTTGATTATGGCTCAAATTCAGAAGGCGAAGCTTTAAGCACTGCCCAACTGATCCTCCTAACTGCCCGCTTAGGTTGTTCGATGATAAATCCAAATACTCCAGATTTTTTAGAGACGCAATTTCCTGCGGTATACTTCCCCTGAGCAAGTTGTTGCCGAGGCTCAAATTGAACAATGTCATTATATTGCCAATTTCTGGAGGAATATGTCCTTCGAGTTTATTTGATGAAACATCAAGTATCCTCAACTGAGACAGTTTCCCTATGCTTGGTGGTATGACTCCAGTGATACTATTTTCTGAGGCGCGTAACATGGAAAGTCCGTGGCACTCACCCCAGCGATGAGATAGTTGACCAAATAGTTTGTTTGAGCTGATATCTATGTAGACAAGATTCGGATAAAACCCCATCTCAGAGATATCTCCTTGGAGCTGATTTCGTTCAAGACGAAACCGTACCAGGCTTGTGCATCTTAGCAAGCTTATTGGCAAGGGTCCAACCAACATGTTGTTATAAGCGGTGAAATTTTGTAGCCGGACTCCCGAACAAAGACCGGATGGCAAGGCACCGGAGAGTTTGTTAGAACTTAGCGTCAACCAAACAAGCTTTCTTAAGTTTCCAATTTCTTGTGGAATGGATCCAGACAGTTTGTTATAGCAAAGGTATAGAGTAGTGAGCTTAGTCAAGTTCCCTAAGCTACTTGGGATGGAGCCGCTTAGTGTGTTGTTGTAAATGTTCAATTCCTCCAAGTTCACTAAATGACCTAGCTCTCGAGGGATGTTTCCAGAAAGTTGGTTATCATGAAGGTCCAAGGTGGTGAGTCTTGTCAAATTCCCCAAACTGTTTGGAATGGACCCTGTAAGTTTGTTCTGTCCTAGTCCCAAATGCTCTAGGTTCACTAAATTCCTTATTTCTTTAGGGATGGGTCCGATGAGCTCGTTAGTCGAAAGATTTAGAGTTGTTAACCGTGTTAAGTTTCCTATACTAGTTGGAATATAGCCTTCAAGATGGTTTGCACTAAGGTTAAGCTGCTTAAGCCTCGCTAATTTTCCGATTTCCGGAGGAGATTGTCCTGAAAGCTGATTATCTGAAAGATGCAGGAATGTGAGTTTGTTCAGGTCACCTATACCGCCCGGGATCGAGCCTGAAAAGTTGTTTTGGCTCATGTCTAGGTGCTGGAGGCTGAATAAATTCACAATATCTTCGGAAATGGGACCTGCTAGGTTATTCCTGGATAATGATAGCCTACTCAGATTTTGTAAATTTACTGTGGAGTTATCTGGACAAAAGGAAACTGGACCTGAAAGCTTGTTGTCAGATAAATCCAACCTGACCAAGTGATTTAGGTGGCCTATTTCACAGGGGATGCTACCAACCAGCTGATTGCCTGACAAGTCTAGGCTCACAAGGTTACCCAGCTCTCCTATCCGTGCTGGTATTTCGCCGGAGATTTGGTTGTCATGGAGCATCAGGAGTTGCAGCCTCGTGAGGTTTGCTAGGGAAGGTGGGATGGAGCCGCTTATCTGGTTGCCTTGGAGTTGCAGGGCATGGAGCTGGCCGAGGGCCGCGATGCTCGGAGGAATGGTCCCGGCGAGCCTATTGCGCGAGAGGTCGAGGGCCTCGAGGCTCGTCAGGGCCCTCAGGGCCGCGAAGTCGAGGGAGTCGAGCGTCCCTCCGAGCCGCAACCCGCGCAGGTGGATGCCGGTGATCACCGGCCGGCGCCGCGTGCCGCACCGGACGCCGCGCCAGATGCAGAGCGTCGACGTGTTTCCCCAGGACCGCAGGGCGTGCTGGCCTTGGCCGCCGAGGGTGGCTCTCCAGGCCAGGAGCGCCCCTGCTTGCTCCCCGAGGGTTGGCGGCAGGGCGGCGATGGGCGAGACGAGCGCCATGAGTATGATGAGGAGTGTTCTCGAAGGAGATGAATCCATGGCCGGGTGTAGTTCCACGATTCTGACTTCTGAAGTTCTGAGTGGCTGACTACGGACGAGAGCTCGTTGCAGCGCCTTTATTAAATCGCCGCGATTCTGCGGCGGATTTCTTCTTCTTCTTGCCTGTACCTACCGCGGGCAAATCTCGCCGTGGAACGGTATGCGCTTCTGTTTCTTCTGATTATGAATGAAGGAGCGTCTGAAGTCTGAACGTGCGCAGTTAAAAGGACACCAAAACGGCGCCGTGGAATTGTATGAGGTTTGAATTTGAGTGCTTGATGGAGATGGTCAAAGTTGCGGTCTGCTTAAACTCCCGCTTGACAGGCGAGATCAAAACCGCGCGAAATGAATGTCATACCGCGTCACTTTTCTCTTTCGGTCTCTTTCGCGGTTTTCAATAAAATGTGTATTTTATTGACTTAAAGTGAAGATATTAACACAATGAGCATGCATCCGGCTTCTGCATAGGTAGGATGCACACAACCAACATAAATACACGGAAATGGACATGTCATCAAAGAGTAAAGTCATACGAGTTTTTTTTAAAGAGTACAGTTATACAAAACCAAAGATATGCAAGTGAGGAAAAAGAAAAGAAAACCCCGTAGCGATCAAAACAGCGATCGCCAAATTCAACAACGACCATATCCACGCCAACCATCTTGTGACGCCACAAGGACAACCGAAGGTTCAACACCGATGCCTTCAGGAAGAAAACGCCGCTAAAGTGCCGCCATCACCTGATCCGACCACCAATGATCAGATTCTTAGTTTTCACCTTGAACAACAAGTCCGAGCATATCCAAGCAATGCAAGGTAACGACACAAAAAAACATCATCATTGCTAAGTATAATCAACTCAGGTCACACCTAAGATTTTCTCCACGAAGCTCGAGACCGGGTACTTAAGAAGCACCATCAAATAAGAGTCATCATGTGTTATCATCACTATTTTTCGTGATCCCAACAGCTATATGCATCGGGTTAGAAATTCCACCGTCGTAGCTGCACAACCATACCATGTGCGTCAAATCGTCATACATAGATTGCATCTCATCGCTGAAGGCAAACTGGTTGGAGTAAGAGCCACCAAAAACCACAATGGAACCTTCTGGCTGCATACCACAAACTCGCTAGTACACGCCACCAACAATAACCATTGGATTAGGAGACCCTATGACATACCCACCGCATCTGGGAGAGCACTGATTGCGGAGGAGGGCTAGGAAGCCGCTTCCCTCCACGTCCTTGGGCACCCCCGCTCCACGCCATGGAAGGATCTAGGGAAAACCAACCACTCTGGCCAACCCCGCCGGATCTGCGTAGATGCAGCAACAGTGGTTGCACCGGCCAATGGCAGGAGCAGGACGACTACTTCCCCTCGAGACACGACTGACGAGTTGATTCTGGCGAATCTCGGGTAGGGGGCCCGAGCTAGTAGCCTAGATGCGACCGTAACAAGGACATGAGGTTTTACCTAGTTTCGGACTCTCTCGAAGAGATAATACCCCATGTTCTGCTTGTGTTTGTGTTGATTTGGGATGAGTACAATGTACAAATTGATCTATCACGAGATTGTTCTGTGTGGTCTACGTGCCCTACTCCTTGGTTTATATAGATACCAGGGGTCTAGGGTTACAAGTAAGTCGGCTACCTATATGGTAAACTTATTGTAGACGACCTCTAAATCTTGGAGTATGCATCAAGTCGTTGGGAATATTGCTTCCACGCACAATGGGCCTCTTGGAGATGGCCTACTGGTGAACTGCCATGGGGGGGGGGTGTCCTTGGCTCCGCCCAGTTGGCAGGGAGACGTCATGGTGAGTGACCCCTAGTTCAGGACACCATCAACGATTGCCGCGATTAACGCGCAACTGGACGACTGGGAGAGTTGGGAGACACCCGTCAACAACCTGATAGAGCTCGGGGACAGGTGTTGCGCATAAGAGGCCCGTCGCCACTGACCACCGCCCTAGGCTTTGCATCGGTGGTGAGGAATGAAGGAGGCCTGTGGCGGCGGTAGTTGATGCACCACCTGAACCGAGCGACACGGGGGGCTCACTTGTTAGATGTCCATTCCTGGTCCTTTGAGTAACTTTTTATTAGAAACACAATGTAGAAGTAACACTCACATATAACGGGACTAGCAAGGGCCATGGCTTCTCTAAATATGATGAACTCTTTTGAAGCCCAAGACTCAATTTATAAAGAGCAATGTGATCCACAACATTTTAATAAGTGAGCAGTATGAAATAAACCTCAAAGTTTGTAATCTAAACCCGATTCAACCATGTCTTGAAATTTATAAAGATGGAAATGACATGTAGGCCCAATGAGAGAAGCATGTGATCCTGATCGGGATTGACCTTTTCCCAGGGATACGTCTCCAACATATCTACTTTTCCAAACACTTTTGCCCTTGTTTTTGACTCTAACTTGCATAATTTGAATGGAACTGACCTGGACTGACGCTGTTTTCAGCAGAACTGTCATGGTGTAATTTTTGTGCAGAAATAAAAGTTCTCGGAATGACCTGAAAATCAACGGAGATTTATTTTGGAATATATAAAAAGTACCCGCGGAAAGAACCGGATAAGGGGGCCCACACCCTGTCCACGAGGGTGGGGGCGCCCCCCTGGGCGCGCCCCCTGCCTCGTGGGCCCCCTGAGGCTTGATAACCCACAAGTGTAGGGGGATCGCAACAGTTTTCGAGGGTAGAGTATTCAACCCAAATTTATTGATTCGACACAAGGGGAGCCAAAGAATACTCTCAAGTATTAGCAGTTGAATTGTCAATTCAACCACACCTGGAAGACTTAGTATCTGCAGCAAGGTAATTTAGTAGCAAAGTAATATGGAAGTAACGGTAATAGTGGCAAAAGTAAATAAGCAACAAGCAATATATGAAAAGCTCGTAGGCATTGGATCAGTGATGGATAAGTACATCGAATGCGATTCCTCATGTAATAGTTATAACATAGGGTGACATAGAACTAGCTCCAGTTCATCAATGTAATGTAGGCATGTATTCCGAATATAGTCATACGTGCTTATGGATAAGAACTTGCATGCCATCTTTTGTCCTACCCTCCCGTGGCAGCGGGGTCCTATTGGAAACTAAGGGATATTAAGGCCTCCTTTTAATAGAGTACCAGACCAAAGCATTAACACATAGTGAATACATGAACTCCTCAAACTACGGTCATCACTGGGAGTGGTCCCGATTATTGTCACTTCGGGGTTGCCGGATCATAACACATAGTAGGTGACTATAGACTTGCAAGATAGGATCAAGAACACACATATATTCATGAAAACATAATAGGTTCATATCTGAAATCATGGCACTCGGGCCCTAGTGACAAGCATTAAGCATGGCAAAGTCATAGCAACATCAATCTTAGAACATAGTGGATACTAGGGATCAAACCCAAACAAAACTAACTCGATTACATGGTAAATCTCATCCAATCCATCACCGTCCAGCAAGCCTATGATGGGATTACTCACGCACCGCGGTGAGCATCATGGAATTGGTGATGGAGGAAGGTTGATGATGACGACGACGACGATCTCCACTCTCCGGAGCCCCGAACAGACTCCAGATCAGCCCTCCCGAGAGAGATTAGGGCTTGGCGGCGGCTCCGTATCGTAAAACATGATAATTCCTTCTCTCTGATTTTTTTCTCCCCGAAAGTGAATATATTGAGTCGGGGGATATGTCGGTGGAGCCTCAGGGGGCCCACGAGGCAGGGGGCGCACCCAGGGGGCGCCTCCACCCTCGTGGACAGGGTGTGGGCCCCCTGGTCTGGTTCTTTCCGCAGATATTTTTTATATATTCCAAAATAAATCTCCGTTGATTTTCAGGTCATTCCGAGAAATTTTATTTTTGCACAAAAATAACACCATGACAGTTCTGCTGAAAACATCGTCAGTCCGGGTTAGTTCCATTCAAATCATGCAAGTTAGAGTCCAAAACAAGGGCAAAAGTGTTTGGAAAAGTAGATAGGTTGGAGACGTATCAAGTCTTGCTACTTCTCGAGCTTGCGTTGTATTCCCTCGAAGAGGAAAGAATGATGCAGCACAGTAGCGTAAGTATTTCCCTCAGTTTTTTAGAACCAAGGTATCAATCCAGTAGGAGACCACGCGCGAGTCCCTCGCACCTGCACAAACAAATAAGAACTTTGCAGCCAACGCGATAAGGGGTTGTCAATCCCTTTACGGTCACTTACGAAAGTGAAATCTGATAGATAGGATAGTGTGATATTTTTGGTATTTTTGGATATAAGAACAGAAAGTAAATAAAGCAAAGTAAAGTAGATTGGAGATTAATATGTTGAGAATAGACCCGTGGCCATAGGTTTCACTAGTGGCTTCTCTCATGATAGCAGAATTCTACGGTGGGTGAACAAATTACTGTCGAGCAATTGATAGAAATAGTTATGAGAATATCTAGGCATGATCATTATATATAGGCATGATACTTCTCGAGCTTGCGTAGTATTCCCTCAAAGAGGAAAGGGAGATGCATCACAGTAGCGTAAGTATTTCCCTCAGTTTTTGAGAACCAAGGTATCAATCCAATAGGAGACCACACGCGAGTCCCTCGCACCTGCACAAACAAATAAGAACTTCGCAGCCAACGCGATAAGGGGTTGTCAATCCCTTTACGGTCACTTACGAAAGTGAGATCTGATAGAGATGATAGTTTATATTTTTGGTATTTTCGTTTATAAGAACAGAAAGTAAAAGCGGAAAAAGTAAAGTAGATGTAGATTGATATGTTGACAATAGACCCGGGGGCCATAGTGTTCTCTAGTGGCTTCTCTCATGATAGCGATATTCTACGGTGGGTAAACAAATTACTGTCGAGCAATTCATATAAAAGCGAATAACTATGAGACTATCTAGGCATCACGTCCGAGACAAGTAGACGGATGATACATCTCCAACGTATTTACTTTTCCAAACCCTTTTGCCCTTGTTTTGTAGTCAACTTGCATGATTTGAATGGAACAAACCCGGACTGACGCTGTTTTCAGCAGAATTGCCATGATGTCGTTTTTGTGCAGAAATAAAAAGTTCTCAGAATCGCCTGAAAATTAACGGAGAATTATTTTGGAAAATATAAAAAATACCTGCATGAAGATCCACACCAGGGGGCCTTGGGCCAGCCCACGAGGGTGGGGGGGGCCCTGCCTCGTGGCCCCCCTGGTGCTCCACCGACGTATCCCCAGATCCTATATCTTTCGTTTCGGGGAGAAAAAATGAGGGAGAAGGAATTATCGCATTTCACGAGACAGAGCCGCCGCCAAGCCCTAATCTCTCTCGGGAGAGCTGATCTGGAGTCCGTTCGGGGCTCTGGGGAGTGGAGATCGTCGTCATCGTCATCATCAACCTTCCTCCATCATCAATTCCATGATGCTCACCGTCGTGTGTGAGTAATTCCATCGTAGGCTTGCTGGACTCGAGTTAGTTTTGTTAGGGTTTGATCCCTAGTATCCACTATGTTCTGAGATTGATGTTGCTATGACTTTGCTATGCTTAATGCTTGTCACTAGGGCCCGAGTGCCATGATTTCAGATCTGAACCTATTATGTTTTCATGAATATACACGTGTTCTTGATCCTATCTTGCAAGTCTATAGTCACCTACTATGTGTTATGATCCGGCAACCCCGAAGTGACAATAATTGGGACCACTCCCGGTGATGACCATAGTTTGAGGAGTTCATGTATTCACTATGTGTTAATGCTTTGGTTCGGTACTCTATTAAAAGGAGGCATTAATATCCCTTAGTTTCCAATAGGACCCCGCTGCCACGGGAGGGTAGGACAAAAGATGTCATGCAAGTTCTTTTTTCCATAAGCACATATGACTATATTCGGAATACATGCCTACATTGCATTGATGAACTGGAGCTAGTTCCGTGTCACCCTAGGTTATAACTTCTACATAATGAATTGCATCCGACATAATTTCCCATCACCGATCCAATGCCTACGAGCTTTACCTATATTGCTAGCTGCTTATTTACTTTTCCGTTGCTACTATCACAAAAACTACAAAAACACTATCGTTACTTTTATTGCTGCTACCACCACTATCATATTACCTTGCTACTAAACTATCTTGCTGCAGATATTAAGTTTCCAGGTGTGGTTGAATTGACAACTCAGCTGCTAAGAGCATCTCCAGCCGCGCCCCCAACAGGCCCCCCCAAGGCCTTTTTTAGCGCCGGCGCCGAAAAATCGGCCTAGTCGCGCCCCCACGAGCCTGTTTTTCGCCGGATTGTGCCGACATTGGCGCCGGCGCGAAAGAGTGGCAGGACCGGCGCGTCAGCGAGACGAAGGCTGGTCGTCCTCATCGTCTCGGTTTTCCCGCGGGGAAATCAATGCCAAGCCTGCCGCCGGTCAGCCTGCCCATTGATTCACGGGCAGCGCAGTGCGGCGATGCCGACCCGCCTTCCGCCACGCGTTCGCACGCGGACGCCCCCGAGCCGCTATAAAAGGCGCCCCTAACCGCGCCAGTGAGGCACCAATCCATCGGCAGTCCTTCCCTCCTCGCCGCCGCACTTCCTCCCCTCTCTCCGCCGTTCGAGCCTCTCTCTCCCCCCGGCAACCATGAGCGCGAGGTACCCCGGCGACGCGGCGGCGGCCAATGGTTTAGGCCGCCACTCGCTGAATGAGTGGGAGGCCAACCTCCTCCACAAGGCCAACTACCCCGCCCCACCCGACGTACGCGCTCCGGCGCGGTGGAGGCTCAGCGCCGGCGGGGTCCCAGTCCCCCCTCTGCCCGTCCCCGGGACGCCCTATTTCCATACCAAGATCGAGCGTGCGCGGGCGTCCTTGACGGTCGCAGAGAGGGTGCTCCTGGAGTACGCCGCGGACAACCACGTGGCGTGGGCGATGTACTTCGAACGCCGATAGGAGGAGCGGCTCGCCTCCACCAACAACGCACCGATGCCGCACGGCCGCAACAACAGTGAGGGCCGCCGCCTGTGGTGGGGCGTCCCTGGCCGCATGCTCAGCGGCATCCTCGCGCACGTCGAGGGTGGCAACGACCCGCGGCTCGAGTGAAGCAGCGCGCCAGGGCGGAGGAGGAGAAGCATCGGCCGTAGTTTAGGGTTTTTTTCGTCCCTTTTATTCATGTAAAAAACGTCTAAATTTCGTCAAAATATGTCGTGTTTGTTGAAATTTGGCCGTGTTTGCTGAAATTTGGCCGAACTGTGGGGACGTCTGGGGCCCGACCTGGGGGCGACGGCTGGGGCCGTGCTCGCAACCACGCCGAAAATAACGCCGACTCGCCCCCAAGCGGCGGTTTTCGGCGCGTCTTGGGGGCGCAACGGCTGGATACGCTCTAATACTTAAGAGTATTCTTTGGCTCCCCTTGTGTCGAATCAACAAATTTGGGTTTAATACTTTACCCTCGAAAACTGTTGCGATCCCCTGCAGTTGTGGGTTATCAAGACTATTTTCTGGCGCCATCGCCGGGGAGCATAGCTCTATTCTTTAAGTTACTTGGGATTTATATCTGTTTATCACTATGAAGAATTTGAAGGACTCAAAAACCAAGATCTTACCCTCAACTATGAGGGGAGGTAAGGAACTGCCATCTAGCTCTGCACTTGATTCTCCTTCTGTTATGAGTAAACTTGCGACACCTACTCCTGCTATTGAATCTGATATGTCATATGTTCTTGATGATGCTACTTCTGCTATGTATGATGAAACTACCTCTATGCCTGACACTGTGCCACTAGGTGAATTTCTAGATGAACAAATTGCTAAGGTTAGGGAGAGTGCAAATGTTGATGATATTTATGAAAGTGATGATGAAACTACTCCCAATAGATATGAATTGCCTATTGTTCCTGAGGGTTATGTTATGGATGAAGAAATTGCTAGAGACTTTCTTGCTTGCAATGATAGATATGATCTTAAGAAGTTATTACTAAGCTGAAAGAAAAGTCCTTGGATGCTAGAATGAAACATGACCCTGCTTTTGCTACTTCACCTATCTGTGTCACTGATAAGGATTATGAATTCTCTGTTGATCCTGAGTTAATTACTTTGGTTGAATCTGATCCTTTCCATGGCTATGAGTCTGAAACTGTTGTGGCACATCTTACTAAGTTGAATGATATAGCCACCCTGTTTACCAATGATGAAAAGATCCGCTATTACTATATCCTTAAGTTGTTTCCGTTCTCGTTAAAGGGTGATGCTAAGACTTGGTTTAATTCTCTTAATCCTGGTTGTGTGCGTAGTCCCCAGGATATGATGTACTACTTCTCTGCTAAATATTTTCCCGCTCATAAGAAACAAGCTGCCTTACGGGAAATATATAACTTTGCTCAAACTGAAGAAGAGAGTCTCCCACAAGCTTGGGGGAGGCTTCTCCAGGTACTTAATGCTTTGCCTGATCATCCTCTTGAGATGCATGATATACTTGATGTCGTTTATAATGGACTAACCGATGCTTCCAGAGACCACCTGGATAGTTGTGCTGGTTGTGTTTTCAGGGAAAGAACAGTTGAACAAGCTGAACTACTATTGAATAATATGCTGGCCAATGAAAATAATTGGACACTTCCTGAACCAGCCCCTAAGCCAACTCCGAAGAAAATGTTGGAGATCGTTGCATAAAATCAAAAAAATTCCTACGTATCACCAAGATCTATCTATGGAGATTAGTAGCAATGAGAGGGGAGTGCATCTTCATACCTTTGAAGATCGCGATGCGGAAGCGTTGCAAGAACGCGGTTGGTGGAGTCGTACACGAAGCGATTCAGATCGCGGCCGATTCCGATCTAAGCACCGAACAACGGTGCCTCCGCGTTCAACACACGTGTAGCCCAGTGATGTCTCTCGCGCCTTGATCCAGCAAGGAGAGAGGGAGAGGTTGGGGAAGACTCTGCCTAGCAGCAGCACAACGGCGTGGTGGTGATGGAGGAGCGTGGCAATCCCGCAGGGCTTCGCCAAGCACCGCGGGAGAGGAGGAGTTGTAGGGAGAAGGGGAGGGCTGCGCCAGGACTTGGGTGCGGCTACCCTCCCACCCCCCACATATATATAGGGGCCAGGGAGAGGGGGGCCGGCCCCCTCAGATTGGATCTGAGGAGGGGGCGGCGGCCAAGGGGGGTGCCTTGCCCCTCAAGGCAAGGGGGCGCCCCCCCTTTAGGGTTCCCCCAAACCCTAGGCGCCTTGGGCCCTTGGGGGGCGCACCAGCCCACCAAGGGATGGTTCCCTCACCCTTCACTTGGTCCACTTGGCCCACCGAGCAGGTGGCCCCACCCGATGGACCCCGGGACACCTTCCGGTGGCCCCGGTACAATACCGGTGACCCCGAAATCATTCCGGTGACCAAAACGGGACTTCCCATGTATAAAACTTTACCTCCATACCATTCCATAACTCCTCGTGACGTCCGGGATCTCATCCGAGACTCCGAACAACATTAGGTAACCACGTACTACATTTCCAATAACCCTAGCGTCATCGAACCTTAAGTGTGTAGACCCTACGGGTTCGGGAACCATGCATGCATGACCGAGATAGCTCTCCGGCCAATAACCAACAACGGGATCTGGATACCCATGTTGGTTCCCACATGTTCCACGATGATCTCATCGGATGAACCACGATGTCAAGGATTCAATCAATCCCGTATACGATTCCCTTTGTCTATCGGTATAGCACTTGCCCGAGATTCGATCGTCGGTGTACCGATACCTTGTTCAATCTCGTTACGGCAAGTCTCTTTACTCGATCCGTAACACATCATCCCGTGACCCCTCGAATTATTCCGGTGACCGTATGATGAGTTCCCATATATAAATCTTTACCTCCGGACCATTCCGGAACTCCTCGTGATGTCCAGGATCTCATATGGGACTCTGAACAACATTCGGTAACCACGTACATCTATTCCCTATAACCTTAGCGCCATCGAACCTTAAGTGTGTAGACCCTACGGGTTCGGGAACCATGCAGATATGACCGAGACATCTCTCCTGCCAATAACCAACAGCGGGATCTGGATACCCATGTTGTCTCCCACATGTTCCACGATGATCTCATCGGATGAACCACGATGTCAAGGATTCAATCAATCCCGTATACGATTCCCTTTGTCTAGCGGTATAGTACTTGCCCGAGATTCGATCGTCGGTATACCGATACCTTGTTCAATCTCGTTATGGCAAGTCTCTTTACTCGTTCCGTAACACATCATCCCGTGACCAACCCCTTAGTCACATTGAGATCATTACGATGATGTCTTACCGAGTGGGCCCAGAGATACCTCTCCGTCATACGGAGTGACAAATCCCAGTCTCGGTTCGTGCCAACCCAACAGACGCTTTCGGAGATATCCGTAGTGTACCTTTATAGCCACCCAGTTACGTTGTGACGTTTGGCACACCCAAAGTATTCCTAAGGTATCCGGGAGTTGCACAACCTCATGGTCTAAGGAAAGGATACTTGACATTGGAAAAGCTTTAGCATACGAACTACACGATCTTGTGCTAGGCTTAGGATTGGGTCTTGTCCATCACATCATTCTCCTAATGATGTGATCCCGTTATCAATGACATCCAATGTCCATGGTCAGGAAACCGTAACCATCTGTTGATCAACGAGCTAGTCAACTAGAGGCTTACTAGGGACACATTGTGGTCTAAGTATTCACACTTGCATTACTGTTTCCGGATAATACAATTAAAGCATGAACAATAGACAATTATCATGAACAAGGAAATATAATAATAACCATTTTATTATTGCCTCTAGGGCATATTTCCAACAGTCTCCCACTTGCACTAGAGTCAATAATCTAGTTACATTGTGATGAATCGAACACCCATAGAGTTCTGGTGTTGATCATGTTTTGCTCATGGAAGAGGTTTAGTCAACGGATCTGCGACATTCAGATCTGTATGCACTTTACAAATATCTATGTCTCCATCTTGAATATAATTTCGGATGGAGTTGAAACGGCGCTTGATGTGCTTGGTCTTCTTGTGAAACCTGGGCTCCTTGGCAATGGCAATAGCTCGAGTGTTGTCACAGAAGAGAGTCATCGGGCCCGACGTGCTTGGAATAACCCCTAGGTCGGTGATGTACTCCTTCATCTAGACTCCTTCCTGCGCTGCTTCGGAAGCAGCTATGTACTCCGCTTCACATGTAGATGTCGCCACGACGCTTTGCTTGCAACTGCACCAGCTGACTGCCCCACCATTCAAAATATACACGTATCCGGTTTGTGACTTGCAGTCATCCAGATCTGTGTCGAAGCTAGCATCGACGTAACCCTTTACGACGAGCTCTTCGTCACCTCCATAAACAAGAAACATATCCTCGACGCCGCCGAATCAAGATAAGACTAGTAGCGGCAAGTAAATTGACATGATCTACGCCCACAACAACTTGTGTTCTACTCGTGCATTGTAACTACGCATAGACCTAGCTCATGATGCCACTGTTGGGGATCGTTGCAGAAAATCAAAAGATTTCCTACGTATCACCAAGATCTATCTATGGAGATTACTAGCAACGAGAGGGGAGTGCATCTTCATACCTTTGAAGATCGCGATGCGAAAGCGTTGCAAGAACGCGGTTGGTGGAGTCGTACACGAAGCGATTCAGATCGCGGCCGATTCCGATCTAAGCACCGAACAACGGTGCCTCCGTGTTCAACACACGTGCAGCCCAGTGACGTCTCCCGCGCCTTGATCTAGCAAGGAGAGAGGGAGAGGTTGGGGAAGACTCCATCCAGCAGCAACACGACGGCGTGGTGGTGATGGAGGAGCGTGGCAATCCTGCAGGGCTTCGCCAAGCACCGCGGGAGGGGAGGAGTAGTAGGGAGAAGGAGAGGGCTGCGCCAGGACTTGGGTGCGGCTGCCCTCCCACCCCCACATATATATAGGGGCCAGGGAGAGGGGGGCCAGCCCCCTCAGATTGGATCTGAGGAGGGGGCGGCAGCCAAGGGGGGTGCCTTGCCCCCCAAGGCAAGCCCCCCCCTCCTTTAGGGTTCCCCCAAGCCCTAGGCACCATGGGCCCTTTGGGGGGCGCACCAGCCCACCAGGGGATGCCCCCCCTTCACTTGGTCCACTTGGCCCACCGAGCAGGTGTAATGCCCCGTATGTAATACTTTCCCTTTTGGGTATATAATATATCTCCGGCTTCATCTATTTCCATTTCGGGTTCTTTGTCTTTTGGGTTTTCGTCGTTTTGTTGTGTGAGTGTGTGGCATTCATTCATATCATGTAGACATGTGCATCGCATTGCATTTGTGTTGTCGGTTGCATCTGGTTCCACGCGTTCCTTCCCGTTGTCCGTTTCGCGTTCCGGAGCTCCCTCACGTGTCCGTGACGTCCCGTAGGCCTACTTTGGTGTTTGGGCGTGTAATGTTACCGGTGTGCCGCGAGACTTGTCGTGTGTTGTTTTTTTGTTGTGTGTAACCCGCCTCTCAAATCTCGTCGCGTTTGGATTCCGTTTGCTATCCCTTCAGTTATTCGTGTGGGTCCAAAGTGCCTTCACTTTGTGTTCCAGAAACACCCCTACAGCAGCCCACTACCCTCTCCTAGGCCCATCTAAACTTCCCCTGCGATCGGATCCGTCGGATCGTGATCGGAGGGCTCCTAACACCATCAAATCCCCCCAAACCCTAAAAACTGCTATATAATACACTCCTATGTCCATTTTGGGCATCCCTAACCTCTAGCCCCTTCTTCCCCCTTTTCTCTCCTCATTTTTTTTCAGATCCATTGCCTTGGGATCATCCCCTCGAAGCTGCCGCTGCTCCTTCCTTCGAAGCTACCGACCAGATCCCTCCTTTCCTCGCTCGAGTCAACGCCGCATCGCCCTCGAGCCTCCGAGCCGCCGCTCTGGATCGGCGCTCCCGCAGGCCGCCCCGTCGCCAGGCTTCGATCCACCCCGCGTGGACCACATCGTCGCGGGCCGCCTCCCGATCCCGTGTGGGCCTGCGTCGCTGCCAGCGGGACCACTTCACCCCTCCGATTCGACGCTCCCGCACCGCATCGGCCCAGGTCCAGCCAGGACCACATCCCCGCCGATCCAGTCCCGCTACGCCAGTCGGCCCGGGCGCCTCCCCTTCTCCGCCGCCAGCCGCAGCTCTCCACCAGGCCGGCCTCGCCGCCCTGGGCCGCAGATCTCCACCGCGCCGCCAGGCTGGGCCGGATCCCCGGGCCGTGCTTGTTTTTTTTTTCAGATCTCCTGAGGTTTACCTTTTTTCCAACCCTAGCCCCTGTGTTAATTGTCTGATGCAATCTTATAACTGCTCTAACTTTTAGCGTGTTTGTCTGTTTCGCGCAAATGACATGTCCAGGCGTTCGTGGTGCTTAGCACTACGTTTTATCTTTTGGTGTCATGCATGTTAGAGATCATCTAGGTTCTTATTTTTCTGTTGCAAGAGTGCATCCCAATATAAACTGCTGCTATGTGATGTTTTTATGCCATCTTTGCTATGTGGTATCTTTTAGCTCGTTTATCCGAATGATGCAAATGACATGTCCACGTGTTCGTCTTGCCTTGCTCTACATGTTGCTTGTGTTAGGTTGCATGATAGATTTATTCTTGCCATGTTTATCATCGTTGCAAAGTGCCATGTGGCTGTGATGTTGTTTCACTTGTTATGAAATGCCATCTTGTTGAGCTCGTTGCAATCGTTGTGTTTATCTCCATGATGCATGCTTGTGTGTTTCGGAATCACCTTCATGTGTACTTTGATGTGGTGCTTACCACTTGCCATGTTTAGTTTCGAGGTGACTTAAACTTGCTCATTTAGATGCCATGATGAAAATGCTGTTTTAGGACTTAGTGGATTTTCACTAAGTCTGAAATCTGTAATGTTCCGATGCCATGTTTGCGTGATGTTCTAGGACAAAGCATGATAGTTTTGGAGTGGATCTTGATTGTTCCTTGTAGTATATATTGTTGGCTTTCCATTCATGTTCTCACATGCTTATTTGAGTGGCTGTAGCATGTTTATCTTTTGCTCCAAAGTTTCAATAAAATTCTGCTGCCAGAATTTTATTGTCAAGTTCAATATGTCCAAGCTTGTTGCTATTGATCCGTGGCTCCTTTGGGGGTGCACCTTTGGACTTATTTGCTGTAGTATATGTCTAGTTTATTTTCATGCTCTTTGCCATGTTGTTTGAGTGCTGTAGCTTATGTTTCTTGTGCTCCGAAGTTGCTATGTTGCTGTAATTTTCAGCTTTCACTCATTTCTTGTTTCGGGCATAACTTTTAGCCCGTAGCTCCGATTTCAGCGAGTCTTATATGAAACTTGATTGATTTTATGTGTAGATTCATAATATCTTATTGTCATCATGTTTTGAGGTGTTTTGCTTGAGTGCTATTTTCCGTGCTCCGTGTGCATCCTTAGTGCATCCATCATGCATCCATCATTTTCGAGTGCGCATTGCATCTTGTTGGTTCGTGCCTTGTGTGATTGTTTTGTTTAGAGCCGGAAGCTGAGACCGAGTACGAGTACGAGCACGAGATTACCAACGAGGTTGAGCACGAGGACCCTTCTTACGATCCGAACGACTTCTCTTCAGGCAAGATGACCGAACCCCGATAACATTACTATCTTTGCCTATTGCTAGTGGTTCCGCTCTATAGTTTTGCCTCGATGCCCATGTTCTTCCTGTCAGCCTCCTACTTGTAACCATTGCCATGTCTAACCACCCTTCCTATGCAAACCGTTGCTTGGCTAAGTACGCTTCGCTCAGCCCTTCTTATAGCGTTGCTAGTTGCAGGTGAAGATCGAAGATGCTTGCTTCATGTTGAAGTTTGGTTGGGTTATATCACACTATATAATTGCTAAATGAAATCATCTATATATTGGCAAGGGTGGAAGGCTAAGCCTTTTGCTTGGTGATTTGTTCCACTCATGCCGTTAGGAACCGTATAAACCGGTGTTATGTTCCTTGATTATGCGTTCCTAACACGGTTGGGGTGTATGGGACCCCCTCGATAAACCGCTAAGTGCTAAGTCTTTTCCAGCAAGTCCCAACATTGGTACTATTCGCCTAAACAACTAAAATTTTCCGAGGGAGTAATTAACCCGAGGCTTAATTAATTCAACCCCCCTGAGCCAGTGCTCGATTTGAGTGTTGGTCCAAACCAGAGTCACTTGCGGATACTACCCAGTTCGCTGGGGTCTTCGGTATCTGTACGTAGCGCTCATCCGGTCGTGTCCTGAGACCTAGATACGCGCGGCTACTATCAGGGTGTCGACACGCCGGGAGGATTTGCTGGATTAGCCTTACCTTAGTTCGGTATATCTTGAGCACGGGATTCCGAGGATACTCGGGTCATCCCACTTTGGAGTTGCGACTCCGTGGATCGTGGGCTTGTAATGGGTCAAGTTGGAACACCCCTGCAGGGTTATGAACTTTCGAAAGCCGTGCCCGCGGTTATGTGGCAGATGGGAGCTTGTTAATATCCGGTTGTAGATAACTTGACACAATGTTTCTAATACACTACCAGCGTGTGTTCCGTGACCGTCAATTTCCGAATAGGGATTCGGGAGTTGAACACGGAGGGGTTATGTTTGTTGAGCTTGTAGCTAGGATCACTTCGTGATCACTTCTCGTCCGAGGCTTTCTCTTCTCGCTCTCACTCACGTAAGCTAGTTGCTAGTTGCTGCTGCAGACACTTATTCTTTTCTTCAGCCTTATCCTCTCCCAAGGCTTAAATAGTCTTGTTACCCGGGAACGGGATTGCTGAGTCCTCTGTGGCTCACAATTACTTCACCACACCAGATGCAGGTCCAGCTGTGAGCTATCCAGGTGATGGCACCGAGCTGGATTGGGAGTTCGACGAGGAGCGTAGTCGGTACTATGTTCGTTATCCGGATGATCAGTAGTGGAGACTTCTACTAGGATTCGATACGACCTGTGGATGTTATTTAAGTTTGGTATCTTGACATTTGGTTTTGCCCTTAGAGGGTTGTGATATTCTTAATGTATGATGTTTGAGACATGTATTGTATTTGTGTGACGTGGCGAGTGTAAGCCAACTATTTATGTTCACTTTTCCCCTCTTTTACATGAGATGTGCAAAGATTACCAAACTTGAGATCATTCTAGGATGGACTTATGCCTTTAAGTCGTGCCTCGACACGTAGGAGGTATAGTTCCATCCTGGGCATTACAGCAGGTGGCCCCACCCGGTGGACCCCCGGACACCTTCCGGTGGCCCCGGTACAATACCGGTGACCCCGAAATCATTTCGGTGACCAAAATGGGACTTCCCATATATAGAACTTTACCTCCGAACCATTCTGGAACTCCTCGTGACGTCCGGGATCTCATCCGGGACTCCGAACAACATTCGGTAACCACATACTACATTTCCTATAACCCTAGCGTCATCGAACCTTAAGTGTGTAGACCCTACGGGTTCGAGAACCATGCAGACATGACCGAGATAGCTCTCCGACCAATAACAACCAGCGGGATCTGGATACCCATGTTGGTTCCCAGATGTTACACGATGATCTCGTCGGATGAACCACGATGTCAAGGATTCAATCAATCCCATATACGATTCCCTTTGTCTATCGGTATAGCACTTGCCCGAGATCCGATCGTCGGTATACCGATTCCTTGTTCAATCTCGTTACGACAAGTCTCTTTACTCGATCTGTAACACATCATCCCGTGACTAACCCCTTAGTCACATCGATCTCATTACGATGATGTATTACCGAGTGGGCCCAGAGATACCTCTCCGTCATACGGAGTGACAAATCCCAGTCTCAGTTCGTGCCAACCCAACAGATGCTTTCAGAGATACCCATAGTGTACCTTTATAGCCACCCAGTTACGTTGTGACGTTTGGCACACCCAAAGTATTCCTACGGTATCCGGGAGTTGCACAACCTCATGGTCTAAGGAATGGATACTTGACATTTGAAAAGCTTTTGCATACGAACTACACGATCTTGTGCTAGGTTTAGGATTGGGTCTTGTCGATCGCATCATTCTCCTAATGATGTGATCCCGTTATGAATGACATCCAATGTCCATGGTCAGGAAACCGTAACCATCTGTTGATCAACGATCTAGTCAACTAGAGGCTTACTAGGGACACATTGTGGTCTAAGTATTCACACTTGCATTACTGTTTCCGGATAATACAATTAAAGCATGAACAATAGACAATTATCATGAACAAGGAATTATAATAATAACCATTTTATTATTGCCTCTAGGGCATATTTCCAACATAAAAGAGGTGTTCTATTTCTCAGTCCTGAAGACATGCAAGAGGCAAAGAAATCTTTGAAAGAAAAAGGTATTAAAGCTGAAGATGTTAAGAATTTAACACCTATTGAAGAAATACATGGTCTTGGTAACTCGACACAGGTAGTAAAGGTAAATTCTCTCTATAGATTTGACGAAGGTGATATTCCTCGTTATAAGTCTGCTAGCCAATGCTTAGATGAGTTTGACAATTTTATTGTGAAACAAGAAAACTTCAATGCTTATGTTGGTAGACAATTACAACACAATGCTTATATGATTGAACGCTGGAGTGATTATCTGTCTAGTGCTAAAGGTGAGCTGAAACTCATTAGTAAACATGCTTCTATGGTCACCACTCAAGTAGAATTAGTACTTAAGGCTCAGAATGATTTGCTCAATGAATTAAATAGTAAGAATAATGACTATGCTGTTAGAGTTGCAACTAGAGGTGGTAAAATGACTCAGGAACCTCTGTATCATGAAGGCCACCCTAAGAGAATTGAACAAGATTCTTAGAGAGCTAATTTAGATGCACCTAGTTCTTCTAACAAGAATAAAAAGAAAAATGATAGAACCTTGCATGTTTCTAGTGAACCTGTAGCTCACCCACCTGAGAATCCCAATGACATATCTGTTTCTGATGCTGAGACACAATTTGGTAATGAACATGAGCCTAGTGATAATATTAATAATGATGTTCATGAAGATGCTCAACCTAACAATGATAATGATGTAGTGATTGAACCTGTTGTTGATCTTGATAACCCACAATCAAAGAATCAACGTTATGATAAGAGAGACTTTGTTGCTAGGAAGCACGGTATGGAAAGAGAACCATGGGTTCAGAAACCATGCCTTTTCGTCCGAAACCATCCAAGAAAAAGGATGATGAGGATTTTGAGCGCTTTGCTGAAATGATTAGACCTATCTTTTTGCGTATGTGTTTGACCGATGTGCTTAAAACAAATCCTTATGCTAAGTATATGAAAGACATTATTACCAACAAAAGAAAGATACCTGAAGTAGAAATCTCCACCATGCTTGCCAATTACACTTTTGAGGGTGGAATGCCTAAGAAATTAGGAGATCCATGAGTACCTACTATACCTTGCTCCATTAAAAGAAACTATGTTAAAACTTAAAACTGCTTTGTGTGATCTTGGAGCCGGTGTTAGTGGTATGCCTCTCTCTTTATATCGTAGACTTGACTTGAGTAAGTTGACGCCTACTGAAATATCCTTGCAAATGGCTGATAAATCAACTACTATACCTGTCGGTATTTGTGAGGATGTCGCTGTTGTACTTGCAAATGTTACTATTCTAACAGACTTTGTTATCCTTGATATTCCCGAGGACGATAGTATGTCTATTATTCTTGGAAGACCTTTTTTGAATACTGCAGGGGCTGTTATTGATTGCAACAAAGGCAATGTCACTTTTCATGTCAATGGTAATGAGCATACGATACACTTTCCGAGGAAATAACCTCAGGTCCACAGTATTAATTATATTGGAAAAACTTCAACTATCATTATTGGAGGTTTTGAGTTTCCTATTCCTACTATCAAGAAGGCATATGACATCCTTATTGTTGGGGACATACATATCCCCATTGAGGTAACCTAGTGTTATTCGAAAATTCTCCGGTTTCATGTTACTCGGAAAGAGTTTATTAGCAAGACCTGATCAACCTTGTTAATGGATTCCTTTTGATGAGCATGGGATAGGTGAATCTAGATAGCATAAACCTTCTGTACCCTCCTTTTACTTTCTGTTAATTAGGATAAATAAAATAAAATTAGCATTGTCTGTCTGTTTCCAGACTTATCCATGCAATAAAAAATATCCCAAAAATATGATTTTTTTCTAGAATATTTGAGGAAGTATGGCACAGAACACACAGCGAGGGGAGCCAACACGTGGCCACGAGGGTCCAGGGCGTGCCCCCCTGCCCAGGGCGCACCCCCTACCTCGTGGGCCCCACGTGGCCCCCTCCACTTATTCCCGCACCCATGCTCTTCTTCTTCCTCCCAAAAAAATCCCCAACCAGCTCAAACCCGAGTTCTAACTCATCTTGCTGCCATTTTCGATCTCCTTGCTCAAAGGACCATTCACCAAACTGTTTGGGGAGATTGTTCCTTGGTATGTGACTCCTCCATTGGTCCAATTAGTTTTGCTCTAGTGCTTTATTTGTTGCAAATTTATGCTGCTGCGGTGACCTTGTTCTTGAGCTTGCATGTCAAATTTTCTTGGTCCCAAGTAGTTCTAATGCATGATATAGCCTCTAGGAACTTATAGGAGTTGTTGCTATCAATCTTATTGAGTTTGGTTAACTTTTATTTTGAAGTTACTAAAAAATTCAGAAATTTTCAGAAAAGGAAAATGTTAAAAAGATTATTGAGGGGCTCTTCCAGCAAGAGCTCAGAGGAGAAGAAGAAAGAAGAAAAATAAGAAGCCCAAGTATAATCTTCCTCGCATGGCGGAAGTTTGACCGTGTGAATGGCCTTGTAATAATTTCATGATGTCCGCCGGTATTTACGAAGACTTTTATTGGTTGGCGAATAATGCAGGCCTCACCGACTTCCTCAATGACCAGAAAGAACAGTATCTCTTACTCACCAATATTTTCACGCAAAGCTTTCATTTTCATTATAGGAAAACACCACCTACGGTGGAGTTTTGCTTATATGATGTGGTTAAGGAAATATCACTTTTAGATTTTTGTGAAATATGCAAAGTACCCTTCGGAGGTAGACTTGATGAACTACGTCGTGAAGACGTTGAAGGGTTTATTGATATGATAGTTGTAGGGGAAACTAGACAAGTTTCAGGGGCAAGAATCACCAGTATACACTTCCCTGTTCTGCACTACTTTGCTTTATTTGCTAGTAGATGTTTAATTGGTCGCGGCAACAGTGGAAATCTCAGTGCCCCTAATATTATCATTTTACGCCATGCCATGTTTCAAGACACAACTTTTAGCTTGGGCACCGTCATTGCCAAACGATTGAGTGTGAACCGCTCAAAGGGGCCCGTCTTTGGAGGCATCTTTGCTTCTCGCCTTGCTGAATATTTTAATATACCTATTAGGCTTCATGAGAAGGAAGAAAAATGCTTGCCCCTGTTTATCTAGACTACAAGAGCATGGTAGCTCATGACTTTATTATTACAGACAAGAATATGCAGCTTAATTATAAATTAAGATTTGATGAAATATACTGTGAAATTGTTACCTTACCTGCACCATCTTTGTTTGATCTGTCCACAGACAAGTATCTCGTTACATCAGATGCCTTCTACAAGTACCAATGCTAGGCACAAGCTTCAGAGCCTGATCCAGAACCACCACTTGATCCTTCCCGTCAATTTGTTTATGGGTGGGAGCTGGATGAGCTCGCCAACCAGTGGCACCCAGAGGACACATCTCAGTACACTGGAGGTAGCGGCTTTGATCCGTGGCCATAGACCAACTTAGGCCAAAAGCCTAAGCTTGGGGGAGTACGTGTTTCTCACCGACTAACATTCATGTTCACACTTATTCCAGTTGTCGGTGCTCACACTTTTCACTGTACCATCCATACTTAGTTTCAATTTCTTTTTCTTAGTCTTTTTCTTGTGTGCTAGAAAAACCCAGAAAAACAAAACGTATTAGCTGTAGCTTCTAGCTAGTTTACTTTCTTTGCTTGTAGTAGTAACTAAAAATGAAAACCCAAAAAGATTTCCCGTTCTTCTTTTGCTTGTTGGGAGCTTTCCCGTGTAAATAGTTTCTTTTCTTTTCTTTAGGGGTTGAGAGTAGAAGACCATGATAAAAATGCTTAGTGGCTCTCACATGATTTCTTGTTGATTTAACCTTGAGCCATATTACTGTTGGGGAACGTAGCAGAATTTTAAAATTTTCTACGCATCACCAAGATTAATCTATGGAGTCATCTAGCAACGAGGGAGAGGGGAGTGCATCTACATACCCTTGTAGATCGCTAAGCGGAAGCGTTACAAGAACGTGGATGAAGGAGTCATACTCGTAGCGATTCAGATCACGGTTGATTCCGATCTAAGCGCCGAACAACGGCGCCTCCGCGTTCAACACACGTGCAGCCCAGTGACGTCTCCCACGCCTTGATCCAGCAAGGGGAGAAGGAGAGGTTGGGGAAGACTCCGTCCAGCAGCAACACGACGGCGTGGTGGTGGCGGAGGAGTGCGGGACTCCAGCAGGGCTTCGCCAAGCACTACGAGAGACGAGGAGGGAGAGAGGTAGGGCTGCGCCAAGAGAGATATCAAATCATATGTTGGGAAGCCCCCATACCTCAAGTATATATAGGGGGAGGGGAGGGGCTGCGCCCCCTCTAGGGTTCCCTCCCAAGGGGGGGGGCAGCCCTAGATGCCATCTAGGGTGGCGGCCAAAGGGGAGAGGGAGAGAGGGGCGCACCAGGGTGGGCCCTAGGGCCCATCTGCCCTAGGGTTTGCCCCCTCCCCTCTTGGAGGCGCCTTGGGCCTTGGTGGGAGGTGCCCCAGCCCACCTAGGGGCTGGTCCCTTCCCACTATTGGCCCACGTAGGCCTCCGGGGCTGGTGGCCCCTCCCGGTGGACCCCCGGACCCTTCCGGTGGTCCCGGTACATTACCAGTGATGCCCAGAACACTTCCGGTGGCCAAATCCTCACTTCCTATATATCAATCTTTACCTCCGAACCATTCCGGAACTCCTCGTGATGTCCCGGATCTCATCCGGGACTCCGAACAACATTCGGTAACCGCGTACTTACTTTCCCTATAACCCTAGCATCATCGAACCTTAAGTGTGTAGACCCTACGGGCTCGGGAGTCATGCAGACATGGCCGAGACAACACTCCGGTCAATAACCAACAGCGGGATCTGGATAACCATGTTGGATCCCACATGCTCCATGATGATCTCATCGGATGAACCATGATGTCAAGGATTCAATCAATCCCGTATACAATTCCCTTTGTCTACCGGTATAGTACTTGCGCGAGATTCGATCGTCGGTATCCCGATACCTTGTTCAATCTCGTTACCAGCAAGTCTCTTTACTCATTCCACAACACATCATCCCATGATCAACTCCTTGATCACATTGTGCACATTATGATGATGTCCTATCGAGTGGGCCCAGAGATACCTCTCTGTCACACGGAGTGACAATTCCCAGTCTCGATTCGTGCCAACTCAACAGACACTTTCGGATATACCCGTAGTGCACCTTTATAGCCACCCAGTTACGTTGTGACGTTTGGTACACCCAAAGCATTCCTATGGTATCCGGGAGTTCCACAATCTCATGGTCTAAGGAAAAGATACTTGACATTTAGAAAAGCTTTAGCATTCGAACTACACGGTCTTGTGCTAGGCTTAAGATTGGGTCTTGTCCATCACATCATTCTCCTAATGATGTGATGCCGTTATAAACGACATCCAATGTCCATGGTCAGGAAACCGCACCCATCTATTGATTAACGAGCCAGTCAACTAGAGGCTCACTAGGGACATGGTGTTTGTCTATGTATCCACACATGTATCTGAGTTTCCTATCAATACAATTCTAGCATGTATAATAAACTATTATCATGAACAAGGAAATATAATAATAACCAATTTATTATTGCCTCTAGGGCATATTTCCAACAGTCTCCCACTTGCACTAGAGTCAAGAATCTAGTTCACATCACCATGTGATTAACACTCACAGGTCACATCGCCATGTGACTAACATCCAAAGAGTTTACTAGAGTCAATAATCTAGTTCACATCACTATGTGATTAACACTCAATGAGTTCTGGGTTTGATCATGTTATGCTTGTGAGAGAGGTTGTAGTCAACGGGTCTGCAACATTCAGATCCCTATGTATTTTGCAAAACTTTATGTCATATCATAGATGCTGCTACCATGTTCCTCTTGGAGCTATTCCAAATTGTTGCTCCATTATACGTATCCGGTATCTCTACTCAGAGCTATCCGGATAGGTGTTGAGCTTGCATCGACGTAACTCTTTACGTCGAACTCTTTATCACCTCCATAACCGAGAAACATTTCCTTATTCCTCTAAGGATAATTTTGACCGCTATCTAGTGATCCACTCCTGGATCACCTTTGTACCCTCTTGCCAGACATGTGGCAAGACACACATCAGGTGCGGTACTCAGCATGGCATACCGTATAGAGCCTATGACAAAAGCATAGGGGACGACCTTCGTCCTTCCTCTTTCTTCTGCCATGGTCAAGCTTTGAGTCTTACTCAACTTCACACCTTACAACTCAGGTAAGAACTCCTTCTTTGACTGATCTATTTTGAACTCCTTCAAAATCATGTCAAAGGTATGTGTTCTTTTGAAAGTATCATCAGGCGTCTTGATCTATCTCTATAGATCTTGATGCCCAATATGTAAGCAGCTTTATCCAAGTCTTCCTTTGAAAAACTCCTTTCAAACAACCCTTTTATGCTTTCCAGAAGTTCTACATCATTTCGGATCAACAATATGTCATTCACATATACTTATCAGAAATGTTGTAGTGCTCCCACTCACTTTATTGTAAATACAAGTTTCTAACAAACTTTGTATAAACTCAAAAACTTTGATCACTCCATCAAAGCGTATATTCCGACTCTGAGATGCTTGATCTAGTCCATGGAAGGATCGCTGGAGCTAGCATACCTTTTAGCATCCTTAGGATCGACAAAACCTTTTTGATTGTATCACATACAACCTTTCCTTATGAAAACTGGTAAGGAAACTTGTTTTGACATCCATCTGCCAGATTTCATAAATGAAGCTAATGCTAACATGATTCCGACGGACTTAAGCATCACTACGGGTGAGAAAATCTCATCGTAGTCAACTCCTTGAACTTGTTAAAAACTCTTCACCACAAGTCGAGCTTCATAGACGGTGACATTACCGTCCACGTCCGTCTTCTTCTTAAAGATCCATTTATCTCAATGGCTTGCCGATCATCGGGCAAGTCCACCAAAGTCCATACTTTGTTTTGATACATGGATCCTTTCTCGGATTTCTCGGCTTCTAACCATTTTTCGGAATATGGGCCCACCATCGCTTCTCCATAGTTCGTAGGTTCATTGTTGTCCAACAACATGACATCTAAGACATGATCACCGTACCACTCAGGAGTAGTACATATCCTTGTCGACCTATGAGGTTCGATAGCAACTTGATCCGAAGCTTCATGATCACTACCATTAGTTTCCTCTTCAACAGTCGTAGGTTCCACAGAAACATCTTTCTGTGTTGCACTACTCTCCGGTTGAAGTGAGGGTTCGACAACCTCATCAAGTTCTATCTTCCTCCCACTCAATTCTTTCGAGAGAAACTCCTTCTCGAGAAAGGACCCGTTCTTAGCGACAAACATTTTTGCCCTTGGATCTGAGATAGAAGGTATACCCAACTGTTACCTTTGGGTATCCTATGAAGATGTATTTGTCCGCTTTGGGTTCGAGCTTTTTTTCGGCTGAAGCCATAAGCATCGCAGCCCCAAACATTAAGAAACGACAACTTTGGTTTCTTGCCAAACCATAGTTCATACGGCGTCGTCTCAACGGACTTAGATGGTGCCCTATCTAAAGTGAATGCAGATATCTCTAATGCATAACCTCAAAATAATAGCGGTAGATCGGTAAGAGACATCATAGATCGCACCATATCTCATAAGGTTCGATTACGACGTCCGGACACACCATTACGCTGTGGTGTTCCAGGTGGCTTCAACTGCGAAAGAATTCCACAATGTCTTAAGTGATTTCCAAACTCATAACTCAGAAAATCTCCCCTTGATCAGATCGTAGGAACATGATCTTCTTGTTATGATGATTCTTAACTTCACTCTGAAATTGCTTGAACTTTTCAAACGTTTCAGACTTTTGATTCATTAAGTAAATATACCCATATCTACTCAAATCGTTAGTGAAGATGAGAAAATAACGATATCCACCACACGCCTTAATTCTCATTGGATACATCAGCATGTATGATTTCCAACAAGTCACTTGCCCGTTTCATTGTACCTGAAAACGGGATCATAGTCATCCTGCCCATGAGGCATGGCTCGCATGTGTCAAGCGATTCAAAATCAAGTGACTCCAAACATCCATCAGCATGGAGTTTCTTCATGCATTTTATGCCAAAATGACCTAAGCGGCAGTGCCACAAGAAAGTGGTACTATCATTATTAACTCTACATCTTTTGGCGTTAATATTATTATTATGTGTATTACTATGATCGAGATTCAATAAACCATTGGGTGCATGACCATAAAGGTATTATTCATGTAAACAGAATAACCATTATTCTCTAACTTAAATGAATAACCATATTGCAATGAACATGATCTAATCATATTCATGCTCAACGTAGACACCTGATAACATTTATCTAGGTTCAACACTAATCCCGAAGGTAGAGGGAGCGTGCGATGGTGATCTTATCAACCTTGGAAACACTTCCAACACACATCGTCACCTCGCCCTTAGCTAGTCTCCGTTCAGTCCGTAGCTTTTGCTTCAAGTCACTAATAATAGCAACTGAACCGGTATCCAATACCCATGTACTACTAGGAGTACTAGTAAGGTACACATCAATAACACGTATATCAAATATACTTTGTTGAAGTTGCCAGCTTTCTTATCTACCATGTATTTGGGGTAGTTGCGCTACCATGTGACTGTTCCCCTTACAATAGAAGCACTTAGTCTCGAGGTTTGGGTTCAACCTTGGGTTACTTCATTAGAGCGACAACTGGTTTGCCATTCATGAAGCTTCCCTTCTAGCCCTTGCCCTTTTTGAAACCAGTGGTCTTGTTAAACCATCAACACTTGATGCTCCTTCTTGATTTCTACTTTTGTGGTCTTAAGCACCGCTAATAGCTTCGGGATCATCTCCATCCTTTGCATGTCATAGTTCATCACGAAGTTCTAGTAGCTTGGTGATAGTGTCTAGAGAATTCTGTCAACCACTATCTCATCTGGAAGATTAACTCCCACTTGGTTCAGGTGATTTTAGCACCCAGACATTCTGAGCACATGCTCACTAGTTAAGCTATTCTCCTCCATCTTGTTGGCAAAAGAACTTGTCAGAGGTCTCATACCTCTCAACACGGGCATGAGCCTGAAATCCCAATTTCAGCTCTTGGAACATCTCATATGTCTTATGGCATTCAAAACGTCATTGGAATCCCGATTCTAGGCCGTAAAGTATGGTGCACTAAACTATCAAGTAGTCATCAGGACGTGTCTGTCAGGTGTTCACAACATCCACAGACGACGTTGTAGGGGTTTGCACATCGAGCGGTGCATCAAAGACGTAAGCCTTCTGTGTAGTAGTGAGGACACTCCTCGGACTATGGACCCAGTCCGCATCATTGCTTACAATATCTTTCAACTTAGTCTTTCTCTAGGATCGTATTAAACAGGGAGCTACAACGCAAGCTATTGGTCTACAACATAATTTGCGAAGACAACTTGGACTATTGTTCATGACAATTAAGTTCATCTAATCAAATTATTTAATGAACTCCCACTCAGATAGACATCCCTCTAGTCATCTAAGTGATGCATGATCTGAATCGACTAGGCCGTGTCCGATCATCACGTCAGACGGACTAGTCATCAACGGTGAACATCTTTATGTTGATCGTAGCTTCTATACGGCTCATGTTCGACCTTTCGGTCTTCCGTGTTCCGAGGCCATGTCTGTACATGCTAGGCTCGTCAAGTGAACCCTAAGTGTATTGCGTGTGTAAATCTGGCTTACACCCGTTGTATGCGAACGTTAGAGCCTATCACACCCGATCATCACGTGTTGCTTCGGAACAACGAACCTTAGCAACGGTGCACGGTTAGGTGGAACACAATTCTTGAAATTTTAGTGAGATATCATCTTATTTACTACCGTCATTCTAAGCAAATAAGATGTAAAACATGATAAACATCACATGCAATCAAATAGTGACATGATATGGCCAATATCATTTTGCTCCTTTTGATCTTCATCTTCGGGGCTCCATGATCATCATCGTCACCGGCATGACACCATGATCTCCATCATCGTGTCTTCATGAAGTCGTCTCGCCAAACATTACTTCTACTACTATGGCTAACGGTTAGCAATAAAGTAAAGTAATTACATGGCGTTTTCAGTGATACGCATGTCATACAATAAAATAAGACAACTCATATGGCTCATGCCGGTTGTCACACTCATCGACATGCAAGTCATGATTCCTATTACAAGAACATGATCAATCTCATACATCACATATATATATCACTCATCACATCCTTTTGGCCATATCACATCACACGGCACATGCTGCAAGAACAAGTTAGACGTCCTCTAATTGTTGTTGCAAGTTTTTACGTGGCTGCTCTAGGTTTCTAGCAAGGACGTTTCTTACCTACGCCAAAACCACAACGTGATATGCCAATTTCTATTTACCCTTCATAAGGACCCTTTTCATCGAATCTGATCCGACTAAAGTGGGAGAGACAGACACCCGCTAGCCACCTTATGCAACTAGTGCATGTCAGTCGGTGGAACCTGTCTCACGTAAGCTTATGTGTAAGGTCGGTCCGGGCCGCTTCATCCCATGATGCCGCCGAATCAAGATAAGACTAGTAGCGGCAAGCAAATTGACATGATCTACGCCCACAACAACTTGTGTTCTACTCGTGCATAGTAACTACGCATAGACCTAGATCATGATGCCACTGTTGGGGAACGTAGCAGAATTTTAAAATTTTCTACACATCACCAAGATCAATCTATGGAGTCATCTAGCAATGAGGGAGAGGGGAGTGCATCGACATACCCTTGTAGACCGCTAAGCGGAAGTGTTACAAGAACGCGGATGAAGGAGTCGTACTCGTAGCGATTCAGATCGCATTTGATTCCGATCTAAGCGCCGAACAACGGCGCCTCCGCGTTCAACACACGTGCATCCCGGTGACGTCTCCCACGCCTTGATCCAGCAAGGGGAGAAGGAGAGGTTGAAGAAGACTCCGTCCAGCAGCAGCACGACAGTGTGGTGGTGGTGGAGGAGCGCGGGACTCCAGCAGGGCTTCACCAAGCACTACGAGAGACGAGGAGGGAGAGAGGTAGGGCTGCGCCAAGAGAGATATCAAATCATATGTTGGGCAGCCCCCATACCTCAAGTATATATAGGGGGAAGGGAGGGGCTGCGCCCCCTCTAGGGTTCCCTCCCTAGGGGGGCGGCATCCCTAGATGCCATCTAGGGTGGAGGCCAAAGGGGAGAGGGAGAGGGGGGCGCACCAGGGTGGGCCCTAGGGCCCATCTGCCCTAGGGTTTGCCCCCCTCCCCTCTTGGAGGCGCCTTGGTACTTGGTGGGAGGAGCCCCAGCCCACCTAGGGGCTGGTCCCTTCCCACTATTGGCCCACGTAGGCCTCCAGGGCTGGTGGCCCCTCCTGGTGGACCCCCGGACCCTTCCGGTGGTCCCGGTACATTACCGCTGATGCCCGGAACACTTCCCGTGGCCAAATCCTCACTTCCTATATATCAATCTTTACCTCCGGACCATTCCGTAACTCCTCGTGGCGTCCGGGATCTCATCCGGGACTCCGAACAACATTCGGTAACCGTGTACATAGTTTCCCTATAACCCTAGCGTCATCGAACCTTAAGTGTGTAGACCCTACGGGTTCGGGAGTCATGCAGACATGGCCGAGACAACTCTCCGCTCAATAGACAACAACGGGATCTGGATACCCATGTTGGCTCCCACATGCTCCACGATGATCTCATCAGATGAACCACGATGTCAAGGATTCAATCAATCTTGTATAAAATTCCCTTTGTCTACCGGTATAGTACTTGCCCGAGATTCGGTCGTCGGTATCCCGATACCTTGTTCAATCTCATTACCGACAAGTCTCTTTACTCGTTCCGCAACACATCATCATGTGATCAACTCCTTGATCACATTGTGCACATTATGATGATGTCCTACCGAGTGGGCCCAGAGATACCTCTCCGTCACACGGAGTGACAAATCCCAGTCTCGATTCGTGCCAACCTAACAGACACTTTCGGAGATACCCGTAGTGCACCTTTATAGCCACCCAGTTACGTTGTGACGTTTGGTACACCCAAAGCATTCCTATGGTATCCGGGAGTTGCACAATCTCATGGTCTAAGGAAAAGATACTTGACATTTAGAAAAGCTTTAGCATACGAACTACACGATCTTGTGCTAGGCTTAGGATTGGGTCTTGTCCATCACATCATTCTCCTAATGATGTGATCCCGTTATCAACGACATCCAATGTCCATGGTCAGGAAACCGCAACCATCTATTGATCAATGAGCCAGTCATCTAGAGGCTCACTAGGGACATGGTGTTTATCTATGTATCCACACATGTATCTGAGTTTCCTATCAATACAATTCTAGCATGGATAATAAACAATTATCATGAACAAGGAAATATAATAATAACCAATTTATTATTGCCTCTAGGGCATATTTCCAACAATTACCCTGTCTTCTCTCTTGTATTAAATGCCTGCAGATTCCAGCTTAAGTCCAATGCACGTGCACTATTATCATTATCCACACCGTTCGGTCGTGCGAGTGAAAGGCAATAAGGATGATATATGATGAACTAATTGAGATGAGAAAAGCTGGTATGAACTCAACCTCTGTTGTTTTTGTAAATATGATTGCTCGTCGTTTCTGATTCAGCTTGTTATGAATGAAACATGTTTGCAATGACAACTAGAGATCATAGCTGCTTATGCCATGCTTAATTAGCTGAGAGTTTATAATGGTCTATCTTGCATGCCAACATCATATTAAAATGGTTGTGATGTGGTATGATGGGTGGTATCCTCCTTTGAACGATTTAAGTGACTTGACTTGGCACGTGTTCACGCATGTATTTGAAACAAATCAACATAGCCTCCACGATATTTATGTTCATGGTGATTTATATCCTACTCATGCTTGCATTCATTGTTCATTCATGACCGTTGTTGCTCTCTAGCTGGTCGCTTCCCAGTGTCTTTCTAGCCTTCACCTGTACTAAGCGGGAATACTGCTTGTACATCCACTTCCATAAACCCCAAAGTTATGCCATATGAGTCCACCATACCTTCCTATATGCGGTATTTACCTGCCGTTCCAAGTAAATTTGTATGTGCCAAACTCTAAACCTTCAAATGAAATTCTGTTTTGTATGCTCGAACAGCTCATGTATCAACTAGGGTTGTCTATATCTTCCATGGTAGGTGGGTTATTCTCACGATGAGTGGACTCCGCTCATCATTCTTGAGAAAGTGGCTGGTAATCGGGATGCACAGTCCCATGCTCAAAATCATAATAATTAAACAAAACTCCCCCAGGGCTGTTGCTGGTTTGGACGGTATCCGTTGTTTCGTGCTAGCCGTGGAGTGTGCTTGTTGGTGGTTGGGGGAGTATAAACTTTACCATTCTGTTTGGAAACCGCCTATAATGTGCATAGCATGGGAGATATTGAGATTCTTGGTTGTTATGTTGACAATGAAAGTATACCGCTCAAAATGTTATTCAATCTCTATTTAAAAATCGAGCTCTGGCACCTCTACAAATCCCTGCTTCCCTCTGCGAAGGGCCTATCTATTTACTTTTATGCAGAGTCATCGTCCTCTTATCAAAGAGCACCAGTAGGAGAGCACCTCTGTCGTTGCATGTATTACTTTGCATTGAGTATGATCATGAATGGATCTCTTTTACCATGAATTACAATGTCTAGTCAGTCCTTGATCTTTAAAGGTGCTCTGCATTTATGTTTTGCGGTCTCAGAAAGGGCTATCGAGATACCATCCTGTTATATCATATCCTGATTGTTTTGAGAAGCGTTGTCATCCGAGGCTTATTATTATTGCTCACTAGTTGATTATGCCATTGATGTGAGTAGTCTTGAGACCTGAAAGTTATTGTGAATGTGGTTAGTTCATGATCTTGTTGAAAACCTGAATGCTAGCTTACATATTTACAACAACAAGAGCAAACAGAGTTGTCAAAGTTTTTCTTTATCACTTTCAGTTTATCATCTGAATTTCTTGAGGACAAACAAAGGTTTAAGCTTGGGGGAGTTGATACGTCTCCAACGTATCTACTTTTCCAAACCCTTTTGCCCTTGTTTTGGACTCTAACTTGCATGATTCGAATGGAACTAACCCGGACTGACGCTGTTTTCAGCAGAATTGCCATGATGTTGTTTTTGTGCAGAAATAAAAAGTTCTCGGAATCGACTGAAAATCAACGGAGAATTATTTTGGAAAATATAAAAAATACATGCACGAAGATCCACACCAGGGGGCCTTGGGCCAGCCCACGAGGGTTGGGGGCGCGCCCCCTGCCTCGTGGTGTGACACCCCGAGACCGGTGCGCCAGGTGTCAGCGAGTTATTCGTTGTCTTTGCCATGTCATTTGCTTGCGTGTTGCTTTTCTTGCCATGTCATCATGTGTGTTGCATCATCATGTTTTCAAAACTTGCATCGGTCCGAGTCCCCTCGTCCTTTCCGTTGTCCGTTCTGAGCCCAAACACACTTGCACGCGCCCGCGGCGCCTCCGAATATTTTTTTATTAGTGGCCGGAAAATGTTCTTGGAATGGGATGAAACTTGGCGTGCGGTCTTATTATAGTGTAGACAGGCCGCCTGCCAAATTTCATCGCATACGGAGCTCGTTTGATAGCCCAACCGTTAACTATAGCGGCACTAGTAGCCGGTCCAAACGTCGAACATTTTCGGTCTCTGAAAACCCCCGCGGGCCTCTATCTCTTCTCTCCTCTCAGCCCGAAGCCCCTCTAACACAGCCCACCTAGGCCTTCCTAGACCCCCTCCGCTCCGGTGCCGTTGGATCGTGATCCGATGGTCCGAAACGGCCCCAAAACACCCTAGACCAAAACCCTAGCCCCCTACTGAAATGGACTTTCCCTAGTCCATTTTTGGCCTTCCCCTTCCTCCCTCCTCAATTTCCGCGCAGCCAGCCACCTTCCCCATCGGATTCAGCGCCCAGCCACCTCTCGTGTGCCACGTGGTGCGCCCCGATAGGCTCCCCGCCACCCAGTCGTCGCCCTGGGCAACCACGGGTCGCCATGTGGCGAAGCCACGTCGCCCCACGCCCTCCTCAGCTCTCCACCGCGCGAAGCTCGTCCCCGGCCCGCCGTGGGCCGAAGCAGGCCCAACCGCCGCTGCCGCGGCCCGCGTGGCTCCCGAGCCAGCCGCCGTCCGCTCCTCCCACACGCCCTCGCTGCGCGCCCGGTGCCCGTGCGCCGCCGACTCCACGCTCTGCCCCGCCGCCGGCGAGCTCGGCCCCGCCTCACACCCCGGAGCCCTACACCGCCGCCGCCCAGATCTGGCAACTCCGCCCCCGCGTCCGCTCGTCCTCGACCCCATCGTCATCTCCTCCTTCGCGCCGTCCCCGCGCTAGGAATCCATGGTCGCCGCCTGCCGGAGCTCTCGGCGCTGCCCTTATCGCCAGATCCGGCGACCCTGCGGCATGAAACTTCCGTTCCGTGGCTCGTCGAACCTTCCCCGGCCTCGTCCCGTCACAGTTCACAGGTGCCGCCGCCCCATCGCCGTGCTCCCGCCGCCGGCATTCCAGATCGGCTGGGAAGAGCCCGATCCCCCCCACCCCGCGTTGACTTCCCACAGTCAATGCCGCATGGGCCCGAGTGCCTAGCCGCCCGGACATGTCCAGCTGGGTATGGACATGTCCGCCCACCTCGTCCTGTGACCCTGCCATGTGGGCCCGCGTGCCCAGCCACCGATGGACATGTCCGTTTGCACCCGGACAATGTCCACCCCGAGAGGTTGCTTTTTCTTCTCAGTCCCCAAAACTTCATATTCTGATGCATACTTTGTGATGTTGTAACTTCTCGTGTGTATGTCCAAATTGAGTGAATAATATGTCAAAATGATCGTGGTGATATGCTCTTAACTTTGTTCCATTGTGGCATGTTTGTTTGAGATCATCTTGATGCCCTAATCTCTGTTGCAAGAGTGCTACTTGTTTAAAACTGCTGCTAAATGTAATTTTGTTGCATACTTGAGATGTTTGTAACTTTGTTCATGTTGGTCCAAATGGAGCATATGATATGTCAAAATGTTCATTGTGAAGTGCTCTACATGTTGGTTGCTGTAGCATTCATGTTAGATGTCATATTGCCATGTTAATCTCTGTTACAAAAGTGCATGTGGCTGTTAAGTGCTAAAACTTGTTATGAGATGCTGAATTCACTTGTTCATTGCTATTGATGTGTTTGTCTTCATGCCACATGTCAATATGTTTTAGAGGCACAATCATATGGCCTTTGCTGTGGTGCAATCCACTTTCCATGATATGCCTTGAGGTGACTTAAACAAGCTTGTAAACATGCCATGCCAATGTTGCTGTTTTATACTTAGTGAAAAAACTGCTAAGTCTGGAATCTATTAAACCTGATGTTATGTTTGCTTGATGCCCCACTCAAATCCATGCATGTTTTAGTATGTCAAATGATCATGTCTTGTTGTCCATGTTATGCTCTATCCATTCGTGCCCTTGTTTGCTTATATGACCTGCTGTAGCTTATTTATTTCTTGCTCTCAGGTTGCTATAAAATTTAACCTGTCAGGCTTTTACCAGCATGATCAATTTGGTGAAGCTTGTTGTTATTGATCCATGCCTCCTATGGAGATGCTCCAATGGAGTTGTTTGATGTATGCTATGCCTACTACATGTCCATGCTCTTTATATACTTAATAGAGTTGATATCCTTGTTGTTTTATGCCTCCGAAGGCAGCATCGTGATGATGTTTTTGCCTTCCCAGATTTTGACTAAGTCTGGATAAATTTATTGCAACTTGCCATGCTTGATTAATTGTGTTCCAGCAAGCTTTTGGGTGTGTTCTAAGTTCATGCTTGTTAAGTATAATGTCTATTTCACATCCATGCTTCTTGTTATCATGTTTGGGTGTTGTAGCTTATATTTACCATGCTCCAAAGTTGCTATGTGGCTGTTAACTTCAGCTTTGCGTTGTAACTTGTTTTGCTCGTAACTTCTAGCCCGTTGCTCCTTTTTGAGTGTGTCTTATATGAAACTTGTGTGATTTTGCATGTAGAATCATAATATCATGTTGTTTACCTATTTGGAGTGTGTTTTCTTGATGTTTGGGTGCACCTTGCACCGTTGACTTGTTTGACTTGTTTTGCTCATATCTTCTAGGCCGTAGCTCTGAATTAAATAAAATTTATATGAAACTTGACTATAATTTCGAGTAGACCATCATGGTGCATGTTAACCTGCTATTTAACAACTTTAACTTAAGGTTTGTTCAGATCTGGACTAATTTCAAAACGTGCATATGAGGACTTACCGGATTTGTTATGTATTGATTCCGGCCTCATTTAAACTTGTTGTTTGGTGTTGTTCTTGTGTGCTTCATCCCTTGCTATGTATTGCATCATATATACTTGTCTTGCATCATACTTGGTTGAGCTTCTTGTCATGTTCTTGAGTGGTGTGTTTACCTTGTTGTGTGTTTTCTTCTCGCTAGTTCATATTCCGTTGCGTTCGTGAGGATTCGTTCGTCTACACTTAGTTCGTCTTCAAGGCTTCTTCTTCGTCTTCTTCATGGACTCATTCTTCTTCCTTGTGGGATCTTAGGCAAGATGACCATCACCTTGGATACCTTTACTATCATTGCCATGCTTAGTGTCTTGATGCTATCGTTATATGTCGCGCTACCCATCTTTAATTTTTTTTACCGTGAATAGTAGGAAAGACTCCTACTGTGTTAATGCATTAAACAAAGATGTAATAGTGTACAGATGGCTATTTACATGGGGTGGTTCGCAGCCACTTTGTGGCAAATGGGAAAATACTGGGAAAGGAAATTTGTATCAAAGAGAGTTCACAAAATCAAGTAATAGAGGCTTATGTGTCTCTTTAACCTATGCTGCAGGAGTCCAAAGTCTCTCTTAAATCTCTCAAGCCAAGACTGAAAGGATGGCAGTATAGCTCTGAAGTGATGATTGTGAAAGAACATGCGGTGCCCCCATGTTTGGTTTTGGTAATTGATGACAATCTCTATCGACTAATGGTTGCCTTGAGTTATATTTGAAGGGTTTGCCCATTGGCTTTTCTTGGAGTTAATTTGTTGGTTTCAAGGAGAGTTTGTGATGACCAAGGTGCTATTAAGGAATTATCCAAAGATTGGTCTTGTGGGTGTTGAGCTTATTGCAAGCATGTCTTGAAGAAGAAGAGTTTGTGAGCATTCATGTTTACCTTCAAGACATCATCCAAATGAAGAGAGTTGGAAAGATTCAATGGTGTAGGGTGGAACCCTAATCAACGGATCTTTCACGTTTTGGAGGGTGTCACACGATGAACACGGGGAATACAAGGAGAAAGATGGGGAAAACACAAGAGGAAACACTCAAATCAACACGAAAGTAATCACACAAGCGCTAGATCCACGATACAAAGTGCGATACATGATCCAAAGTCAACAACGGTGATACAGATAGTCTTCTCCCGGAGGAGGTCTTGATATCCCTTGGGATCTTCTCCGATGTGGAGGTCCTGAATCCGTAGTGGATCTTCTCCGTAGAGGCGCACCGTCCCGTGGGAGAAATCCACACAAGTCTGAGAAATGAGCTAAACCACAGCTGCCTCGAAAGGAGGGAAGTCAACAGTATATATAGTACATGGAGGGACGCAGTCGGAGCGGACGTCCGCTGGTTACCGGACGTCTGGAGGTTCCGGAGGGACCGGACGTCCGGTAATCCTCGGATTTCCGCTAATTAGCTTCTGTTGCCGATGTCACGGACGTCCGGTGGCTTCCGGTCGTCCGGTCGTCTGGGGGAGGCCGGACGTCCGGTGTCTTCCGGTCGTCCGGTGCCTGGAAGTCGCCGGTCGTCCGGTGCAGGCCGGACGTCCGGTGCCTGTAGCATCTTCAGCCTTCCTTCTTCTTGTCTCGTGTGCTTGTCGGGCCTGTCTTCTTGAGCATCGTGCAGAGCTGTCCCGTGGCCTTCGTCCAAGCACCTGAGTATGCATAGAGTCTCTGATGAAGGTAGAAGCCATGTCTCAAGTGAATCCGAAAGATGTAAAGAGAGGAGCGAAGTCACCTCGGTCTCGAGAGCTCTTGCACGGGCTCTAGTCATTGGTCCTTTAGGCACTTGGTGAGGTGAAGGAGGGTCCATGGGGATGACCTTGGGATGCTCCGCATCATCTCCCCTCCCTTGGGAAAGATCCGACCTCGGATCGAGATCTTCATCACCATGGAAGGGAGAAAGATCCTTGACATTGAAGATGTCGCTCACGGAGTACTTGTCTCGAGGAAGGTCGATCTTGTAGGCGTTGACGTTGTAGCGAGCTAGCACCTTGAAGGGTCCGTCGGCGCGAGGAAGAAGCTTGGACTTGCGCTCGTGTGGGAAGCGGTCCTTTCGAAGATGAAGCCAAACAAGATCTCCCGGTTGGAACACCATTGGTGCCTTGTTGACGTTGAGCTTGGTGGCGAGACGTTGGACTTGGCGCTCGATCATTGCCCTTGTATCTTCGTGCACCTTCTTGAGATAGCTTTCTCGAGCACTTGCGTCCATGTTGATGCGCTCTTGTAGCGGTAGAGGTAGAATGTCCAATGGAGACAACGGATTGAAGCCGTAGACAACCTCGAATGGCGACTTGCCGGTGGTTGAATGTCGTGCTCGGTTGTAGGCGAACTCGGCGATGGGCAAGCAATGCTCCCATTCCCGGATGTTCCGCTTGATCAACACACGAAGAAGAGTGGAGAGCGTGCGGTTCGTCACCTCCGTCTGGCCGTCCGTTTGTGGATGGTACGCCGAAGAAAAGAGGAGCTTGATTCCGAGCTTGGCACATAGTGTTTTCCAAAAGTAACTCAAGAACTTGACGTCCCGGCCCGACACGATCGTTTTGGGCACGCCGTGTAGACGAAGTATCTCTCTACAAAAGAGAGTTGCAACATGTGAAGCATCGTCGATCTTGTTACAAGGAATGAAATGAGCCATTTTGGAGAATCTATCTACCACGACAAGCACGGAATCTTTTCCATTTTGAGTTCTAGGCAAGCCAAGTATGAAATCCATGCTTATGTCTTCCCATGGGTGGTATGGAATAGGAAGAGGCATATAAAGACCATGGGATTGAGCTTTGGACTTAGCTTTGCGGCATGTCGAACATCGGTTGGTGAGGCGTGAGATGTCACGAAGCATCTTGGGCCAAAAATAGTTCTTAGAGAGGGTAGCAAACGTCTTGTCGCGTCCAAAGTGTCTCATAAGTCCTCCTCCATGAGATTCCTGCAAAAGGAGCAAACGAAGCGAAGACTCGGGAATGCAAAGTTTGTTAGCTCTCATAAGATATCCATCCTTGATGTAGTAATGTTCCCAAGAAGTGTGAGTCAAGCACTTAGCATAAGCATTTGCAAAGAAAGGATCATGCTTATATAAATCTTTAATATGCTCAAAGCAATCACATTCAATTCAAGTTGTGTTACAAGCATGCATTTGCGGGAAAGCGCTTCCGCCACAACATTTTCTTTGCCCTTGATGTATTTGATGACATAGGGAAAAGACTCAATGAATTCACTCCATTTAGCATGACGCTTGTTCAACTTAGTTTGACCTTTGAGATACTTGAGTGTCTCATGGTCCGTATGAAGAATGAATTCATGAGGTCTAAGATAGTGTTCCCAAACACGTAGAACTCTCACCAAGGCATAAAGCTCTTTATCATAGATGGGGTAGTTAAGTTGCGCTCCCGATAGCTTCTCGCTAAAGTACGCAATTGGGCGCTTCTCTTGCATTAGCACGCCACCTATGCCGGTACCACTAGCATCACAATGAATCTCAAACAGTTTGTCAAAGTTTGGTAGGGCTAGAAGTGGTGCGTGCGTTAGCAAGCTCTTAAGCTCATTGAACGCGGTGTCTTGTGAAGGACCCCAAATGAAGAGTGCGTTCTTTTTGCTCAAAGCGTGTAGAGGCATAGCAATGGTGCTAAAGTCCTTCACAAAACGTCGATAGAAACCGGCTAAACCAAGGAAACTACGCACTTGCATGAGATTCTTTGGTTGAGGCCAAGTTTTAATTGCTTCAATTTTAGTTTCATCAACGTTAACACCTTGAGAAGACACGACAAATCCTAGAAAGACAACCTTGTCAACGCCAAAAGTGCATTTGTCCATATTAGCATATAATTGTTGTTCGCGAAGTGCTTGCAAAACTAGTTGGACATGGTCAACATGTTCTTCAAGCGACTTGCTAAAGACGAGAATGTCATCAAAGTAAACCACGACAAAGACACCTATGTAGGGTCTAAGAACAAAATGCATAAGACGCACAAAAGTGCCGGGTGCTTCCGATAAGCCCATTGGCATAACAAGCCACTCGTATAACCCGAACTTGGTTTTGAAAGCAGTTTTCCACTCATCACCCTCTTGAATGCGAATTTGGTAGTAACCACTTTTAAGATCAATTTTTGAAAAGATGGTGGCACCACATAGTTCATCAAGCATATCGTCTAAGCGTGGAATAGGGTGACGATATCTAACGGTTATAGCATTTATCGGACGACAATCGGAACACATGCGAAAACTTCCGTCTTTCTTAGGCACGAGGATAACGGGAACGGCACAAGGGCTTAGGCTTTCACGTACATGACCTTTGTCGATGAGTTTTTGTACTTGCCGTTGTATCTCCTTTGTTTCCTCGGGGTTGACGCGGTAGGGAGCTTTGTTTGGAAGTGGAGCACCGGGTACGAGGTCGATGCGGTGTTCTATCCCGCGAAGTGGAGGTAGACCCGGTGGTAGCTCATCGGGAAAGACGTCCGAGAACTCCTGCAACAATTGAGACAACACAAAAGGTGGAGGTGGTGAAGTGTTAGTAGGTTTGGCTTCCCCTTTGCATAAAAGCACAAGGTGGAAGACGCTCGATGGGTTCTCACACACTTCTCTCATCTCACGTTTGGTGGCAAATAGAACTAGTTGCTTCTTGTTGCTCATCGTGGAGGCGCTCATATTTGGCTTGTGGCTCTCGCTCTCTTTTTGGTGGCTCGCTCTCTCACCATTCTCTCCACGATGGGTGGTAGGTAAAAGCTTGTCGGCGGCTACTTGACTTGGAGTCATTGGTCGGAGCACGAATTCCTTGCCCTTCATCTTGAAATGATAGTGGTTGGTCCGTCCATTGTGTGTGACTCCACGATCATATTGCCATGGACGTCCAAGAATAAGGTGGCACACGGACATGGGTATCACATCACATTCGAGGGTGTCCTCGTAGGCGCCAATCTTGAAAGAGACTTGCACGGTGTGCTCGACTCGAAGAAGTCCGGCGTCGTTGAGCCACTGGACCTTGTAGGGATGAGGATGCTTCGTCTTGACCAAATGAAGCTTGTCGCATAGCTCTTCGCTTGCCAAGTTGTGGCAACTTCCTGCATCGATGATAACCTTGACGGAGCGTCCGTTGATGCCGGCCTTCGTATGGAAAATATGACATCGTTGGTCGTCATTTTGTTGATGTTGGAGTGTCAAGACTTTGGAGACAACAAGGTTGGGGCTTGAGTCATTGTCGCAAAACACTTGATGATATTCTTCTTCATTGACTTGGCGATGCATAGCGACATGCTCAAGTGCTTCCATCTCATCATCGCTCATGGAGTCATAAGATCCGTCGTCGTTGATGATCATGTTGCGAACGGTCTTGCACTCAAATGACTTGTGGCCTCGTCCTTGGCACTTGAAGCATTTGATGGAGCTCGTCTTGTTGTTATCTTCGGTTGGAGTTGTAGTCGAAGAAGCTCTTGGCTTGAAGTTGTTAGTAGAAGGTGGACGACTTGATGTAGTCGCATTCTTGTAGCTAGACTTGTCGCCGAAGTTTGTAGAAGGTTTGGTAGAGGTAGGAGGAGTAGCCGAAGTCGTTGAAGCTTGGTTGTAGGAGCCGAAGTTCTTGGAGTTGAACTTGGAGTACTTGTAGTCCTCTTGAACTTCTCGCTCCGCTTTGGTTGCTTGATGCACTAGCTCGAGGAGATTGTTGTATGGTTGGAAGTCCGCAATCTTCTTGATAGGATAGTTGAGTCCATTCAAGAATCTCGCCATAGTTTGCTCTTCATCTTCCGTGATGTTTGCTCTTATCATAGCAATCTCCATCTCTTTGTAGTACTCTTCAACGGACTTGGTACCTTGCTTGAGGAGTTGTAGCTTCTTGAACAAGTCACGATTGTAGTGGGTAGGCACGAAGCGTGCTCTCATGACTTCCTTCATTTGAGCCCAAGTAGTGATAGGAGGTTCGCCTTTTGCTTCTCTTCTCTCTATGATTTGCTCCCACCAAATGAGAACATAGTCTTGGAACTCAAGGGATGCCATAGCGATCTTCTTCTCTTCATCGAAGTTGTGAAGGCGAAAGATCTTGTCAACCTTCAATGCCCATGAGAGATAGTCTTCGGGATCAATGCTTCCGGAAAACTTTGGCATGGTGAACTTGAGCTTGCCATAGCGATGCTCGTCATTGTTGCCTTGCCTATTGGGAGGGCAATCTCGATTTTGGCGGTTTGCCATATCTTGTTGCTCTTGGTGATGTAGATGTTCTTGTTGGAGTTGATGTTCTTGTTGGTGTTGTTTGAGCCGTGCTTGAGGAGGAGCTTCTTCTTGCATTCTTGCTTGATGTCGTCCATGTTGCACCTCATCACGAAGGAGATCCTCTTGTTGATGAGTGTGTCGGTTGCGGGCGGCCACATTGCGATGTGTATCTTGTAATGCTCGTTGCGCCTCCATAGCTTGAGCTTCTCGACGTTGTTGTGCTTGGCGGTTAGCCTCGGCATCTTGTTCTTCTTGATATTGACGTGCTCGCTCTTGTTGTTGTTGGCGTAGTCATTGCCATTCTTGTGCTTGCTCAAGTGTATCTTGGTTTTGACGACGTCGACTTTCTTGCTCGTCGAATAGCTCTTGTGAACTCTTGTCATGTAGAGGATGCCGATGGTCATGTCGAGCTTGACGTGCGGCTTGATGAAGAGTGTTTGACGTAGGTGTATGTGAGTCTTGCGTGGAGTCGGAGTGTCGACTTGAGCGGCTACGTCTTTGAGATGATGTTGAGGAAGAACGTCGGTTGATGATCAATGTCCGGAGCTCATTGTATTGAGTAGTCATGTTGGTGTTGATGAGGTCGAATTGCTCCTTAGTACTTTGTTGAAATTGGCGCGCGTCCTCGGCGACTTGACCAATGTACTCGCGCATAGCTTCACTCTCTTGATGTAGAGCTCGTTGGACACCGAAAAGATGTAGTTTGGTTACGTAGTTGTTCGCTTCTTGAGGATCGCCGAAGATCGGGTTGGTAGATGTACTTGGCCTATCCATCATCACAAGCAAGTATGTGAGTGGGAGAAAGGAGAAGACAATATCAGTGTACCTTAACCGAGGTTGAAAATGGATCAATGATCACTCAATAATGTAACCCGGAAATAGCACTATTGGTATCACTTCGTGTCGATTCTCACACCTATACAAGTAAAGCTTTGAGAGGAGCTTGGTTAGGATGTGGCACAAATTCAATGCAATCGTCAAAGTGACTCAAAGATGTTGAAAATGGTTCACAAATTTGCTCATGCAACAAGTAGATCACTAGCAAAGGTAGCACACGGAACACACGCACGGATAGATAAATGTGGTCGTGCAACCAAGGATGAGCGGAAATGTGGTAAACCACGGAAAATGCTCGTGTTGCACAACACTAGAGAGACGCTAACCGATTGCTTAATAGGCGAATACGCACTTGTGCACGACCTATAAGAGGCAAAACGTAACGACTATCTATCACAAGTATGCTATGAGTGTATGGTGTGCCGATGCTTGAGCACAATATGATTTTGCTATGATGTATGATCTCTTTGGATGCAAGGTGTATGATGCTATTGTCTCTTGCTTTGATTGGCTCGTTTGCTTAAAAGCTTGTGAGCTCTTTCTTTGGGCACATATGCATGCTTCTCGGATCGAGGTAGCTATTGTGTATGCGGAACACTCTTGTGGCACACGGAGATATGCAAGATACCAAGATGATATGGTGTTACTCACAATGATGTAGTATGCAATATCTATGACTATCACTAATGTGCACAAGTGTCGTGGCCCGGCAATACTCAAATGGTTAGTCTCAATGGGAAAGCTACGCAAAGATGGTTCATAGGGTGACAATGCAATTGCAAGGTAGAATGAGCGAAGTGTCGTCGATGTTACCGTCCTTGCCGAAGTTGAGCGGTGGTGTTGTCGAAGTCTTGCCGTTCCAAGGTAGCCTAAACATCCAAGGAAACGGGGAAACCACAACTCAAGTATCCAAGGCAAAGGGAGACACACTTTCCAAACTCGTAGCGGGTGAGCGATGGTGGTTGCGGAATGTAGATGGTAGTTGCGGAAGGTGGATGGTAGTTGCGGAAGGTGGATGGTAGCGGAAGTGTGGTACGTAACCGAACAGGGTCCAGCTATGTCAGGGTTTGTCGGACGTCCGGAAGTTACCGGTCGTCCGGTCGGTTGGATGGGGTCGGACGTCCGGTGGAGGCCGGAAATCCGGTAAAACTTTCTGTTGTCGGGGTGCCGGTCGTCCGGTGTTTAGCGGACGTCCGGTGTCTCGAGAGGTGCCGGACGTCCGGTAAACGTCGGTCGTCCGGTAGGCTGGGATGTGGTTGGTGGGATCCTTGGCGAAAATGGTCAAACGTGGTCGGATTTGCGGTGGAAAAAGGTGGAAAAGGTGGTGAAATGCTAGATCGACACGTGGCACAGCAAATCCATGGAACAAAGTCAACAAAATTTTGCCAAATCAACAGATCACAAAAAATTTTTGGGGCTCTTTTTGTGGGGAATTTTCGAAATTGGGAAGAACAACACAAAAACAAGCTAGAAAACAAAGTGTGGGGCTCCAAAATCGTGATCAACCTTGCTCTTGATACCAAGATGATGTAGGGTGGAACCCTAATCAGCGAATCTTTCACGTTTTGGAGGGTGTCACACGATGAACACGGGGAATACAAGGAGAAAGATGGGGAAAACACAAGAGGAAACACTCAAATCAACACGAAAGTAATCACACAAGCGCTAGATCCACGATACAAAGTGCGATACATGATCCAAAGTCAACAACGGTGATACAGATAGTCTTCTCCCGGAGGAGGTCTTGATATCCCTTGGGATCTTCTCCGATGTGGAGGTCCTGAATCCGTAGTGGATCTTCTCCGTAGAGGCGCACCGTCTCGAGGGAGAAATCCACACAAGTCTGAGAAATGAGCTAAACCACAGCTGCCTCGAAAGGAGGGAAGTCAACAGTATATATAGTACATGGAGGGACGCAGTCGGAGCGGACGTCCGCTGGTTACCGGACGTCCGGAGGTTCCGGAGGGACCGGACGTCCGGTAATCCTCGGATTTCCGCTAATTAGCTTCTGTTGCCGATGTCACGGACGTCCGGTGGCTTCCGGTCGTCCGGTCGTCTGGGGGAGGCCGGATGTCCGGTGTCTTCCGGTCGTCCGGTGCCTGGAAGTCGCCGGTCGTCCGGTGCAGGCCGGACGTCCGGTGCCTGTAGCATCTTCAGCCTTCCTTCTTCTTGTCTCGTGTGCTTGTTGGGCCTGTCTTCTTGAGCAACGTGCAGAGCTGTCCCGTGGCCTTCGTCCAAGCACCTGAGTATGCATAGAGTCTCTGATGAAGGTAGAAGCCATGTCTCAAGTGAATCCGAAAGATGTAAAGAGAGGAGCGAAGTCACCTCGGTCTCGAGAGCTCTTGCACGGGCTCTAGTCATTGGTCCTTTGGGCACTTGGTGAGGTGAAGGAGGGTCCATGGGGATGACCTTGGGATGCTCCGCATCATTCAAGGTTGATCAAAACTAAGTCAAAGAATTAATCAAGTTGATCAACACACAAAGTGTAGAAGATGTACCGAGAGGGATCAAGCAATCCCATGGTATGGTAAGCATTGTCAATCACGCTTTGTGTACTAACCCATGTTCTTCGTGAGAGTTCTTTGTGGGGTTAGGTTGCGGTGTGCAAGTTCAAGTGGAGCATCATGAAGAAATCAAGTGCTTGAAGCTTGCCGTCCATTGTCGTGACAATGGACTTGTGAAGATATGCCGAAGAGTGGCTCACCCATAGAGGAGTATGGGGGGAGCAATCTACTAGTCTTCACCGAGACAACGCAATCAAGAAAGATGGTCCAACTTGAGGAAGTCAAGATCGTCTACATCTAGCTCAAGTGGACTTTGTGCAAAGCAAAGGTTTGCCCTTGATAGGTTTTCTATTTTACCGGTCTCGTGGTGGTAGTTGGGAGACCGGGTTATAGGGTCGTTTGCCGTACTATCAAGGGGGGCTCTCAAGTTGGTAGCTTGATCGTATCATTAGTAGAGAGCTCAAACCATTGCATCCTTGCATCATGTTTCTTGGTTCTTATTTGGTTCTCTTTGTGAGTCTTAGAGCTTATGGTCATCTTGATGACAAGCTTGAGTTCATCGAAAACGGAGTTCACATGCGTCTTCTATGATGTTTTCGGTGTTGGATGTTTTACCGGTCTTATCCGAGGAAGGGTTCTCACCATTTTCTTTTGGGACTTTTCTAATTTGCTTCTTATTGATATTTCTATCAAGATTGTGTTAGCCCTTGTCGCTAGCTTTCCAACAAACTTGGTTTCATCGAATTCGGAGTCCGTATGCAAAAGTTGTGGTCGTTTTGGTGTTCTGAAAAGGCTGCAGCGGTACTACCGCGGGTAGGAGCGGAAGTAATTTTTTACTACCGCTTTCGGGAGTGGTACTACCGCTCGGAGCAGTACTACCGCGGCTACTTTCGTGGATACTTCCGCTCGGGACCAAAAACTCGTCACAAGTCCAGCGGTGGTAGGCACGGATGTAATTTTTTAGTACCGCTCGCAAGCAGTAGTACCGCTACCCTTAGCAGTACTACCGCTACCCCTAGCGGTAGTACCGTGAGGTCAAGCGGTACTACCGCTCCGACGGTTTTTCTGGCCTTTTTGCCTCCTCGCTGTTGTTTTCCAAAGGGGCACTACCGCCCTAGCGGTAGTACCGCTCTGTGCGGGCTGTGAGCATAACGGTTGGATTTTTCCCCACCTATAAAAGGGGGTCTTCTTCCCCAATGAACCTTATCCTTTGAGCTCGTGTTCTTCCCCCATTGTTGACCTTCTTTGAGCTTGCTATCTCTCAATCCCTCCATGGATTCTTGCTAGTTTTGGGGGGAAAAGAGAGAGGAGATCTAGATCCACATTTCCACCAATCACTTTCTCCTCTAGGTGAGGGGAACCCATAGGATCTTGATCTTGGAGTTCTTGGTGTTCTCCTTCTTGTTCTTCCTGTCATTTCCCTCCCTAGCATTAGTTGCTTTGGTGGGATTTGGGAGAGAAGGACTTGGGCACTCCGTGTGCCCTTGCCATTGCATTTGGTGCATCGGTTTGAGTTCTCCACAGTGATACGTGGAAATTACAAGTTGAGAAGCTTATTACTATTGGGTGCTTGGTACCCTTGAGCTTGTTCCTCTTGGGTGCTTGGGTGCCCTAGACGGTTGTGGTCACCTCGAAGCCATATTCCATTGTGGTGAAGCTTCGTGGTGTCGTTGGGGAGATAGCCCCAACCTTGTGGTGTTCGGAGCTCAATCATTGTGGTGCAAAGCTCCGGGCAAGCGTCGGGGTCTCCAATTAGGTTGTGGAGATCGCCCCGAGCATTTTGTACGGGTTCGGTGACCGCCCCCAAGGGTTGCCATTTGTACGGGTTCGGTGACCGCCCTCAAGGGTCCCTTAGTTGAATCACAGCATCTTGCATTGTGCGAGGGCGTGACGAGATTACGGTGGCCCTAGTGGCTTCTTGGGGAGCATTGTGCCTCCACACCGCTCCAAACGGAGACTAGCATCCGAAAGGGTGTGAACTTCGGGATACATCGTCGTCTCCGCGTGCCTTGGTTATCTCTTACCCGAGCCCTTTACTTATGCACTTTACTTTGTGATAGCCATATTGTTTCTTGTCATATATCTTGCTATCACCTAGTTGTTTATCTTGCTTAGCATAAGTTGTTGGTGCACATAGGTGAGCCTAGTTGTTGTAGGTTTTGTGCTTGACAAATTAACCTCTAGGTTTATTCCGCATTTGTTCAAGCCTAAACCGTAATTATTTTAAAGCGCCTATTCACCCCCCCCTCTAGGCGACATCCACGATCTTTCAGATTGTTCCTTTCCTTCCAGATGCTCCAAGCAGCCACAGTGAATTTCTCCATGAACAAAGGTGACGGGTAGTTGTTCTTCTGGTCTTGAATAGCTTGTAGCCTGTCAGTGAAAGGATCCCATAGCATGCCAAGTTTATCCCAGCATCTCTTGCTAAAAACACAGGTGAAAACCATATGTCCAACGGTTTCTTCAATGCTTTGATCGCAGAGCAAGCAGTTGTGATCATCCCCGATGTTGTAATGCCTTCTTTTTAGCATGTTGCGCGTGTTGAGTCCATCATGGAAAATAAGCCAAGCAAACACCTTATGCTTCATGGTGCATTTAGATTTCCAGATCCAGTCAAAGACTTGGTGGGAGTGGAGGTCTTTGAAGAAGAAATGGTAATAATCCGTTGACTTGAACATTGTTTTACCCCAGACATAATGCCACGCATCTGAGGTTGCAGTTGACAGTTGAAGTTCAGTAGCTATTGTTTGAATTTGTCTGACCTCATCAAGCGCTTGGGGCGACAGCGGCAGGTGAAACGCATCATGCAAGGACGTGATCCCCAAGAAATATTTGACTGAGATGTCCTCGTCCAAAGAATAAGAAAACACACGGGGGTGTGAGTCTTGCAGGATCTGTTCCCCCCAGAGATCTTTCCAAAGCAAGGAAGTGGTGCCGCAGACAATATTAATGCTTGAGACTCCCCTAAACTTGGGCGAGAGTTTGAGGATATCGCGCCACTAGAAGGATCCAGATGGATCAGTAGCGTGAGGTATCCTCCCTTGGTACTAAGAGTCCCAAGTTAATTGAACCCAGGGGATGTCCATCTTATTGTAGAATTTGTGTAGGAATTTAAGTAGCAAGGCTTCATTCTGGACACGTAAGTTGAGGACTCCAAGGCCACCTTTGCTTTTAGGTTTACACACCATATCCTAGGCAGTAAGAGAGTTGCATTTGTCACCTTGCTCTGTTTTCTTGACCCACAAGCATCTCCTTTTGATTTTATCAAGCATGTCAATAAGTTTAGGTGGAAAGTAGAGGGTGCATATCGCATAGATGAGCAGTGACGTGACCGTCGAGTTGAGCAAGGTCAATTTTCCAGCATGCGACATGAGGGAGAGTGTGGGGGACAGGTTTCTCTCAATGGAGTAGACCAGAGGCATGAAATCTTGAATGGTGGGCCGAGACGTGCCCAGAGGAAGACCTAGGTATGTGAAGGGCATGGTACCCACTGGGCACTCGAAGATCGAGGCAATTTGCGCAGTAAGATCATGGTCCAAGTTGATGGGAATGAGCGTTGATTTATTAAAGTTGATCTTGAGTCCAATCGATTGGGCATATCTGGTGAGGATGTGTTTGATGGTAAGAGCTTGTCGGGGGCAGGCCGGCATAAGCATAATTATTGTCAACCCCTCTCCTTGTTGCCATGAAACCTCTAACCTTTGACACCTTCCCAGCAAACCGTTGTTTGGCTATGTTACCCGCTTGCTCAGCCCCTCTTATAGCGTTGTTAGTTGCAGGTGAAGATGAAGATTGTTCCATGTCGGAACTTATTGTTGGAATATCACAATATATCTTATATATCTTAACACACCTATATACTTGGCAATGGGTGGAAGGCTTGGCCTTTTGCTCGGTGTTTTGTTCCACTCATGCCGCCTTAGGAGCAGATAAACCGGCGTTATGTTCCTTGATTTTGCGTACCTTACACGGTTGGGTATATGGGGACCCCTTGACAGTTCGTCTTTGAATAAAACTCCTCTAGCAAGGCCCAACATTAGTTTTAATTTGCCTCATAATAACAACTTAATTAATTAATTAAATTTGCATAGGGGGTCGCGCCCTCGGGGATTCTTTTCTACATAGTAGGGGGGGGGGGCCAGTGCTGATGGTGTTGGTCCCAAACGGGGGTTCTGCGGGGCCACCTGGGGGAAACCCGAGGGCTGGTTTTTACTCGTAGAATCGCCCATCCGGTCGTGGCCTGAGACGAGATACGTGCGGCTACTATCAGGGTGTCGACACACCGGGAGGTCTTGCTGGACTTGTTTTACCATTGTCGAAATGTCTTGTGCACCGGGATTCCGAGCCTGATCGATTGTCCCTAAGATAAGGGGTAATATTATTATTACTTCTGCTGATCGTGAGAGCTTGTGATGGGCTAAGTTGGGAGACACCTGCAGGGTTATGATCTTTCGAAAGCCGTGCGTGCGGTTATGTGGCAGATTGGAATTTGTTAACGCCCGGTTGTAGAAAACTTGACAGAGGATCCGAAGTAAAACACACAACTGTGTGAGTAACCGTGACTGTCTCTTTTCATATTGAGAAGAGAACATGGTGGGGTTATGTTTGACTCATAGGTAGTTCAGGATCTTTAGCGATCACTTCTAGTTTGCGACCGTTTGCGTAGATGCTCATCTTATTCTTGTACTCGTAAGTTAGCCACCACATATTGCTTAGCCGCTGCTGCAACCTCACCACTTTACCTCTTCCTACCCATTAAGCTTTGCTAGTCTTGTTACCCATGGTTATGGGATTGCTGAGTCCTCGTGGCTCACAAATACTACAACAACAGTTGCAGGTGTAGGTTTCCGATGACTTGACATGAGAGCGATGTCCTTTGTGTTGGAGTTCTTTCTTCTTCTTCTTCTTCTTCAGTCTTGGGTTAGGTTCCTGGTCGGCAGCCTGGGATAGCAGATGGATGTCGTTGTGCTTTTCATGTTTGCATCCGTAGTTGGATGCCTTGTATTGATGTTGTTGTATTCATGTGACTTGTATGTATTGTTGTATCCCCCATGTATGTATGTAATGGTACGATGTAATGATATCCATCTTGCTAAGCGCCCGAAATGCGGTTGTACCCCAATCACGTAAGTGTCACGTGATCGGGATATAATCGCATCTTGGGCCTAACAACTTGGTATCAGAGCCTCGACCGACCATAGGAGCCCCCTTGATTGATCGTAGTTTGGATGTTGTCGAGTCTAGCAAAACTTTTTCGGAGTCTAGTTATATCGGAGAGTAGGATTTCTTTTTACTCCTGAGCCCCTTCATCGCTCTGGCGAGGAATCTTGACGTAGGTGTTTTGAATTACTCCTCTTCCCCTTCAATTTTTTTTAGGATCACGTGGTTAGTTTTTGTTCGTTGCGTTGTCAGTTCTTTCATCTGGTGCACCTCTCGTCAAGTGGATTCGACCTTCTTCTTCTTTGCAAGTTCAATCCTCAGTTCTGTTCAACCGATGTTGTTTCCTCTTCCGAAGTTGTCTTTCTTTTCCCACCCACCCACCTTTTTTCTTCTCGGACCGGAGTCCTTAATCGAGTATCCATTCTACTCGTTTGAAGCCTTTGAATTCCTTTCATCAATTATTTCAACTTGTGAATTCTCCTCTCGTCGTCATTATTCATCTCTTTTCTTCTTCGGTGGATTCAATTCCAATACATCGGTGTTGTTCTTATTCTTTCATCAACTCAAGTGTTTTCCTCTTGCTCGTTCGCCTCTCGCCATTTAATAATTCTGGAGTTCCGAAGATATCTCAGGGATTCGTCTGCCTTCCAATTAATTCGAGGTTGTCACCTCATTCGAGTTTTTTCAATCATCCCGGTGCATTATCTCATTTTCAATCCTTCCAGCGGTGTTTTCTCTTCGGTGGGCTCATAACCCATAGGTTTATTCCTAGGATCTTACCTGACTCTTCTAATTTCTCGGAGTATTCCCAAATTCTTTTTCAAGTGTGACATAAGTATGTATTCCATCAGTCACGTGCCTTTCGAAGTTCGTTCGCAAATTATTTTCATCGTTGGTTCAACCTTTCTTCTTTTCATTCTTCTGGAGTATTACATGAATTCTTTTCATTGTGTTCCTCCGAAGGCCATCATTTCAGAAGATTTCGCCGTTTTGAGTTCTCAACTTCATCCTCCAAATATTTTTCATTGATGCCTCTTCATTCGTCCCATTCATCCGGTGCTTCGTTCAAGTAATCTTTATTCCGTTCGCGATCTCTTCGTCTTCTGTATCTAATTCCCTTCAAGTGCTTTATTCTTCCCGGCGATTCATTCTTTTGTATTCACTCGATTTTAATTCTTCCCGGTGGTTCATTCTTTTCTTCACTCGGTTTCAATTCTTACGGTGATTCGCTCAACAGTTCTTTTCCGGTGTTATCATATCAATTCATTCATTCTTTTATTCTAATACTACCAGTGTTCATGAAGATTTTCGCAAGTTCGCGATATATCCCTCTTTAATCAATTTCAACGCGAATAAGTGATATGCGAATCCATTGCTTCTCATCAATTAATTGGTGGAGGATAAGCATAACATAATTTGTATTCCTCTTTGTGATGTTGATTTATTCCTTCCTTCAGAGTTTATTCATGATGAATAAATTCTAGTTCCAGTTGTTTTTATTATTTTCCTTCCCGGAGTTCAAAGTTTTTCTCGGTTATCTCGTCGGACCCCCCCGTCTAAATCATCACAAGGCTTTAACATTATTCTTTGGACCATTCAATTCTATCTTCAACATCCTTTTCGTTACCGGAGTTCTTCAGAGTGGTTCTTCATCATTTAATTCATTCGTCGAGTGTTCTTCAAATTCTTCTGGAGCAGCTCAACCATTCTTATTATTACCTCTCGAGTGCAATTAATTCTCCGTATTCTTTGAAGTGGAGCTTTGCATTCTTTGCTCTTCTCAGCTCATCAATATTTTGGTTGTGGCATAATTCACCTCAAGTTGAGATGTTTAAATAAGTCCACGACAAGCTTATTCTTTTGTTGTTGATTTTCTCAACAACTCCGTTTGAGTCTTTCCTTCAAGATGCTCTTTCAAATTCAATTGTGTTCAAAGTTGTTCTTCTCTTATCCGTTCTTTTCATTCAACTTTATCAATCCTTCCGGAGGTGTTGTGTTGCTCATCTCATCAAGTATTATTCCATCTTCTGAAGTTCATGTTATATTCATTCCATTGCTAGCCGGAGTGCTGCCCGAATTCCTTCGTTCGAATTTCTTTTCTATATCTGTTAACCGGAGTGGTTTCATTGTCTCTTTTGTCATTTATCCTCTTGGTTCTCGTCTTATGCCTTGTTGCTTATTTTACCGGAGCTTCTCAAATCTCGTTCATCTCCATTGTATCCTTTCTTTCCCGTTGTTAAACCTCTCAAGGTTCTTCCGTTTCACTTTGTTCTTCCTTTTCTCTTCCGTCTCGTTCCTAAGATCTCGGGACGAGATCTCTTGTTAGTAGAGGAGTGTTGTGACACCCCGAGACCGGTGCGCTAGGTGTCGGCGAGTTATTCGTTGTCTTTGCCATGCCATCTGCTTGCGTGTTGCTTTTCTTGCCATGTCATCATGTGTGTTGCATCATCATGTTTTCAAAACTTGCATCCGTCCGAGTCCCCTTATCCTTTCCGTTGTCCGTTTTGAGCCCAAACACACTTGCACGCGCCCGCGGCGCCTCCGAATATATTTTTATGAGTGGCTGGAAAATGTTCTCGGAATGGGATGAAACTTGGCGTGTGGTCTTATTATAGTGTAGACAGGCCGCCTGCCAAATTTCATCGCATTCGGAGCTCGTTTGATAGCCCAACCGTTAACTATAGCGGCACTAGTAGCCGGTCCAAACGTCGGACGTTTTCGGTCTCTGAAAACCCCCGCGGGCCTCTCTCTCTTCTCTCCTCTCAGCCCGAAGCCCCTCTAACACAGCCCACCTAGGCCTTCCTAGACCCCCTCCACTCCGGTGCCATTGGATCGTGATCCGATGGTCCGAAACGGCCCCAAAACACCCCCTAGACCTAAACCCTAGCCCCCCTACTATAAATGGACTTCCCCTAGTCCATTTTGGCCTTCCCCTTCCTCCATCCTTAATTTTCGCGCAGCCAGCCACCTTCCTGTGAGAACCCGGAATTAGCTTCCAGACCCTCCTGTGTATATTTGTCAACCCCAGGATCATTGTTGACAACATAGCGAAATGATATCTTTGCACAATACGTAAAAATATTACAAGTAGTATATTTGTCACAAGACATACCTAGCGAATTGTCTTATGACATTTACAATCAGAAAACAACGGAAAGTACAATGCGTAGCGACTCCATCTCAGCCACAGGCAGTCGATGTAGTCCACGTGACCTCACTCCTACGGGTCGCCATTGTTGTCGTAGTCATCACCTTTGTCTTCATGAAACTCTATTGTCAACAAAATTATTGCCATGAGTACATTACGTACTCAACATGCCTCCCATGAGGAAGGACCTAATAGCTACATGTGGCTTCAAAGGATGGCTGTATGGCTCATTTGCATAAAAGCTAATTTTGTTTGAAAAAAATATATAGTAGTTGGATAATAGCAGTTTTAGATGCAAACATGTTTTGTCTCCGGAATAACTTTCATCAAAGTGAGGATCCTCGATCAACTCACACTCTTCATAGGTTCCAAGAACAGGGGAAAGAGGGAATAAGAAAGACAGGTCCTGTATGTCAAGAAAGATTCATGTGCCGTCCATGACCGTGGACACGGCTATTCGAATAGTTTTACACTCTGCAGAGGTTCTACACTTTACCCACACGACACAATCCCGAATTGTTGCCACTAGCCGTCGCTAGCGTAGTACACCATTTGGTATACCGGCAGGGAGATTGTGACGAGGTCTTTCATTAGACCAAACCTACTGTGCCAAGCCCACTAGGTTTCAACACGGAAGTAACCGCAGTTCACAGTCCGAGCCCCCTTTTGTGCCGAGGACCCTCCTCGCAAGGCAGCTATCCCATCTGCGGTACGGCAATGACGATAATAAGAGTGAGCTAACTAATTAACCAAGCCAGTGCCCATATAGCATGTGGCTGTACTGTTATCACAATCTCCAAATCCAAGACTTATTAGGCCTCATGCGGCACGGACGACTGATTGCCCCCTTCAACTCGTGAAGGGCGGCCAATCGCTCCTTCAATCCTTGATTCAGCTGTCGCCCGCGCTAGTATTCAGATGGTAAGTTTCACTCAGAGTAGAAGAGAGTAGAGAAGGTCAACAAGGTCAACCGACCTAGCTCAGCGAGCTCAGCAACAAGTTCCAAGTGTCAATGATCCGAAGATCATTCAAATAAGGACCTATAGAATAATAAGCATGGCTAAGCATTTCTACTCTACCGAAATAATATATAATTCTACTCAGGTGTCAAGTGAATAGGCGACAAGCGGATCAAGGCATGTGTCAATCGACACGCTAGCTACGAGATTAAAAGCATGCATATAGTAACGATAAAACTCAATGCAATTTTGTAAAACATAGGATAAGTATGATCAAAGAAGGAGGCATGCCTTCGTTGTTGAGTCCTTCTTCGGTAACCTGATTCTGTCCATATCCAACATCGTCGCCACTCCCTACTCGTCGTAATGGTAGCAACAGACAACAATAAATACCAAAACAATGGAAAATCCAAATAACATCTAAAACAAATTAAGAGTAGATGGATAACAAGATATTGATCGAGATGGAGATTCGAAATGAGATAACAAGATAGGGAGGTAAGTAGAGAGGATTCAACGAAGTGACAATGTTTAGGTGACACAACTATGGAAGGATTTGCGATCAAGACTAAAGTTCTCATAGGAACTACGATACGAACCACGAGTAGCGCCCACTACACAACTCAACTAACTATATATAGGAACTACTATATAGCTAACACAATGGCAACAACACACATGGAATGAAACCATCCCATGCATTTAACTACACAATTCACAACATGGCATGATAAACGTAACAGTTAACAACAAATAATATTTAGATAGAATCAAAATATTTATAATGGTCAATAGTAGTCAAACATATACATCAACTATAATAACTTAAAAGACAATAGTTCATAATGCAAACAAACAACCATTAGAAATCATACTAGTAAGCAATGAAACATTATACAACAACATGAATTGAGTTGGATCTAGATTCTATCCTAAAGCAAAACTAAAGAAAAATAGGATCAACTTCATTATATCAAACCAATACTATGGCCACACAATTTAACAAGAGGACACATATTACACATGGTATGTGAATGATAAGTTATAAATATGTATTGACTAATATCACAAGCATCAAGCATAAAGTGACCATGGCAATATACTACACTAGGACATGCTCTTTATGATAATAAATAACAAACGTCTAATTAACCACTACCAACAACATTATCACCACATGCTTGTAACAACATGGCAAACTATGCACACTGAGCATACGAGAAAGGCACAACTCAACTAATGAAAGGTAAACTATCCAAACCATGTGATGAACTAATGAAACAAGTATTAAACGCTCATAATACTAACATGATACAGAGGTAAACATATATAAGAAAGAACTGAACTAGGCAACTGTAATACACCAAACATCATAAAGCATGAAAGATGTCAAAGCATAGAATAACGCATTAGCGAGGTAAACAATGTAATGTCTAAACATGGATGATCGAGATACCACACTAGGCTACCAATAGAATACCGTAACTATGAGATATCTAACATCGCGATCAAGTAGGGTAGTAGCACGCAACCCTGCACACTATTTATGACATGTAAGAACATGGAAGCATGGCATTATCACACAACACTATCATGCTTGTTATAAAATATAACCACACCGAGAAAGAAAAATGAGCATGTAGGCATGTAATACTAGATAATGGCATCAACCAATGAACATGTATTCTACCAGAACGATTAGCAAGATGATATGCATTTCTATCTAGTATAACTTACTATTGTAATGACAAATGATACACAAGTAGAAATGATCTATAACATGAACTGATACAACACACTATGTAATCTAGTTATACAAGCATAACAACATGGCATATTGATTAATCAACAACCTACTACGATATATATCTACCAAGTAAAGTCTAATCACATGTATGAACATAAGGTACAAACTACCAATGATACAACACATTATAGGCATACAACCAAATATGTATTTTACTTTGAGTAAGTACTAATATGGCTCATCAATCAACTAAGCATGCTTAGGTACCATCCTAGGTGAATGAAACAACTTGGATAAATAACAAGAAGCAATAGACTAGGTTATAGGCAACAAGCATGACCTATATGTAGCAATAAAAAGAACATGCGACATGGACGGAAATAAATATGTAAACCATATCTAAGATGTCACCATGCTAAACAAAATTAATTAGTCAAGATATGAAATATTTCATTATTCAATAAACAAAGTAAAGCCTATAATAATCCTACGAAATTATAAGCATGGCGAATGTTTACCAAATATTCTACGAATGCAATATAGGGCTACACGCTACACAAGAATAATATCTGAGACAACGTACAAATACAATATAATATAAATAGATAGATAAATAAAATCCTCACGAGAAATCTAATCAATGATATCTAACTTAGAATTATGAAATAAATAGGAGCGACTCCTAGGCATGTCATGACCATATAAAAATATCAAACCAACACAAAAGTTCATTGATCAGCTACTACACACGATAAAAAATCACAAGAACTAATATGAAACAAAAGAATAACACACAATTACAATTAGGCATTAATTGAAACCATATAAACTATATTTAAATCTATAGACATGTCTAAGACAATAACAATACAAAAATAACCAGTTTGCCACAACAAAAACTATAATCGGTAAACCAATAAATCTAATAAATCATTTGTCACACGCAACAATTTGAGACCAATAGGATGCTCTCCTAGGCATATCGCAAACATATGAACAATAACATATTATTACAAAATTTACCGATGAACAAACCCTATTCCATCTTGGTCAAGAACGACTATAACAAAAGTTATACTAAAGTTCTATTGATGAAACCAGCGAGCTAGCTCTACCATGAGGTTACTATGGGCATGAGAAACAAATCACATGTTGAACACAAGGTCATCCGAGGAAGTAAAAAAAAAGTACGCGGACATGTCGATGACATCCGTTCATGCATCGACGCGAGTAACGGTATAGATAGGATGAACGATGATGTCTACGGGATTCATTAGATGATGACGAGTATGCGTGCAAAAGGAATTTGGTAGAGCCTCACCGAGTTTGATGCAGCGGTGAGATGAACTTGATGAACAGTGTACACGGACATGCAGAATTCTTTGTGTGTGGTTAACGAATCGTGTTCTTTCTTCTCTGAATGGAGCTGTGGCGTGGAGGAGTATCATCTGGCGCGAGGACATGGATGGAGATGCTTGGAGTCTTCGAGAGCAAGCACCGACGTCCATGGAGCAGCAGCCCTTCGTGGATGAACTTTGGAAGAACAGAGAAGGGACAGGGCAGGAGGTGGTAGGGGATTGCAAGAGGAGGGTGGAGGCACACACACACACACACACACACACACACACACACACACATATATATATATATATATATATATATATATATATATATATATATATATATACTCACAGATTTGAGAACGGTTGAGAGTTGAATGGATTAGAGGAGGGTGCTAGTGCCTGTATGTTTCAGCTTCTCTGTACGTGAGAGGGAGAGCGTACACAGGAAGGAGAGGAGGCCTGGGGAAGGAGAAGAGATGGTCCGTGTGGAAGAGAAGATCAAGGCACGCATCTAAATATCTTTGGTTTTGGAAACTGTTAGAATTAAAGGGAGTTAAGAGGAGGGGTTTCCATGCGTGTAAGCTTCAATTTCAGTTTCTGTAGGATGTGAACGTACAGAGAGGAGGAGAAGAGGCGTTCGGTGGGGAGAGATGGGTCAAGTGGATCGTAGCCCATGGGAGGAGGAGGGAAGGAGAGGAAAATAATAGATGGGCTAGGCCAATGCTCCAGGAGATGAAAAAAATGGTTGAACCCAGGGAATATAAAGAGAGATGTTGGGCTAGGAGATTCTGACCCACAACCTTCTATGAAAGGAAATATAATTTCTTAAAAGGAGGATCTATGAAAGGAATAGAAGTTCAAACAAATATAAAACGAAGTGAGAAATTGTAAAAAAAAATGCAGACACACATATTTAAATATGATAAAGACGAGAAATAAAACCCAGCTAAAAGAAATGAACAAAACTCAAATTTAAATTAAGTTGGCAGTAGATCAAATTAAATCCTCCAAATTATAAATGTCCAATTTAAGCTTTGTTAACAAATAAAACAAACGAAAATTTCTCGCCCTGATTTTTGGAAAACTTTTTCTTAAACATTCCTAGAATCGGGATGTTGCAGATCTACCCCCCTTAAAAGAAATCTCGTCCCCGAGATTCAGGCCGACTAAAGAGAATGGGTTTAGGTTAGCATCATCCTCGACACAGTTCTTCTCAGAAACTTGTGGGGTTGCAATCGATTCTGAAGCAGTCCTACAGTCTTGGCGATGGTAATCTGATAGCCTCTCTGAGTGGTTGGGCATTCTTCGGCCTTACCTTCTTCTGTAGGTCAAGCTTTGGTGCGGTTGGACTCGTGCGATGAAGGTCTTCGAATCTTCTTATTCTTTGCAAATGAAGGTCTTCAAATCTTCGATCTCGACATGAATCTCCGTCTACTACCCCCCCCCCCTAAAAGAGGTTTTCCATGGGGTTCACATTGATAATAAATCTCAAAGGACGATGTTGCAACTTCTTTCCTCTTAAAGTGTTCTTCGGGGTTTATAGAGAAGAGGGAAAGAGCAAAAGATGAGTAGAAGTATCCTACACAAGGAAGATATGCCCCAAACAATAATCAAAATATAACACCAAGATAATCATGAAACTATCCAAATAAAACTCAAAAGCAACTCATTTTAGCAAATAGGATTTTAGTATGACTGCATAGGAAAACACCAAAAATATGCAGACAGTACTCACACAAGAAAGGTTTTGCGTCTACAAGCTACGAGTTCTTTCACTACAAGGGTGTTAACCAACCTAATCCTATATGGCAGGTCACATCTTAACTTGGTGCAGATCTTCGACATTGACGTTTGAAGCATAATCGACAGTTGTTGACTTCTTGAGTTCTCGAGGTGTCTTCTTCAGGAAAATGTTGCTACTTAGAGATTCAGGGGTTGAAGTTATCTGGAAACTCTTGGCACATCTTCTGAAGCTTCTGACTTTTAAACACCATGGGCAAGGAAAAATGGTTTCACATACTATAAGGAAGAAGGTAAGGAAGTAGAGTTTAAACTTTATTTAAATAAGATGAGACAAGGAGAGCAATAGTGAAGGAGAAGAGTACGAGAATGATCCTTTTCAAAATAGTTTTTCTTATAATAATAGTCCCTAAGGCTTTCCATTTCTAACTAAGGCCACGCGACTAGGTCGACATCGGCTCTGATACCACTTCTGTGAGAACCCGGAATTAGCTTCCAGACCCTCCTGTGTATATTTGTCAACCCCAGGATCATTGTTGACAACACAGCAAAATGATATCTTTGCACAATACGTAAAAGTATTACAAGTAGTATATTTGTCACAAGACATACCTAGCGAATTGTCTTATGACATTTACAATCAGAAAACAGCGGAAAGTACAATGCGTAGCGACTCCATCTCAGCCACAGGCAGTCGATGTAGTCCACGTGACCTCACTCCTACGGGTCGCCATTGTTTTCGTAGTCATCACCTTTGTCTTCATGAAACTCTATTGTCAACAAAATTATTGCCATGAGTACATTACGTACTCAACATGCCTCCCATGAGGAAGGACCTAATAGCTACATGTGGCTTCAAAGGATGGCTGTATGGCTCATTTGCATGAAAGCTAATTTTGTTTGAAAAAAATATATAGTAGTTGGATAATAGCAGTTTTAGATGAAAACATGTTTTGTCTCCGGAATAACTTTCATCAAAGTGAGGATCCTCGATCAACTCACACTCTTCATAGGTTCCAAGAACAGGGGAAAGAGGGAATAAGAAAGACAGGTCCTGTATGTCAAGAAAGATTCATGTGCCGTCCATGACCGTGGACACGGTTATTCGAATAGTTTTACACTCTGCAGAGGTTGTACGCTTTACCCACACGACACAATCCCGACTTGTTGCCACTAGCCATCGCTAGCGTAGTATACCATTTGGTATACCGGCAGGGAGATTGTGACGAGGTCTTTCATTAGACCAAACTTACTGTGCCAAGCCCATTAGGTTTCAACACGGAAGTAACCGCAGTTCACAGTCCGAGCCCCCTTTTGTGCCGAGGACCCTCCTCGCAAGGCAGCTATCCCATCTGTGGTACGGCAATGACGACAATAAGAGTGAGCTAACTAATTAACCAAGCCAGTGCCCATATAGCATGTGGCTGTACTGTTATCACAATCTTCAAATCCAAGACTTATTAGGTCTATGCGGCACGGACGACTGATTGCCCCCTTCAACTCGTGAAGGGCGGCCAATCGCTCCTTCAATCCTTGATTCAGCTGTCGCCCGCGCCAGTATTCAGATGGTAAGTTTCACTCAGAGTAGAAGAGGGTAGAGAAGGTCAACAAGGTCAACCGACCTAGCTCAGCGAGCTCAGCAACAAGTTCCAAGTGTCAATGATCCGAAGATCATTCAAATAAGGACCTATAGAATAATAAGCATGGCTAAGCATTTCTACTCTATCGGAATAATATATAATTCTACTCAGGTGTCAAGTGAATAAGCGACAAGCGGATCAAGGCATGTGTCAATCGACACGCTAGCTACGAGATTAAAAGCATGCATATAGTAACGATAAAACTCAATGCAATTTTGTAAAACATAGGATAAGTATGATCAAAGAAGGAGGCATGCCTTCGTTGTTGAGTCCTTCTTCGGTAACCTGATTCTGTCCATATCCAACATCGTCGCCACTCCCTACTCGTCGTAATGATAGCAACAGACAACAATAAATACCAAAACAATGGAAAATCCAAATAACATCTAAAACAAATTAAGAGTAGATGGATAACAAGATATTGATCGAGATGGAGATTCAAAATGAGATAACAAGATAGGGAGGTAAGTAGAGAGGATTCAATGAAGTGACAATGTTTAGGTGACACAACTATGGAAGGATTTGCGATCAAGACTAAAGTTCTCATAGGAACTACGATACTAACCACGAGTAGTGCCCACTACACAACTCAACTAACTATATATAGGAACTACTATATAGCTAACACAATGGCAACAACACACATGGAATGAAACCATCCCATGCATTTAACTACACAATTCACAACATGGCATGATAAACGTAACAGTTAACAACAAATAATATTTAGATAGAATCAAAATATTTATAATGGTCAATAGTAGTCAAACATATACATCAACTATAATAACTTAAAAGACAATAGTTCATAAGGCAAACAAACAACCATTAGAAATCATACTAGTAAGCAATGAAACATCATACAACAACATGAATTGAGTTGGATCTAGATTCTATCCTAAAGCAAAACTAAAGAAAAATAGGATCAACTTCATTATATCAAACCAATACTATGGCCACACAATTTAACAAGAGGACACATATTACACATGGTATGTGAATGATAAGTTATAAATATGTATTGACTAATATCACAAGCATCAAGCATAAAGTGACCATGGCAATATACTACACTAGGACATGCTCTTTATGATAATAAATAACAAATGTCTAATTAACCACTACCAACAACATTATCACCACATGCTTGTAACAACATGGCAAACTATGCACACTGAGCATACGAGAAAGGCACAGCTCAACTAATGAAAGGTAAACTATCCAAACCATGTGATGAACTAATGAAACAAGTATTAAACGCTCATAATACTAACATGATACAGAGGTAAACATATATAAGAAAGAACTGAACTAGGCAACTGTAATACACCAAACATCATAAAGCATGAAAGATGTCAAAGCATAGAATAACGCATTAGCGAGGTAAACAATGTAATGTCTAAACATGGATGATCGAGATACCACACTAGGCTACCACTAGAATACCGTAACTATGAGATATCTAACATCGCGATCAAGTAGGGTAGTAGCACGCAACCCTGCACACTATTTATGACATGTAAGAACATGGAAGCATGGCATTATCACACAACACTATCATGCTTGTTATAAAATATAACCACACCGAGAAAGCAAAATGAGCATGTAGGCATGTAATACTAAATAATGGCATCAACCAATGAACATGTATTCTACCAGAATGATTAGCAAGATGATATGCATTTCTATCTAGTATAACTTACTATTGTAATGACAAATGATACACAACTAGAAATGATCTATAACATGAACTGATACAACACACTATGTAATCTAGTTATACAAGCATAACAACATGGCATATTGATTAATCAACAACCTACTACGATATATATCTACCAAGTAAAGTCTAATCACATGTATGAACATAAGGTACAAACTACCAATGATACAACACATTATAGGCATACAACCAAATATGTATTTTACTTTGAGTAAGTACTAACATGGCTCGTCAATCAACTAAGCATGCTTAGGTACCATCCTAGGTGAATGAAACAACTTGGATAAATAACAAGAAGCAATAGACTAGGTTATATGCAACAAGCATGACCTATATGTAGCAATAAAAAGAACATGCGACATGGACGGAAATAAATATGTAAACCATATCTAAGATGTCACCATGCTAAACAAAATTAAATAGTGAAGATATGAAATATTTCATTATTCAATAAACAAAGTAAAGCCTAAAATAATCCTACGAAATTATAAGCATGGCGAATGTTTACCAAATATTCTACGCATGCAATATAGGGCTACACGCTACACAAGAATAATATCTGAGACAACATACAAATACAATATAATATAAATAGATAGATAAATAAAATCCTCACGAGAAATCTAATCAATGATATCTAACTTAGAATTATGAAATAAATAGGAGCGACTCCTAGGCATGTCATGACCATATAAAAATATCAAACCAACACAAAAGTTCATCGATCAGCTACTACACACGATAAAAAATCACAAGAACCAATATGAAACAAAAGAATAGCACACAATTACAATTAGGCATTAATTGAAACCATATAAACTATATTTAAATCTATAGACATGTCTAAGACAATAACAATACAAAAATAACCAGTTTGCCACAACAAAAACTATAATCGGTAAACCAATAAATCTAATAAATCATTTGTCACACGCAACAATTTGAGACCAATAGGATGCTCTCCTAGGCATATCGCAAACATATGAACAATAACATATTATTACAAAATTTACCGATGAACAAACCCTATTCCATCTTGGTCAAGAACGACTATAACAAAAGTTATACTAAAATTCTATTGATGAAACCAGCGAGCTAACTCTACCATGAGGTTACTATGGGCATGAGAAACAAATCACATGTTGAACACAAGGTCATCCGAGGAAGTAAAAAAAAAAGTACGCGGACATGTCGATGGCATCCGTTCATGCATCGACGCGAGTAACGATATAGATAGGATGAACGATGATGTCTACGGGATTCATTAGATGATGACAAGTATGCGTGCAAAAGGAATTTGGTAGAGCCTCACCGAGTTTGATGCAGCGGTGAGATGAACTTGATGAACGTGTACACAAACATGCAAAATTCTTCGTGTGTGGTTAACGAATCGTGTTCTTTCTTCTCTGAATGGAGCTGTGGCGTGGAGGAGTATCATCTGGCGCGAGGACATGGATGGAGATGCTTGGAGTCGTCGGGAGCAAGCACCGACGTCCATGGAGCAGCAGCCCTTCGTGGATGAACTTTGGAAGAACAGAGAAGGGACAGGGCAGGAGGTGGTAGGGGATTGCAAGAGGAGGGTGGAGGCACACATATATATACTCACGGATTTGAGAGTTGAATGGATTAGAGGAGGGTGCTAGTGCCTGTATGTTTTAGCTTCTCTGTACGTGAGAGGGAGAGCGTACAGAGGAAGGAGAGGAGGCCTGGGGAAGGAGAAGAGATGGTCCGTGTGGAAGAGAAGATCAAGGCACGCATCTAAATATCTTTGGTTTTGGAAACTGTTAGAATTAAAGGGAGTTAAGAGGAGGGGTTTCCATGCGTGTAAGCTTCAGTTTCAGTTTCTGTAGGATGTGAACGTACAGAGAGGAGGAGAAGAGGCGTTCGGTGGGGAGAGATGGGCCAAGTGGATCGTAGCCCATGGGAGGAGGACGGAAGGAGAGGAAAATAATAGATGGGCTAGGCCAATGCTCCAGGAGATGAAAAAAATGGTTGAACCCAGGGAATATAAAGAGAGATGTTGGGCTAGGAGATTCTGACCCACAACCTTCTATGAAAGGAAATATAATTTCCTAAAAGGAGGATCTAGGAAAGGAATAGAAGTTCAAACAAATATAAAACGAAGTGAGAAATTGTAAAAAAAAATGCAGACACACATATTTAAATATGATAAAGACGAGAAATAAAACCCAGTTAAAAGAAATGAACAAAACTCAAATTTAAATTAAGTTGGCAGTAGATCAAATTAAATCCTCCAAATTATAAATGTCCAATTTAAGCTTTGTTAACAAATAAAACAAACGAAAATTTCTCGCCCTGATTTTGGGAAAACTTTTTCTTAAACATTCCTAGAATCGGGATGTTACACTTCCACATCGGATTCAGCGCCCAGCCACCTCTTCTGTGCCACGTGGCGCGCCCCGATAGGCTCCCCGCCACCCAGCCGTCGCCCTGGCCAACCACGGGTCGCCATGTGGCGAAGCCACGTCGCCCCGTGCCCTCCTCAGCTCTCCACCGCGCGAAGCCCGTCCCCGGCCCGCCGTGGGCCGAAGCGGCCCCAACCGCGGCCGCCGCGGCCCGCGTGGCTCCCGAGCCAGCCGCCGTCCGCTCCTCCCGCATGCCCCCGCTGCGCGCCCGGTGCCCGTGCGCCGCTGACTCCACGCTCTGCCCCGTCGCCGGCGAGCTCGGCCCCGCCTCACACCCCGGAGCCCTGCACCGCCGCCGCCCAGATCTGGCAACTCCGCCCTCGCGTCCGCTCGTCCTCGACCCCGTCGTCATCTCCTCCTTCGCGCCGTCCTCGCGCCAGGAATCCATGGCCACCGCCTGCCGGAGCTCTCGGCGTTGCCCTTGTCGCCAGATCCGGCGACCCTACGGCATGAAACTTCCGTTCCGTGGCTCGTCGAACCTTCCCCGGCCTCGTCTCGTCACAGTTCACCGGCGCCGCCGCCCCATCGTCGTGCTCCCGCCGTCGGCATTCCAGATCGGCCGAGAAGAGCCCGATCCCCCCCCCCCCCGCGTTGACTTCCC
>LR738713.1:379332448-379357110 GCA_902687465.1 Secale cereale
GGGGGGGGGGGGGGCGCCTGGGCCCCTCAGGCCTCCGCCGATGCCCCCTTTGGCATATATTTACACCGCGTCCCGAAACCCTCGAGGACGGAACCCTTTTTTGCGATCTCATCTCTGTTCCGCCGCCGCCGCGCTTCCAAGATTGGGAGCACCAGGAGAACTCTTTCCGGCACCTTGCCGGAGGGGAGAACCACCACCGGGAGCCTCTCCACCACCATGGACGCCTCCCGGATGAGTTGTGAGTAGTCTCCCTTGGACCATGGGTCCATGACCAGTAGCTATGTGATGTTCTCCTCCCCTCTTTGTTCTTCACTAATTAGACCTCGTGAGCTGCCCTACATGATCGAGGCACATATGTAATTCTTATGCTGTTGCTATGTTGAGTTTGCTGGGATCCGATGGATTGTGAGATTATGTTCAGATTGTGTGTGAGTAATATATTTGATTTACCTCTTTTATATTTATGTTCTTGAGTAATTATTGCATGTTCTCCGTTGCTATTTATTGCTTTGGCCAAGTAGCAGGTAGTAACTCCAAGAGGGAATGTTATGCTTGATTGTGGGTTCATGCCCCTCGATGACTAGTTTGAGTGACAGAAACATGAGTCTAGGGGATGTGTTGTTGCCACAAGGGGGAAAACAACGGTGCTTGTACTCGCGGGTGCAAGGATTGTTTACTTTACGCGAAGTTCTTTTAATGCAGTTGTCTGTTGCTTTGAGTTTACACTATGGGTGGGACTCGCAACTTAATACCAGCGAGATGTTCTGGATAGATATCTCAAGGTGGATGATTAGTAGTAGATGCAGATGGATTTCGGTCTACTTACCTTGGCGTACCGCCCATGCTTTTGAGCCTCAACCTTTCTTGCAGCATAGTTGGCATTGGTTTGCGCACATAATTCTGTCAATTGCCCAGCTGTAATTCGTTTACCTCACATAGCTGTTTTATCGTCTTTTGGGAGAGAGACATCACTAGTGAACATCATGGGACCCCGGTCCATATTACCATCACTGATCACATCCGCTATTTACTTTCTGCTTTTACTTACTAGTTGCAAATATACCTATCACTATTATCTCTTGCGTTTGATCCTTTGTAAACGACAAGGCCGGAGGGATTGACAACCTCTCTGTACTCGTTGGGAGCAAAGTTATTTGTATCTGTGTGCAGGTCCAGTTGATTGCTAAGTATCTGGTGCCGTTAGCAGTTGACACCTTCTTGTTGAACCTTGGAGTCTCAGGGGAATTCGATCCTTGGTATCTTTGCCAAGGGAAAACTACCGCTACACTGCATCTCAAACCTTCCACTTGGGGTAACCAACGAGGGGCGAGAAGCCATCAAGCAAAGTTTTCTGGCGCCGTTGCCTGGGACTCCACTCTTCAAGATAGGGGAGTTGCACTCTATCTTTTATCTTTGCTTTTTAGTCTTGTTAGTTTACCTTTCAGTTTTCTTTATGTCTTTTCACTAGTTTGCTTAATGGAAAACAACAAAAATATGAGAGAGCTTTATAAGCTCTACCTTGCTTTGGGACATGATGTGTTTGAAGAGAAAATTAAAAAACCTATGGAACTTTATTATTTGCATAACAATCATGATGGTGGTGATGTTATTAGTATGCTTTCTTTGAATATCAATATCGCTAATTACATGGAAAGCTCTAAGCTTGGGGATGACACGTTTGATGAACATGATATTTTTAGTCCCCCAACTTTTGAAGAGAAAATTTACTTTGATGATACTTTGCTTCCTATATCTGATGATTACAATGATGAATATGATGTTTTCAGTCCACCTACTATTGAGGATAAAATTTATTATGATTATGATATGCCTCCTAAATACAATGATTACCATGATGGTTATGATTGCTTTACTCTCACTATTCCTAATAATAAAGATTTTGCTTATATGAAGAGTAATGATACCTTTTTGCATGTGGATCATGGTAACAATGCTTTATGTGATGCTTATATTGTTGAGTTTATTCGTGATCCCACTGAAAATTATTATGAGAAGGGAACATATGCTTATAGGTATTTCAATGATATCAAGTTCCCTCTCTTTATGTTGAAGGTTTTGAAGCTGCACTTGTTTTGTCTTCCTATGCTTATTGCTTTGTGCTTCAATGAATTATTGTATTGCAATATTCCTATGCATAGGAAGCATGTTAGGCTTAAATGTGTTTGGTATTTGCTTCTTGATGCTCTCCTTTGTTCTTCAACTCTTATTCCTACGAGGGCATCATTAAAGTCTTAAGCCTATCTTTATGGCTATAAAGAAAGAGCTCTAGGGAGACAACCCTTGTTATCTTTGCTTTCAGTTTGTTCTTTCAGTTTTAGTGGTCTTGATGTTTGTTAGTACTGTAGCAACATCGTTGTATCTTTACTTTTCAGCTTTGTGCCAAGTGTAGCCTCTGATTGCAAGAAAGTTCAAAAGTTGTGACGTGCTGTCCAGGAAACAGATTCTGTCCTTGGATAGAAAAATTCGTATAAAATCACCGGACCATCTTTTTGGTCTGAATTGTTTCGACAGCGTGCTCTATACAATTGTCTTTCGGACGTCTGTTCTGAGTTTTTTGATTTGAGTTGCAGAAGTGCCCCGAAAAAATTATTTACTACCTGCTGGTCTGTTTTTCACAGATTCTGTCTTGTTTTGCCTTTCCTTCATTTTGCAAACCTTGAGCTTGCTTTTTCTTTGCAAAAACCTTTTGGCAATCTTGAGAAACAGTAGACCTTCAAGAATATCCTTATTTCCAGCAAGGAACAATTATTTTATTGGGTACTAACCTCGCTAATCAGATTATGATGAGTTATGTATGAAGGGAGTTTTCAAGTGTGCGAGGGAAGATGATAAAAAGATTCAGGAGTGTCAAACGCTCAAGCTTGGGGATGCCCCCATGCACCCCCAAGAAATATTCAAGAAGACTCAAGCATCTAAGCTTGGGGATGCCCCCGTGCATCCCCTTCTCCATCAACAATTATCAGTTCGTCTTTCGTTCCACTATATTTTTATCACTTCATGTGTTATGTGCTATGCTTGGAGCGTCTTGCTTTTAGTTTCCTTTTTAGTTTTCTTTAGCTTTGCTTGCTGTTCATAACGAGTTGGAACTCAGCTTTCTTTGTGTGGGAGAGAAACACGCTCCACTTCAACCTAGAACATAACATAGAATTTTCATGTCTATCTTTGTTGTGTGTGTTCTTTGTCTTTCAATAGCTACTATCATGTTCAGCTCTTAGTTTTCATGCTTATCTTTTTAAAGATCTTTTGTTTAGTTGGTCGCTAGAACTCTCTTTAGTTATCATTCTTATCTTATTAAGAGAGTTGGCTTCTGTTGCACTGGTCGATATGTCTATGATAAAAATGCTATGAGCATAATGATGCTTAGTAGTTCATGTTTTCTTATGGTTAGTCTCAAATAGCTGGGGGGTTCTCAATATGTTAATGGAGTATCAACATGATTTGTTTGCCTATGATGTGGTATGGTTTAGTGATATCTTCCTCCAGGAATTTATTTTGATTGACTTGGCGTATGCTCACGCATATTTAAGACTGTAAAGAAAGTCTATCAAGCCTTGATGATCTTTAATTTTTGAGTAGCGATATAACTTCCATGCCTCATTCAATGTTGCTTTGTCGCTCTGCATGATTATGACCGTCATTGCTCTTTTAGTTGGTCGCTCCCAGTCTTTTGCTAACCTTCGCCTGTACTAAGCGGACTGACTGCTTGTGCATCCAAAATCCTTTAAACCAGTTATGCCATATGAGTCCACCATACCTTCCTATACATGGTATTTACCTGCCATTCCTAACGAAGACTTTCATGTACCATCTCGAAATTATTCAAAAAAGCATTTCTCTTTTGTGCCTCTGTTTTAGTTCATGAGGAAGTAGTAGTTAATTCATGATCTTTTTAAGTTGGACAAGCTTCACCCCGGGATTGCATGTCTAATGTGCAAACCCATAATACGAGAAGGAACTGGCATAGAGTGCGCCCGGCTCATTAAAAAATATATACAACAAACAAACCCTCCTTCATGCTTTGTTCATGAGAAATCAGAAAACTTTGGTAGTGATAAACAAAGGAGATTAAGAGGATGTGATCGTCCTCATTCGGGAGCCGTTCCTCGAAACTTGTCCAGCTCAAGAAGTGATTGAGTTATCTGCTAGCATTCGTTGACGAAACATGCATATTCAAAAAAATAACTATTACCTCTGTTTTTAAAACCAAGAGCTCTGGTACATGTTTAGTTTTTGTTTCCGACCACGGGTTTTCAACTTTGCCATCAAAAGCCACGGTTCGAGAGTCTCCACCTTCTTTAAAGCACCAACTACTGAGAGCATGATTGTCATTCTGAGTGTAATGTGCATTGTCCCAAAGTAGCATTGTCTTATGCATGATTATGATATCGTTTATTCTGAAATCATTATATCTAGTCGTCACTTAAACCTTGGAGGTGCCCCTGCATTTATGTTTTTCTTCACTAAAGGGGGCAAGCGAGGTACCACTTTATCGTATTTGCACACCATGCTCATTGCAAATCTATTGAGTGTTTCAGTATCATATTGTAAAACTTTCAGTTCTTTGTGATTTTCTCATGAGGCAACTTAATTACTACAGATTCATTGTCTCAGTAAGCACTTGTCATGTGACTACGAAAAGTTCTTATATGGTTAATAGCATGTCACCATAGAAATTATGCTTGTTATCATTTACCTACTCGAGGACGAGCAGGAATTAAGCTTGGGGATGTTGATACGTCCAAAATGTATCTATAATTTCTGCTTGCTCCATGCCTCTTTTGTGTGATATTGCTATGATATTTATACACTTCCATACACTTTTGATCATATTTGGACTAACCTATTAACTCAGTGCACCCCAGTGCCAGTTTCTGGTTTCTGCTGTTTTTGTATTTCAGGTTTTCCCATTACGTAAACTGCCAGAAAAATCCCGGAAAAATTATATAAAAAATCAGCGTTCTGGAAGCTTCCTTGCGGCCAAAGTAGGGCCGGAGGGGGGCCACCAGGGCTCCAGGCGCCCTGGTGGCGCGGCCCCCCTCCTGGCCGAGCTGGGGGGGCGCCTGGGCCCCTCAGGCCTCCGCTGATGCCCCCCTTTGGCATATATTTACACCGCATCCCGAAACCCTCGAGGACGGAACCCTTTTTCGCGATCTCATCTCTGTTCCGCCGCCGCCGCGCTTCCAAGATTGGGAGCACCAGGAGAACTCTTCCCGGCACCCTGCCGGAGGGGAGAACCACCACCGGGAGCCTCTCCACCACCATGGACGCCTCCCGGATGAGTTGTGAGTAGTCTCCCTTGGACCATGGGTCCATGACCAGTAGCTATGTGATGTTCTCCTCCCCTCTTTGTTCTTCACTAATTAGACCTCGTGAGCTGCCCTACATGATCGAGGCACATATGTAATCCTTATGTTGTTGCTATGTTGAGTTTGCTGGGATCCGATGGATTGTGAGATTATGTTCAGATTGTGTGTGAATAATATATTTGATTTACCTCTCTTATATTTATGTTCTTGAGTAATTCTTGCATGTTCTCCGTTGCTATTTATTGCTTTGGCCAAGTAGTAGGTAGTAACTCCAAGAGGGAACGTTATGCTTGATTGTGGGTTCATGCCCCTCGATGACTAGTTTGAGTGACAGAAACATGAGTCTAGGGGATGTGTTGTTGCCACAAGGGGGAAAACAACGGTGCTTGTACTCGCGGGTGCAAGGATTGTTTACTTTACGCAAAGTTCTTTTAATGCAGTTGTCTGTTGCTTTGAGTTTACACTATGGGTGGGACTCGCAACTTAATACCAGCGAGATGTTCTGGATAGATATCTCAAGGTGGATGATTAGTAGTAGATGCAGATGGATTTCGGTCTACTTACCTTTGCGTACCGCCCATGCTTTTGAGCCTCAACCTTTCTTGCAGCATAGTTAGCATTGGTTTGCGCACATAATTCTGTCAATTGCCCAGCTGTAATTCGTTTACCTCACATAGTTGTTTTATCGTCTTTTGGGAGAGAGACATCACTAGTGAACATCATGGGACCCCGATCCATATTACCATCACTGATCACATCCGCTATTTACTTTCTGCTTTTACTTACTAGTTGCAATCATACCTATCACTATTATCTCTTGCGTTTGATCCTTTGTAAACGACAAGGACGGAGGGATTGACAACCTCTCTGTACTCGTTGGGAGCAAAGTTATTTGTATCTGTGTGCAGGTCCAGTTGATTGCTAAGTATCTGGCGCCGTTAGCAGTTGACACCTTCTTGTTGAACCTCGGAGTCTCAGGGGAATTCGATCCTTGGTATCTTTGCCAAGGGAAAACTACCGCTACACTGCATCTCAAACCTTCCACTTGGGGTAACCAACGAGGGGCGAGAAGCCATCACCAAGCACTTCTCCCATTGCAAGAACTATAGATCTAGTAGGCCAAACCAAACCAATAATTCGAAGAGACTTGCAAGGATATTATAATCATACATACAAAATTTCAGAAAAGAACCAAATATTTCTCATAGATAATCTTGATCATAAACCCACAATTCATCGGATGTCGACAAACACACCGCAAAAATATTACATTGAATAGATCTCCTCGAAGACCGAGGAGAACATGTATTGAGATCCAAAAAGAGAGAAGAAGCCATCTAGCTAATAACTATGGACCCAAAGGTCTGTGGTAAACTACTCACAACTCATGGTGAGGCGATGGTGTTGATGTAGAAGCACTCCATGGAAGATCTCCCCTCCGGCGGAGCTCCGGAATAGGCCCCAAGATGGGATCTCACGGGAATAGAAGGTTGCGGCGGTGGAATTAGGGTTTTCTCTGTTGCCTCAATGTTTTCAGGGTACATGGGTATATATAGGAGGAAGGAGGGCATCGGGGGAGCCAGAGGGGGCCCATGAGGGTGGGGGGCGCGCCCTGTAGGAGGGGCTTGCCCTGAACCCTCGTGGCCGCCTCCTTTGTTCCCTCGCGTGTACTCCAAGTCTTCTGTGTTGATATCGTTCCAAAAATAACTCTCGCGAAGGTTTCATTCTGTTTGGACTCCGTTTGATATTCCTTTTCTGTGAAACCCTGAAATAGGCAAAAAAACAGCAATCTGCACTGAGCCTTTGGGTTAATAGGTTAGTCCCAAAAATAATATAAAAGTGTATAATAATGCCCATTAAACATCCAAAACATAATATATAATAGCATGGAACAATCAAAAAATATAGATACGTTGGAGACGTATCAAGCATCCCCAAGCTTAATTCCTGCTCGTCCTGTAGGTAAATGATAAAAACAGAATTTTTGATGTGGAATGCTAACCAACATAAATTTCAATGCAATTCTCTTTGTTGTGGCATGAATGTTCAGATCCGAAAGATTCAAGACAAAATTCTATATTGACACAAGAAAAATAATACTTCAAGCATACTAACAAAGCAATTATGTCTTCTCAAAATAACATGGCCAAAGAAAGTTATCCCTACAAAATCATATAGTCTGGCTATGCTCCCTCTTCATCAAACAAAATATTCATATCCTGCACAACCCCGGTTTCATCCAAGCAATTGTTTTCGTACTCAAATTTTTTCAAACCTTTCAACTTTCACGCAATACATGAGCGTGAGCCATGGATATAGCACTATGGGTGGAATAGAGTGGTGATTGTGGAGAAGATAAAAAGGAGGAAGATAGTCTCACATCGACTAGGCGTATCAATGGGCTATGGAGATGCCCATTAATAGATATCAATGTGAGTGAGTAGGGATTGCCATGCAACGGATGCACTAGAGCTATAAATGTATGAAAGCTCAACAAAAGAAACTAAGTGGGTGTGCATCCAACTTGCTTGCTCATGAAGACCTAGGGCATTTGAGGAAGCCCATCGTTGGAATATACAAGCCAAGTTCTATAATGAAAATTCCCACTAGTATATGAAAGTGACTAAACATGAGACTCTCTATCATGAAGCACAAGTGTGGAAAAAGATAGTAGCATTGTCCCTTTTTTGGGCCTTTCTTTTTCTTTGGCCTTTCCTTCTTCTTTTTTTTCTTTGGGACAATGCTCTAATAATGATGATCATCACACTTATATTGATTTACAACTCGATATTACAACTCGATACTAGAACAAAGTATGACTCTATATGAATGCCTCCGGCAGTGTACCGGGATGTGCAATGAATCAAGAGTGACATGTATGAAAAATTATGCATGGTGGCCTAGCCACAAATACGATGTCAACTATATGATCATGCATGGCAGTATGACAATGATGAAGCGTGTCATATGAATGGAACGGTGGAAATTTGCATGGCAATATATCTCGGAATGGTTATGAAATGCCATGATAGGTAGATATGGTGGCTGTTTTGAGAAAGGTATATGGTGGGTGTATGGTACCGGCGAGAGTTGCGCGGTACAAGACAGGCTAGCAATGGTGGAAGGGTGAGAGTGCGTATAATCCATGGACTCAACATTAGTCATAAAGAACTCATATACTTATTGCAAAAATTTATGAGTAATCAACGCATGCTCCTAGGGGGGAGGTTGGTAGGAGTTAACCATCATGCGCCCCCGACCTCCACACAAAGGTTGACACTCAATAAATACCTCATGCTCTAACTTCGTCACATAGCGGTTCACCATACGTGCATGCTACGGGATCACAAACTTTAACACAAGTATTTATCAAATTCATAATTACTCCACTAGCATGACTCTAATATCACCATCCTCATATCTCAAAACAATCATCAAGTATCAAACTTCTCATCATATTCAATGCACTTTGTATGAAAGTTTTTACTATATTCATCTTGGATGCCTATCATATTAGGAATAGTTTTACAACAAAAGCACATTACCATGCTGTTCTAAAATACTCTCAAAAGGATATAAGTGAAGCATGAGAGATCAACAATTTCTACAAAATAAAATCACCACCGTTCTCTAAAAGATATAAGTAAAGCACTAGAGCAAAACTATCTAGCTCAAAAGATATAAGTGAAGCACAAAGAGTATTATAACAAATTCCAAACCATATTTATCTCTCTTAAAAGGTGTGTCCAGCAAGGATGATTTGGGAAAACTAAAAAGCAAAGACTCAAATCATACATGACACTCCAAGCAAGACACATATCATGTGGTGAATAAAAATATAATCCCGAGTATAGTTACCGATAGATGAAGACGAAAAGGGGATGCCTTCCCGGGGCATCCCCAAGCTTAGGCTTTTGGTTGTCCTTGAATTAACTTGGGGTGCCTTGGGAATCCCCATGCTTAGGCTCTTGCCACTCTTTGTTCTATAGTCCATCAAAGCCATACTCAAAACTTGAAAACGTCACAACACAAAACTTAGCCAAAAATCTCATGAGCTCCGTTAGTATAAGAAAACAAACCACCACTCAAAGGTACTATAATGAACTCATTCTTTGTTTATATTGGTGTTAAACCTACTGTATTCCAACTTCTCTATGATTCATACTCGCGAATACTACTCATAGATTCATCAAAATAAGCAAACAACACACGAAAAACAGAATCTGTCAAAAACAGAACAGTCTGTAGTAATCTGTAACTTTCGAATACTTCTGTAACTCAAAAAAATTGAAATAAATTAGTAAATGTGAGGAATTTGTCTATTAATCGTCTGCAAAAAGAATCAACTAAATAGCACTCTCGAGTAAAATCTGGTGACTATTCTTGTGAGCGCTAACGTTTCTGTTTTTTACAGCATGATCATATAAACTTCACACGAGTCTTCCCAAAGGTTCTACTTGGCACAAACACTAATTAAAACACAAAACCACATCTAAACATAAGCTAGATGCAATATTTATTCCTAGACATAAGCAAAAGCAAATAAAATATAATTGGGTTGCCTCCCAACAAGCGCTATCGTTTAACGCCCCTAGTTAGGCACGATATAAGGATAGATCTAGGTATTGCCATCTTTGGAAGGCAATCCATAAGTGGCTCTCATAATAGATTCATATGGTAATTTGATTTTCTTTCTAGGAAAGTGTTTCATGTCTTTCCTTAACGGAAATTGGAATCTAATATTTCCTTCCTTCATATCAATAATTGCACCAATCGTTCTAAGGAAAGATCTACCAAGAATAATAGGACATGAAGGATTGCAATCTATATCAAGAACAATGAATTCTACGGGCACATAATTCTTATTGGAAACAATAAGAACATCATTAATCCTTCCCATAGGTTTCTTAATGGTAGAATCCGCAAGATGCAAATTTAAAGAACAATCATCAAGCTCATGGAAACCTAACAAATCACACAAACTTTTTGGGATAGTAGAAACACTTTCACCCAAATCACACAAAGCAAAGAATTCATGATCTTTAATTATAATTTTTATAGTAGGTTCCCACTCATCATAAAGCTTTCTAGGGATAGAAACTTCTAATTCAAGTTTTTCTTCATAAGATTGCATCAAGGCATCAACTATGTGTTTGGTAAAAGCTTTATTTTGACTATAAGCATGCGGAGAATTTAGTACGGATTGCAACAAGGAAATACAATCAAACAAAGAGCAATTATCATAATTGAATCCCTTGGAATCCAAAATAGTGGGTTCATTACTATGCAAAGTTTTAATCTCTTCAACCCCACTTTTAACAATTTTAGCATCAAGATCTAAAAACTCCGAATCATTGGGATGCCTTTTAACTAAAGTAGACTCATCTCCAGTCCCATCTTTATCAAGATTCATACTAGAAAACAAGGATCTAATAGGAGACACGTCAATAACTTTCAGATCTTCATCTTTATTTTCATGATAACTAGAAGAACACGCTTTCATGAAGCACTCTTTTTTAGTACGCATCCTAGCGGTTCTTTCTTTGCATTCATCAATGGAAGTTTTCATGGCTTTGAGAGACTCATTGAAATCATGCTTAGGTGGAATAGATCTAAGTTTCAAAGAATTGACATCAAGGGTAATTCTATCCACGCTTCTAGCCAACTCATCAATCTTAAGCAATTTTTCTTCAAGCAAAGCATTGAAATTCTTTTGCGAAACCATAAACTCCTTAACACTAGTTTCAAATTCAGAGGGCATCTTACCAAAATTTCCATAAGAGTTATTGTAGGAATTACCATAATTATTAGAGGAATTACTAGGAAAAGTCCTAGGATTAAAGTTTCCTCTATAAGCATTGTTACCAAAATTATTCCTACCAACAAAATTCATATCCAAAGATTCATTATTATTTTCAATCAACGTGGATAAAGGCATATCATTAGGATCAGAAGAAGCACTCTTAGTAGCAAATATTTAATAAGTTCGTCCTTCTTTCCACTCAAAACACTAATCTCTTCAATAGCATGCGCTTTTTTACTACTAGATCTTTCAGTGTGCCATTGAGAGTAGTTAACCATAATATTATATAGGAGTTTGGTAGCTTCTCCTAAGGTAGTTTCCATAAAAGTGCCTCCTGCGACCGAATCTAAAAGATTTCTAGAAGCAAAATTCAAGCCAGCATAAAAGTTTTGTATAATCATACATAAGTTCAAACCATGTGTAGGACAATTACGTATCATTAATTTCATTCTCTCCCAAGCTTGTGCAACATGCTCATGATCTAGTTGCTTAAAATTCATAATATCATTTCTAAGAGAGATAATCTTAGCGGGAGGAAAATACTTAGAGATAAAAGCATCTTTGCACTTATTCCATGAATCAATACTATTTCTAGGCAAAGAGGAAAACCAAGTTTTACCACGATCTCTAAGTGAAAACGGGAATAGCTTTAATTTAACAATATCATTATCCGTATCCCTCTTCTTTTGCATATCACACAAATCAACAAAGTTGTTTAGATGGTAATGACATCTTCACTAGGAAGGCCGGAAAATTGATCTTTCATAACAAGATTCAACAGAGCAGCATTGATCTCACAAGATTCAGCATCGGTAATAGGAGCAACCGGAGTGCTAATAAAATCATTATTGTTGGTATTGGAGAAGTCACACAATTTGGTATTGTTCTGAGCCATAGTGACAAGCAAGCAATCCAACACACAAACAAACAAGAAGCAAGCGAACGGTAAACACACGGCAAAAAGAAGGGCAAATAAAACGGCAAGGATGAAGTGTGGGAGAGGAAAGCGAGAGGCAAATAAAGGTAATGCAAAGGATAAGGGTTTGTGATAGGTACTTGGTATATGACTTTTGCGTAAGCCTCCCCGGAAAAGGCGCCACAAATTCTTCTTGCTACTTCTCGAGCTTGCGTTGTATTCCCTCGAAAAGGAAAGGGTGATGCAGCACAGTAGCGTAAGTATTTTCCTCAATTTTTGAGAACCAAGGTATCAATCCAGTAGGAGACCACGCACGAGTCCCTCGCACCTGCACAAACAAATAAGAACTTCGCAGCCAACGCGATAAGGGGTTGTCAATCCCTTTACGGTCACTTACGAAAGTGAGATCTGATAGATAGGATAGTATGATATTTTTGGTATTTTTGGATATAAGAACAGAAAGTAAATAAAGCAAAGTAAAGTAGATTGGAGATTAATATGTTGAGAATAGACCCGGGGGCCATAGGTTTCACTAGTGGCTTCTATCATGATAACAGAATTCTACGGTGGGTGAACAAATTACTGTCGAGCAATTGATAGAAAAGCGCATAGCTTTTGAGAATATCTAGTCATGATCATTATATATAGGCATCACGTCCGTGACAAGTAGACCAAAACGATTCTGCATCTACTACTATTACTCCACACATCAACCGTTATCCAGCATGCATCTAGAGTATTAAGTTCATAAGAACAGAGTAATGCTTTAAGCAAGATGACATGATGTAGAGGGATAAACTCAAGCAATATGATATAAACCTCATCTTTTTATCGTCGATAGCAACAATACAATACATGCCTTGCTGCCCCTGCTGTCACTGGGAAAGGACACCGCAAGATTGAACCGAAAGCCAAGCACTTCTCCCATTGCAAGAACTATAGATCTAGTAGGCCAAACCAAACCAATAATTCGAAGAGACTTGCAAGGATATTATAATCATACATAAAAGATTTCAGAAAAGAACCAAATATTTCTCGTATATAATCTTGATCATAAACCCGCAATTCATCGGATGTCGACAAACACACCGCAAAAAGATTACATCGAATAGATCTCCTCGAAGACCGAGGAGAACTTGGTATTGAGATCCAAAAAGAGAGCAGAAGCATCTAGCTAATTACTATGGACCCAAAGGTCTGTGGTAAACTACTCACAACTCATGGTGAGGCAATGGTGTTGATGTAGAAGCACTCCGTGGAAGATCCCCCCTCCGGCGGAGCTCCGGAACCCCAAGATGGGATCTCACGGGAACAGAAGGTTGCGGCGGTGGAATTAGGGTTTTCTCTGTTGCCTCAATGTTTTCAGGGTACATGGGTATATATAGGAGGAAGGAGGGCATCGGGGGAGCCAGAGGGGGCCCACGAGGGTGGGGGGCGCGCCCTGTAGAAGGGGGCGCGCCCTGGACCCTCGTGGCCGCCTCCTTCGTTCCCTCACGTGTACTCCAAGTCTTCTATGTTGATATCTTTCCAGAAATAACTCTCGCGAAGGTTTCATTCTGTTTGGACTCCGTTTGATATTCCTTTTCTGCGAAACCCTGAAATAGGCAAAAAAACAGCAATCAGCACTGGGCCTTTGGGTTAATAGGTTAGTCCCAAAAATAATATAAAAGTGTATAATAAAGCCCATTAAACATCCAAAACATAATACTCCCTCTGACCCAAAATAAGTGACTCAAAAATGACTCAACTTTGTACTAACTTTAGTACAAAGTTGAGTTACTTTTGAGTCACTTATTTTGGGACGGAGGGAGTATATAATAGCATGGAACAATCAAAAAATTATAGATACGTTGGAGACGTATCAAGGCTCCACTGACATCACCCCCGACTCCATATATTCACTTTCGGTGAGAGAAAAAAAATCAGAGAGAAGGATTCATCGCGTTTTACGATACGGAGCCGCCTCCAAGCCCTAATCTCTCTCGAGGGGGCTGATCTTGGGTCCGTTCGGGGCTCTGGAGAGTGGAGATCGTCGCCGTCGTCATCATCAACCTTCCTCCATCACCAATTCCATGATGTTCACCGCCGTGCGTGAGTAATCCCATTATAGGCTTGCTGGACGGTGATGGGTTGGATGAGATTTACCGTGTAATTGAGTTAGTTTTGTTAGGGTTTGATCCCTAGTACCCACTATGTTCTAAGATTGATGTTGCTATGACTTTGCTATGCTTAATGCTTGTCACTAGGGCCCGAGTGCCATGATTTCAGATCTGAACCTATTATGTTTTCATGAATATATGTGTGTTCTTGATCCTATCTTGCAAGTCAACAGTCACCTACTATGTGTTATGATCCGGCAACCCCGACGTGACAATAATCGGGACCTCTCCTGGTGATGACCGTAGTTTGAGGAGTTCATGTATTCACTATGTGTTAATGCTTTGGTCGGGTACTCTATTAGAAGGAGGCCTTAATATCCCTTAGTTTCCAATAGGACCCCGCTGCCACGGGAGGGTAGGACAAAAGATGTCATCCAAGTTCTTTCCCATAAGCACGTATGACTATATTCGAAATACATGCCTACATTACATTGATGAACTGGAGCTAGTTCCGTGTCACCCTATGTTATAACTATTACATGAGGAATCGCATCCGACATAATTATCCATCACTGATCCAATGCCTATGAGCTTTTCACATATTGCTAGTTGCTTATTTACTTTTCTGCTGCTACTGTTACAATCACTACAAAACTACTATCACTACTTTTGCCACGGTTACCGTTACTTCCATATTAGTTTGCTACTAAATACTTTGCAGCAGATATTAAGTCTTCTAGGTGTGGTTGAACTGACAACTCAACTGCTAATACTCGAGAGTATTCTTTGGCTCCCCTTGTGTCGAATCAATAAATTTGGGTTGAATACTCTACCCTCGAAAACTGTTGCGATCCCCTACACTTGTGGGTTATCAAGACTATTTTTTTTGCGTCGTTGCCGGGGAGCATAGCTATGTTCTTTAAGTCACTTGGGATTTATATCTATTGATCACTATGAAGAACTTGAAAGTCTCAAAAATCAAGATCTATACCTCAACTACGAGGGGAGGTAAGGAACTGCCATCTAGCTCTGCACTTGATTAACCCTCTGTTATGAGTAAACTTGCGACACCTACTCCTGCTATTGAATCTGATATGTCGCATGTTCTTGATGATGCTACTTCTTCTATGTATGATGAAACTACTTCTATGCTTGATAAATTGTGCTACTAGGCGAATTTCTTGATGAACAAATTGCTAAGGTTAGAGAGAATGAAATTATTGAAACTGATAATATTGATGAAAGTGATGATGAAGATTCTCCTCCTAGACATGAATTGCCTGTTGTTCCTGAGGGTTATGTTATGGATGAAGAAACTGCTAGAGACTTTCTTGCTTGCAATGATAGATATGATCTTAAGAAATTATTAGCTAAGCCGAAAGAAAAATCTTTGAATGCTAGAATAAAATATGACCCTGCTTTTGCTACTTCACCTATCTGTGTTCCTGATAAGGATTATGATTTCTGTGTTGATCCTGAGTTAATTACTTTGGTTAAATCTGATCCTTTCCATGGTTATGAATCTGAAACTGTTGTGGCACATCTTACTAAGCTGAATGATATAGCCACCCTATTCACCAACGAGGAAAAAATTCGTTACTACTATATCCTTAAGCTATTTCCGTTCTCGTTGAAGGGTGATGGTAAGACATTGTTTAATTCTCTTGATCCTGGTTGTGTGCATAGTCCCCAAGATATGATTTATTACTTCTTTGATAAATATTTTCCCACTCATAAGAAACAAGCTGTCTTACGGGAAATATATAATTTTGTGCAAATCGAAGAAGAGAGTCTCCCACAAGCTTGGGTGAGGCTTCTCCAATTACTTAATGCTTTTCCTGATCATCCTCTTAAGAAAAATGAAATACTTGATATCTTTTATAATGGACTAACCGATGCTTCCAGAGACCACCTGGATAGTTGTGCTGGTTGTGTTTTCAGGGAAAGAATTGTTGATCAAGCGGAATTGCTATTGAATAATATGTTTAGTAATGAAAATAATTGGACACTTCCTGAACCAACTCCTAAGCCAACTCCAAAGAAAATTGGCAACTCCTAAGCCAACTCCGAAGAAAATTGGTATTCTATTTCTCAGTTCTGAAGGTATGCAAGAGGCAAAGAAATCTATGAAATAAAAAGGTATTAATGCTAAAGATGTTAAGAATTAACCGCCTATTGAAGAAACACATGGTCTTGATAACCCGACATAGGTAGTAAAGGTAAATTCTCTCTATAGATTTGATGAAGGTGATATTCCTCGTTATAAGTCTGCTAGCCAATGCTTAGATGAGTTTGACAATTTTATTGTGAAACAAGAAAACTTCAATGCTTATGTTGGTAGACAATTGAAACGTAATGCTTACATGATCGAACGCTTGAGTGATTATATGTCTAGAGTTAAAGGTGAATTGAAACTCATTAGTAAACATGCTTCTATGGTTACCACTCAAGTAGAACAAGTACTTAAAGCACAAAATGATTTGCTTAATGAATTAAATAGTAAGAAAAATGATAATGCTATTAGAGTTGTGACTAGAGGTGGTAAAATGACTTAGGAACCTCTCTATCCTGAAGGCCACCCTAAGAGGATTGAGCAAGATTATCAGAGAGCTAATATAGATGCACCTAGTTCTTCTAAGAAGAAGAAAAAGAAAAATGATAGGACTTTGCATGCTTCTAGTGAACCTGTAGCTGACACACCTGAGAATCCCAATGATATCTCTGTCTCTGACGCTGAAACACAATCTGAACATGAACCTAGTGATAATGTTAATGATGATGTTCATGATGATGCTCAACCTAGCAATGACAATGATGTAGAGATTGAACATGTTGTTGATCTTGATAACCCACAATCAAAGAATCAATGTTATGATAAGAGAGACTTTGTTGCTAGGAAGCACGGTAAGGAAAGAGAACCATGGGTTCAGAAACCCATGCCTTTTCCTCCTAAACCATCCAAGAAAAAGGATGATGAGGATTTTGAGCACTTTGCTGAAATGATTAGACCTATCTTTTTGCGTATGCGTTTTACTCATATGCTCAAAACAAATCCTTATGCTAAGTATATGAAAGATATTATTACAAATAAAAGAAAGATACCTGAAATTGAAATTTCCACCATGCTTGCCAATTATACTTTTAAAGGTGGAATACCAAAGAAAAAAGGAGATCCAGGAGTACCCACTATACCTTGGTCCATTAAAAGAAACTATGTTAAAACTGCTTTGTGTGATCTTGGAGCAGGTGTTAGTGTTATGCCTCTCTCTTTATATCGTATACTTGATTTGAATAAGTTGACACCTACTGAAATATCTTTGCAAATGGCCGATAAATCAACTACTATACCTGTCGGTATTTGTGAGGATGTGCCTGTTGTGGTTGCAAATGCTACTATCTTAACGGACTTTGTTATCCTTGATATTCCCGAGGACGATAGTATGTCTATTATCCTTGGTAGACCCTTTTTGAATACAGCAGGGGCTGTTATTGATTGCAACAAAGGCAATGTCACTTTTCATGTCAATGGTAATGAGCATATGGTACACTTTTCGAGGAAGCAACCTGAGGTCCACAGTATCAATTCTATTGGAGAAATTACAACTATTACTATTGGAGGTTTTGGATTTCCTCTTCCTACTGTCAATAAGAAATATGATATTCTTATTGTTGGGGACATACATATCCCCATTGAGGTAACCTAGTGTTATTCAAAAATTCTCCGGTTTCATGTTATTCGGAAAGAGTTTATTAACAAGATCTAATCAACCTTGTTAATGGATCCATTTTGATGAGCATGAAATGGTTGAATTTAGATAGCACAACTTTTTGTACCCTCCTTTTACTTTCTGTTAATTAGATTAAATGAAGCAAAAATAATATTTTATGTTTGTTTTCAGAGTTATCCGTGCAATAAAAAATACCCCAAAAATAAAAGTTCTCCAAATGCCCCGAAAATGAAATATGATTTTTTCTAGAATATTTAAGAATATTTGGCACTTAGAACATAGCAGGGGGAGCCAGCACCTGGCCACGAGGGTATAGGGCGCGCCCCCTGCCTCGTGGGCCCCATGTGCCCCCTCCACTTACTCCAGCACCCACACACTCCTTCCTCCCAAAAAAATCACCAACCAGCTCAAGCACGAGTTCTAGCTCATCTTGCTGTCATTCTCGATCTCCATGCTCAAAGCTCCATTCACAAAACTATTTGGGGAGATTGTTCTTCGGTATGTGACTCCTCCAATGGCCCAATTAGTTTTTGTTCTAGTGCTTTATTTATTGCACATTTTTTGCTGCTTAGGTGACCCTGTTCTTGAGCTTGCATGTCAAATTTATGTGGTTCCAAGTAGTTCTAATGCATGATATACTCGCACTTCTGGGAGTAGTTGCTATCAATCTTGTTGAGTTTGGTTCAATTTTATTTTGAGTCACTAAAAATTTCAGAAATTTTCCAGAAAAAATGCATAGGAAAATCTACCAAGGTGGTTCCTCAAGGAAGCAAGGACCAAGGCTCACGATACGTGAGCCGGATGATGAACTACCAAGGGAAGCTCAAGTGCGGCCCTATGAATGGCCGTCAGAGGAGTTTATGATCCGGGCAGGTATTAAGGAAGAATTTTACACATATGTGCGTAATGCGGATATTGAGGACTTCGAGTCAGATAAGTGCCCTCAATACCAGTACCTAACTGATTCCTTTGTGAGAAGGTTTAAATTTACATCTTCACGTAATTCTCCCACTGTCTTGTTTGATCTCTATGATAAATCTTATACTATGGACTTAGAAGATTTCAATGATGCGTGTAAACTCCCACAGTGGGGTAATGTTGGTGAACCTCACAAATATGAGTATTAGAACTTTCTAGCTAGTATCACTGTGGGGGAATCTAGAGAAGTCACCAAAGCTACCATATGGAGCATTCATTTCCCTGCTATACATTATTTTGCTCTCTTCATTGGCAAATGCATTAACGGTAAGGACGAGGTTTGTCACATGTGCGTACCAGATCTTAGTGTCCTCAAACATGCGGTATTACGTGATAGAAAATATAATTTGGGGTCCATTGTTGCACGTAGGTTATATCTTAACGGTTTAAATGGCGATTTGTTTGGTGGAATTTTTGCAACTCGCTTAGCCAATTATCTTCATGTGCCTGTACATGAGAATGATGCGAAGTTGCCTCCTGCTTTTCTAGGTTATAATGCCATGATTCGCCATCAGTTTGTTGAGAGGGGTGAACAATCCCTCCAACATCGACTAATCTTTGATAGGCGTTGCACTGTCCATATTGCTCTCCCTGCTCCTACTTTCTTTGACTTTCAGGAAAAAGGGAGATATATTATAAACAGGGAGGAGGGGAATGAGTATGAGGAGACGACAAGGGCAGCTCGTCTTCAGGATGCAGCTCGTCAAGCAGTAGCCGCTGCATCTCAGTACAACCCCAACTACGACTTCGGATATCCGTCAGGCCAATACTGGCCATAGACCAACTTAGGCCAAAAGCCTAAGCTTGGGGAGTACGTATTTCTCACCAACATTACATTCATAATTCACACACTTATTCTAGTAGTCGGTGCTCATACTTTTTCTTTGTACTGTCCATGCTAGTTTCATTTCTTTTCTTAGTCTTTTTCTTGCTTGTTAGAAAAAATCTTAAGAAAAACAAATAAAATCAGTTGTACCTTTTTAGCCAGTTTACTTTCCATGCCTGTAGTAGTAGTAATTAAAAGAAAACCCAAAAAGATTTCTCGTTCTTCTTTTGCTTGTTGGGATCTTTACCGTGTAAATAGTTTCTTTTCTTTTCTTTGGGGTCAAGAGGAGAATACCATGATGAAAATGTTTAGTGGCTCTTGTATGCACTATTGTTAATTTTGTTGGGGATCGTTGCAGAAAATCCAAAATTTTCCTACGCATCACCAAGATCTATCTATGGAGTCTACTAGCAACGAGAGGGGAGTGCATCTTCATACCTTTGAAGATCGCGATGCGGAAGTGTTGCAAGAACGCGGATGAAGGAGTCGTACTTGTAGCGATTCAGATCGCGGTTGATTCCGATCTAAGCATCGAACAACGACGCCTCCGCGTTCAACACACGTGCAGCCCGGTGACGTCTCCCTGAAGGAAATATGCCCTAGAGGCAATAATAAAGATGTTATTTGTATTTCCTTATATCATTATAAATGTCTTTTATTCATGCTAGAATTTTATTAACCGCAAACTTAGTACATGTGTGGATACATAGACAAAACAGTATGTCCCTAGTATGCCTCTACTAGACTAGCTCATTGATCAAAGATGGTTATGTTTCCTAGCCATAGACATGAGTTGTCATTTGATCAACGGGATCACATCATTAGGAGAATGATGTGATGGACAAGACACATCCGTTAGCATAGCACTATGATCGTTTAGTTTTACTGCTATTGCTTTCTTCATGACTTATACATGTTCCTATGACTATGAGATTATGCAACTCCCGAATACCGTAGGAACACCTTGTGTGCTATCAAACGTCACAACGTAACTGGGTGATCATAAAGATGCTCTACAGGTGTCTCCGAAAGTATTCGTGGTGTTGGCATAGATCAAGATTAGGATTTGTCACTCCGAGTGTCGGAGAGGTATCTCTGGGCCCTCTCGGTAACACACATCACAATAAGCCTTGCAAGCAAAAGACTAATGAGTTAGTCACGAGATGATGTGTTACAGAACGAGTAAAGAGACTTGCCCATAACGAGATTGAACTAGGTATGGAGATACCGACGATCGAATCTCGGGCAAGTAACATACCGATGACAAAAGGAACAACGTATGTTGTTATGCGGTTTTGACCGATAAAAGATCTTCGTAGAATATGTAGGAGCCAATATGAACATCCAGGTTCCGCTATTGGTTATTGACCGGAGATGAGTCTCGGTCATGTCTACATAGTTCTCGAACCCGTAGGGTCCGCACGCTTAACGTTTGATGACGATCGGTATTATGAGTTTATGAGTTTTGATGTACCGAAGGTAGTTTGGAGTCCCGGATGAGATCACGGACATGACGAGGAGTCTCGGAATGTCCGAGACATAAAGATTGATATATTGGACGACTATATTCGGACACCGGAAGTGTTCCGGAAAAGTTTCGGATTTAACTGAATTGCCGGAGGGGGTTACCGGAACCCCCTACGAGGGGGGATGGTCCATAGTGGGCCTTGAGGAAAGGAGAGAGGCAGCCCATAGAGGCTGGCCGTCGCCCCACCTAGGGATCCTAGTTGGACTAGGATTGGGAGGGCGCCACCTCTCCCTCTTTTCCTTTCCCTCTCTTCCTTCTTGATGGACTCCTACTAGGAATAGGATTGCAATCCTATTCCTAGTAGGATTGCCCTAGCCGCACCATAGGAGGCCGGCCGGCCCTCCCCTCTTGCTCCTTTATATACGGGGGCAGGGGGGCACCCAAAGACACACAAGTTGAATTGTTCCAGCCGTGTGCGGTGCCCCCCTCCACAGAAACACACCTCGGTCATACCGTTGCAATGCTTAGGCGAAGCCCTGCGCCGGTGAATACATCATATCCGTCACCACGCCGTCATGCTGACGAAACTCTCCCGTGAAGCTCAACTGGATCAAGAGCTCGTGGGACGTCATCAAGCTGAACGTGTGCTGAATGCGGAGGTGCCGTACGTTCGGTGCTTGATCGGTTGAATCGCGAAGAAGTTCGAATACATCAACCGCGTCACTTGACGCTTCCGCTTCCGGTCTACGAGGGTACGTAGACACACTCTTCCCTCTCGTTGCTATGCATCTGGTAGATAGATCTTGCGTGATCGCAGGAAAATTTTAAAATACTACGTTCCCCAACAGTGGCATCAGAGCCAGGTCTATGCGTAGATGATATGCACGAGTAGAACACAATGAGTTGTGGGCAATACTAGTCATACTGCTTACCAGCATGTCATATTTTGCTTCGGCGGTATTGTGAGATGAAGCGGCCCGGACTGACATTACGCGTACGCTTACGCGAGACTGGTTTCACCGTTAGGAGCACTCATTGCTTAAAGGTGACTGGCGGGTGTCTGTCTCTCTCACTTTAGCTGAAACAAGTGTGGCTACGCCCGGTCCTTGTGAAGGTTAAAACAGCACATACTTGACGAAACATCGTTGTGGTTTTGTATGCGTAGGTAAGAACGGTTCTTGCTAAGCCCGTAGCAGCCACGTAAAACTTGCAACAACAAAGTAGAGGACGTCTAACTTGTTTTTGCAGGGCATGTTGTGATGTGATATGGTCAAGACATGATGAGTTATACGGTTTTGTATGAGATGATCATGTTTTGTAATGTTATCGTCAACTGGCAGGAGCCATATTGTTGTCGCTTTATTGTATGAAATGCAATCGCCATGTAATTGCTTTACTTTATCACTAAGTGGTAGCAATAGTCGTAGAAGCAATAGTTGGCGAGACGACAACGATACTATGATGGAGATCAAGGTGTCGCGCCGGTGACAAAGGTGATCATGACGGTGCTTTGGAGATGGAGATCAAAAGCACAAGATGATGATGGCCATATCATGTCACATATTTTGATTGCATGTGATGTTTATCTTATTATGCTTCTTATTTTGCTTAGAACGACGGTAGCATTATAAGATGATCCCTTACTAAATTTCAAGGTATAAGTGTTCTCCCTGAGTATGCACCGTTGCGAAAGTTCGTCGTGCCGAGACACCACGTGATGATCGGGTGTGATAAGCTCTACGTTCAAATACAACGGGTGTAAGCCAGTTTTGCACACGCGGAATACTCGGGTTAAACTTGACGAGCCTAGCATATGCAGATATGGCCTCGGAACACTAGAGACCGAAAGGTCGAGCGTGAATCATATAGTAGATATGATCAACATAAGATGTTCACCATTGAAACTACTCCATCTCACGTGATGATCGGACATGGTTTAGTTGATTTGGATCACGTGATCATTTAGATGACCGGAGGGATGTCTATCTAAGTGGGAGTTCTTTAAGTAATCTGATTAAATTGAACTTTAATTTATCATGAACTTAGTCCTGGTAGTATTAGCATATCTATGTTGTAGATCAATAGCTCGCGATGTTGCTCCACGTTTATTTTTATATGTTCCTAGAGAAATATAAGTTGAAAGATGTTAGTAGCAATGATGTGGACTAGGTCCATGATCTGAGGATTATCCTCATTGCTGCACAGAAGAATTATGTCCTTGATGCACCGCTAGGTGACAGACCTATTGCAGGAGCAGATGTAAACGTTATGAACGTTTTGACAAAAGCTCGGTATGATGACTACTTGATAGTTTAAGTGCACCATGCTTTACGGCTTAGAACCGGGAATTCAAAAACGTTTTGAATGCCACGGAGCATATAAGATGTTCCAAGAGTTGAAATTAGTATTTCATACTCATGCCCGTGTCGAGAGGTATGAGACCTCTGATAGTACTTTGCCTACAAGATGGAGGAGAATAGCTCAACCAGTGAGCATGTGCTCAGATTGTCTGGGTACTACAATTGCTTGAATCAAGTAGGAGTTAATCTTCCAGATAAGATAGCAATTGACAAAGTTCTCTAGACACTATCACCGAGTTAGTAGAACTTCGTGATGAACTATAATGTGCAAGGGATGACAAAAGTAATTCCCGAGCTCTTCGCGATACTGAAATCGGCGAAGGTAGAAATCAAGAAAGAGCATCAAGTGTTGATGGTTAACAAGACCACTTGTTTTAAGTAAAGGGCAAAGGAATAGAAGGGGAACTTCAAGAAGAATGACAAGCAAGTTGTCACTCCCGTGAAGAAACCCAAAGCTAAACTCAAGCCTGAAACTAAGTGCTTTTACTGCAAAGGAAATGGTCACTGGAAGTGGAACTGCCCTAGATATTTGGCGGATAAGAAGGATGGCAAAGTGAACAAAGGTATATTTGATATATAGATTATTGATGTGTATTTGTGACGCCCGAGACCGACGTCCCAGAAGATCCCAGAAGATTCCAGAAGATTCCAGATGTTCCGGGGTTGCCCGTGTGTTTCTTTTGTATTTGTGTTATTTTATTTTTGCATTGCATCATGTCATCATGCCATCATGTCATATTTTATTTTTTGCATCTCAACCAAATAAACCGTGTGGACCTTCGGTCCATTTAAATCGAGGGAAGATGTCTTCTCTTTATAACATATAAAAGTCTCTCATTATTTTAGGGAGCTATATAATAATATTCCATTCGTTTGGAATTACCTGCAACACACTTGCATAATTCCCCATGTTATTTCACTTCAAGTTTCACCTCCAAAAACCTTGCTATAATTCTTTTCTCGTTGCTCGAGGTTCCTCCAAAAACCCTCCTTCTATTTTATTAAATCCCTGACATTTTTGTGAGCCCGGGGATTTTGACCTCGTGTGCTAATTCTTGTCCTCCTCCTTCTTCTTTCTTTTCTTCCCTCTTTTATTTTTTCTGCCAATCAGTTAAAATAAGAGGCCCAGGCCAGCAGCCTTTCTTCTCCTCCTCCCT